>OU342740.1:273348727-273748727 GCA_910589775.1 Avena eriantha | reverse complement strand
TTCCGGAAGGTTCTGGAAGATTTCTTGGAGTTTGCTTGAAAACCAAGAAAGGATCAAGGAGTCCTTGTGGGGCAAGACAAGGAGTCGTGGGGGAAGATGAGTCCTCCCCTCCTCCCAATCCGCCGGCCAAGGAAGGGTGGGGAGTCCTACTAGGACTCCCCCTCCCATGGCGCCTCCCTCCATTAAATAGAGAGGTGGAGGCGCCACCCCCTGGCCCCCTCCACTACTGCAAACCCTAGCCGCCTCTCTCCTCCTCCTTTCTTCTGCTCAGGCTTAGGCGAAGCCCTGCAGAATTCTCTACTCCACCACCACCACCACGCCGTCGTGCTGCTGGGATTCCGTGGAGAAGATCTACTACCTCCGTTGCTCGCTAGAACGGGGAGAGGAAAGTCTGCTTCGACTCCGCACGTGTGACCGACTGCGGTAGCGCTGCCAGAACGCGGCGCCGGAAGGATCGTCCACTCGATCTTGAGATCGGCAAGTGATCGACTACATCAACCACGAGATCCAATCTCGTAACGCTTTCGAATCTACAAGGGTTAGTACAGATCTATCTCGTTGCACATGTCTAATAGATTAGATCTTGGCTTTTATCTAGATTAGATCTGGGTTTTGTTTGTTCTTGCGGTAGAAATTTTTTGTTTTCCATGCTACGAACCCATCAGTGGTATCAGAGCCGTGTCTATGCGTAGATCTGTTGCACGAGTAGAACACAATGGTTTTGTGGGCGTTGGTGCTCGTGCCGTCTTTTGCTTTGTGTACTTTGCATCTTGCGGTATGGTGGGATGAAGCGGCTCGGTCTAACCTTACATGTCATCGCACATGAGACTTGCTCCACGCTTGACGTGTAACTTGCTTTGCACAAGTGGCTTTGCGGGTGTCTGTCTCTCTCACCATAGTATAGATCCAATTTACACTTTGCACTTGATAGCACTTGTATCAACGTTGTGGTTCAGTTTCGTAGGTAAGATCCGTTCTTATTCGAAAGCCCCAAACCACGTAAAACATGCAAAGAAAATTAGAGGCGTCTAACTTGTTTTTGCAGGGGTTTTGTGATGTGATATGGCCATCATGTGATTGTGATTATATTTGATGTATGCAATGATCCTTGTTGTAATATGGCAACCGACAGGAGCCTAATGGTTGTCTTTAATTCTGTTAAGACCTGCATGTCTATTCATCTTGTAATAGCTTTATTCCAAGTAGTTGTAATAGTTGCTAGTGATGATGGACAACGATGAAGCGGCGCCACTGACCTTGACGCAATGTTGGTGATGATGGAGATCATGTCCGTGCTTTGGAGATGGAGATCAAAGGCGCAAGAAGAAAGGGCCATATCATATCACACTAATTATGAATTGCCTGTGATGTTAATCCTTTATGCATCTTGTATTGCTTAGATCACGACGGTAGCATTATAAGATGATCCCTCTCACTAAATATCAAGTAATAAAGTGTTCGCCCTTAGTTGGCACCGTTGCTAAGACTCGTCGTTTCGAAGCATCTCGTGATGATCGGATGTGATAGATTCTACGTGTGCATACAACAGGTGCAAGCTAGATTTGCACATGCGGAAACTAAGGTTAATCTTGACGAGCCTAGCATGTACAGATATGGTCTCAGAACACGGAATACCGAAAGGTAGAGCATGAGTCATATAAATGATATGATGAACATGAAGATTGTTCGCCGATGAAACTACATCTTCTCTCGTGAAGATCAGACTTGGTGTAGTGGACTTGGTTCGTGTAATCACTAAGACAATGTGAGGGATGTTGTTTTGAGTGGGAGTTCACCTAGTTAATTTAAGAATTAAATTTGAACTCAATTTATCATAAACTTAGTCTAAACTACTTGCAAATTTGTTGTAGATTATGGCGACCCCCTCCATCAATTTCAATGCATTCCTAGAGAAAGAAAAGCTTAAGAACAATGGAAGCAATTTCACGGACTGGTTCTGTGGACTGAAGATCGTCCTCAGGGCTGGTCAGTTGACCTATGTGCTCGAAGCACCGCTAGGTGACCCACCTGCAGAAGATGCCACCGATGACGTAAAGAATGTTTACGCCACTCGGAAAAATCATTACTCCACAGTTCAGTGTGCCATCCTATACGATTTAGAAGCGGAGCTTCAGAAGCGTTTTGAGCACCATGACCCGTTCGAGATCATTAAGGAGCTCAGGCTGATTTTTGAGACTCACGTGGCCATGGAGAGCTATGAGGCCTCCGAAAAGTTCTTTAACTTTAAGATGGAAGAGGGTAGCTCCGTTAGCGAGCACGTGCTCACCATGTCTGGGTACGCAAACAAGCTCCAAGAGTTGGGGATATCGATTCCTCATGAGTTAGGGATTCGCCGTCTCCTCCAATCACTGCCACCGAGTTATAAGAACTTTGTGATGAACTACAATATGCACTGCATGAACAAGACGTTGGCTGAACTATCGTCCATGCTGAAAACTGCTGAAGTGGAGATCAAGAAGGAGCACCAAGTGTTGATGGTCAATAAGACCACCAATTTCAAGAGACAGGGCAAGCCTAAGAACAAGGGAAACTTCAAGAAGGACGGCAAGAGAGCTGCCGCACCTGCAAAGAAGCCCAAGGCTGGTCCCAAGCCTGAAACTGAATGCTTCTACTGCAAGGGTGCTGGTCACTGGAAGCATAACTGCCCCAAGTACCTGGCGGATCTGAAGAATGGCAACATCAAGAAGAAAGGTATATTTGATATATATGTTATTGATGTGTATCTTACTAGTAATTGTAGTAGTGCCTGGGTATTTGATACTGGTTCGGTTGCTCATATTTGTAACTCGAAACAGGAGCTGCGGAATAAGCGAAGACTGGCGAGAGACGAGGTGACGATGCGCATTGGAAATGGCTCCAAGGTTGATGTGATCGCCGTTGGCACGCTCCCTCTACATCTACCTTCGGGATTAGTTTTAAGTTTGAATAATTGTTATTTGGTGCCTGCGTTAAGCATGAACATTATATCTAGATCTTGTTTATTGCGAGACGGTTACTCTTTTAAGTCCGAGAATAAAGGTTGTTCGATTTATATGAGTAATATCTTTTATGGTAATGCACCTAAGATGAATGGTTTATTCTTACTGAATCTCGATAGTAGTGATACACATGTTCACAACATAGAAGCTAAACGAACAAAACTGAATGATAATTCTACATACATGTGGCACTGTCATCTTGGTCACATTGGAGTGAAGCGTATGAAGAAACTCCATTCTGGTGGACTTCTTGAATCACTTGAAAGATGCGAAGCATGTCTAATGGGAAAAATGACTAAGACTCCATTCTCTGGAATAATGGAGCGAGCTACAGACTTATTGGAAATAATACATATCGATGTGTGCGGTCCAATGAGTGTAGCATCGCGTGGTGGATATCGTTACGTTCTCACTTTCACGGATGACTTAAGTAGATATGGGTATGTCTACTTTATGAAACATAAGTCCGAAACTTTCGAGAAGTTTAAGGAATTTCAAAGTGAAGTGGAAAATCATCGTAACAAGAAGATTAAGTTTCTGCATTCTGACCGTGGAGGTGAATATCTAAGTTATGAGTTTGGCATGCATTTAAAGAAATGTGGAATACTTTCGCAGTTGACACCGCCGGGAACACCACAGCGTAATGGTGTGTCCGAACGTCGTAATCGAACTCTCTTAGATATGGTTCGGTCTATGATGTCTCTTACAGATTTACCGCTATCGTTTTGGGGCTATGAATTAGAGACAGCCGCATTCACTTTAAATAGGGCACCATCTAAATCCGTTGAAACGACACCGTACGAATTGTGGTTTGGTAAGAAACCTAAGTTGTCATTCCTTAAAGTTTGGGGTTGCGAAGCATATGTAAAGAAGTTACAACCTGATAAGCTTGAACCCAAAGAGGAGAAATGCGTCTTCATAGGATACCCTAAAGAAACAATTGGGTATACCTTTTATCATAGATCCGAAGGCAAAGTTTTCGTTGCCAAGAATGGATCCTTTCTTGAGAAGGAATTTCTCTCGAAGGAGGTGACTGGAAGGAAAGTAGAACTCGATGAGGTTATTGAACCTTCTCTTGGATTTGAGAGTAGCGCAACACCGGAAGATGTTTTTGTGCCGCCTGCACCAATTGGAGAGGAAGCTAATGATGATGATCATGAAACTTCAAACGAAGTTACTGCTGAACCTCGCAGGTCAACGAGGGTTCGTACCACTCCTGATTGGTATGACTCTGCCTTGAACGTCATGTTGGTGGACAACGCTGATGACCCTGCGATGTATGAAGAAGCTATGGTGAGCCCAGATTCTGACAAATGGCTAGAATCCATGAAATCCGAAATGGGATCCATGTACGAAAACCAAGTGTGGACTTTGGTGGACTTACCGGATGGCCGTAAGGCTGTCGAGAACAAATGGATTTTCAAGAGAAAAACAGATGCTGATGGCAATGCTACCGTCTATAAAGCTCGACTTGTCGCGAAAGGGTTCCGACAAATTCAAGGAGTTGACTATGATGAGACATTCTCACCAGTAGCGAAGCTAAAGTCTGTGAGGATTTTGTTAGCAATTGCTGCACATTTCGATTATGAGATTTGGCAGATGGATGTCAAAACGGCGTTCCTTAATGGTGACATTGAGGAAGAGTTGTATATGGTACAACCCAAGGGTTTTGTCGATCCTAAAGATGCTGACAAGGTATGCAAACTTCAGCGCTCCATTTATGGACTGAAGCAAGCATCCCGAAGTTGGAATCAACGTTTTGATGAAGTAATCAAAAACTTTGGATTTATACAAACTTATGGAGAAGCTTGTATTTACAAGAAAGTGAGTGGGAGCTCTGTAGCATTCCTAGTACTATATGTAGATGACATATTATTGATTGGGAATGATATAGAACTTCTTAATAGTGTCAAAGCCTATTTGAATAATAGTTTTTCAATGAAGGATCTTGGCGAACCGACATATATTCTAGGCATCAAGATTTATAGAGATAGATCAAGACGCCTAATAGCGCTTTCACAAAATACATACTTAGACAAAGTTCTAAAGAAGTTTAGAATGGAAGATAGCAAGAAAAGGTTCGTGCCCATGTTGTCAGGTAAGACCTTGAGTAAGACTCAAAGTCCAACTACGGCAGAAGATAGAGAGAAAATGAATAATATTCCCTATGCCTCGGCCATAGGTTCTATCATGTATGCCATGCTGTGTACAAGACCGGATATAGCACATGCTGTTAGTTTGACTAGCAGATATCAAAGTGATCCTGGAATGGAACACTGGACAGCGGTCAAGAATATCCTGAAATACCTAAAGAGGACTAAGGATATGGTTCTTTTTTATGGAGGTGATGAACAGGTTGTTGTAAACGGTTACACCGATCCAGATGACTCGAAGTCACAGTCGAGATACGTATTTATTTTGAATGGTGCTGTAGTGAGCTGGAGGAGTGCCAAGCAAAGCGTTGTGGCGAAATCTTCAACTGAATCGGAATACATAGCTGCTTCGGAGGCTGCACAAGAAGCCATATGGATGAAGGAATTCATTACTGAACTTGGCATGGTTCCCAGTGCGTTGGACCCGATGGCTATCTACTGTGACAACACAGGTGCCATAGCTAATGCACAGGAGCCAAGGTCACATAACAAGCTGAAGCACATCAAGCTACGTTTCCATGTTATTCGCGAGTATGTCCAAGATGGCGACATAAAGATTTCCAAAGTACACACTGATCTGAATGTGGCAGATCCGTTGACTAAACCTCTCCCTAGGGCAAAGCATGACCAACACCAGAAAGCCATGGGTGTTAGGTATATTACCATGTAATCTAGATTATTGACTCTAGTGCAAGTGGGAGACTGTTAGAGATATGCCCAAGAGGCAATAATAAAAGTGGTTATTATTATATCTTTGTGTTTATGATGAATGTTTACATCCCATGCTATAATTGTATTATAAGGAAACACTAATACATGTGTGATTTGTAAACATAAAAGAGTCCCTAGTGAGCCTCTTGTTGAACTAGCTTGTTGATTAATTGATGATCATGGTTTCCTGATCATGGACATTGGATGTGATTAATAACAAGGTTATATCATTAGGAGAATGATGTGAATGGACACACACCCATAGTAAGAGTAGCATAAGATCAAGTCATTAAGTTCGTATTGCTATAAGCTTTTAAATGCATAGTAACCTAATCCTTCGACCATGAGGTTGTGTTAATCACCATCACCGGATGGGTACTTTGATGATATCAAACACCGCTTCGTAACTGGGTGGTTATAAAGGTGTCATTGGGTATTCTGAAAGTATGTGTTGAAGCGCATGGACCAAGATTGGGATTTGTCCATCCATATGACAGATAGATATGCTCTGGGCCCTCTCGGTGGAATGTCATCTGATTAGCTTGCAAGCATGTGACTGGGTCACAAGGGATGACATATCACGGAACGAGTAAAGAGTACTTATCAGTAACGAGGTAGAACTAGGTATGGAGATACCGACGATCAAACCTCGGATAAGTATAGTATCGCGTGACAAAGGGAATTGGTTTCGTATGTTAATGGTTCTATCGATCACGAAGTCATCGTTGAGTATGTGGGAGCCGTTATGGATCTCCAGATCCCGCTGATGGTTATTGATCGGAGAGGTGTCTTCATCATGTATGCATATTCACGAACCGTAGGGTGACACACTTAAGGTTCGAAGTTGTTTTAAGTAGATATGGAATATGCGTTGGAGACCGAATGTTGTTCGGAGTCTCGGATTGGATCCGGGACATCACGAGGAGATCCGGAATTATCCGGAGAATAAGATTCATATATTGGGGATCATTTTCTGAGTTAGGAAATGTTCCAGAGTATTTGTATGAGGATTCTAGAAGGTTTCGGAATGTTCCGGAAGGTTCTGGAAGATTTCTTGGAGTTTGCTTGAAAACCAAGAAAGGATCAAGGAGTCCTTGTGGGGCAAGACAAGGAGTCGTGGGGGAGGAGTCCTCCCCCCTCCCAATCCGCCGGCCAAGGAAGGGAGGGGAGTCCTACTAGGACTCCCCCTCCCATGGCGCCTCCCTCCTTTAAATAGAGGGGTGGAGGCGCCACCCCCTGGCCCCCTCCACTACTCCAAACCCTAGCCGCCTCTCTCCTCCTCCTTTCTTCTGCTCAGGCTTAGGCGAAGCCCTGCAGAATTCTCTACTCCACCACCACCACCACGCCGTCGTGCTGCTGGGATTCCGTGGAGAAGATCTACTACCTCCGCTGCTCGCTGGAACGGGGAGAGGAAGGTCTGCTTCAACTCCGCACGTGTGACCGACTGCGGTAGCGCTGCCGAAACGTGGCGCCGGAAGGATCGTCCACTCGATCTTGAGATTGGCAAGTGATCGACTACATCAACCACGAGATCCAATCTCGTAACACTTTTGAATCTACAAGGGTTAGTACAGATCTATCTCGTTGCACATGTCTAATAGATTAGATCTTGGCTTTTATCTAGATTAGATCTGGGTTTTGTTCGTTCTTGCGGTAGAAATTTTTTGTTTTCCATGCTACGAACCCATCAGTTGGTGAACTGATGACAGGGAAGCCGACGATCGAAGCCCCGGTGAACGGCAGGAGCAGGGTCGGTCAAATCGTCCGCGGGTACATAAACTGCTTGAATCGAAGTTATAGATCCCTTTTTAGTAGAAGCAATTCTTCCAGCTCGAGATCACCCCCGGTCTGTCAACCTCGATCAAGACTCAATTGGCCTCAGCAAGCATACCCCCTCATAGCGCCTAGCTTACATTCAATCAACCCCATCCCCTTCTCAAGGGGCCTGTCAAGATATTTTAAAAAGCACCTCGGCGGTGGGCCTGCCCCTGCGGCGAGCCCGTCTATAAGAAGATTGATTCTGATTGTCAATTGATATCATCTTAGGGTTACATTCCCTTGAACAGTGTTCTTTGCAAAACAGATTAACCAACTCATCCGGGTTGATATAACACAAAAGATCATTCAAGTCCCGCACTTTAAAAAGGAGTCGATTATTCACGGAATCATATACACGCATATTTGAGATATTATTATATCTCGTAAGTGGCGAACATTTTAAGTTCAGATTGTGGGGATGTATCAAACTATTCCTTAGTAGACTATATCCGTCATCTCTATTGAGATTCGTGATCTATCTAATTCTCGTTTAGCTATGCCTCAATAGCAGCGGTTCATTTTCCTTTCCTAAGGGCCCTGACTCCCACAACCGAAGCAGATACCAGAGAATAGGTTCCTTTACCGAAGTCTACTTTATTTTCGAATTCCAATTCCATTGATGCCGCACAGGCTGACCATTTCACAACATAGGCCTCTGAGTGCGGTTCAACTCTAGAAGAGGTGAGAGAAGGCTTGATCTTCTCGATTCTCTCTGATAGATCTTGGAAATCCCTTCTTTTCTTCCCCAGCGGACCCTCCACTAGCAGGTTTCTTCGGAAAACTCTATCTATTCTGGTGTGGATGGCAAGCAGGCGGACTATTGTGAGCGGAACAAGCAGGGCGAGCTTTGGATGAATCGATCTATTATCGGCCAATCTTATTGGGAATAACAAGGGCTTCCCTGAATACCTAAAGTTTCATATCTGAAGCAAGTTTTCAAGAAACTGCTCGAGTTTTAGCAAAAGCTGCCCTACGAGGTCGCATTGATTGGTTGAATCTCGCATTCTAGATTTATTTGAAGTCAAAATTTACAAAGTTTGACTTTGATTAAAAACAGAACGTGAGCTAGTAAAGGTTAAAGAAAGGAGTAAGACTATAGATTCCTTTTTCTGGTGGGACTCGAACCCCAACGGGCCCAAATCCCAAGAGAAAGGCATGGCCAGGGTATCCGCTCCGCCCGCTATCAGCTCGGCCAAAATTGCGTCCGTTCAGCAGACAAATCCGATTTGGGACGGGACTCGCGGGCCCATAGGTTCCGGCGGTTACACCGTCCCAAAGCAATCGATCTGCGATTCCGTCGTCCTCGATTTTGTTCTGCAATCACAATGCCGCCCCTCCGCCGAATCCGCCACGTCCACCGTTCGGCGCCGTACGGCAAAGACTGGCTATCGCAGTTTCGCTTGCGACGGGGCCAGATCAGGGATATGAGTGACGATCTGGGCAACACCGGCACCACCCTGCCCGACGACGCGCTCTCGGCAGTCTTCGCGCGTCTCTCAGACACGGCAGCCATCGTCCGGTGCGCGGGCACATGCCGGCGCTGGGGCCGCTTGGTTGCCAAGGTGGCAGTCATCCTCTCCCACGCCCTGCCGTCTCTCCCTCGCCTCGCCCTGGGCTTCTTCCACCAAGAAGCCACCACCGCCCGTCACCACACACGCAACCCCTGCTTCGTCCCGACGGCCTCTGGCAGCCATTTCCTTGGCTTCAAGGGGCCCTCGTTCAGCGCACTGTCGGAGGCCATCCAGGGTGCCGACGGCACATTCTTCGAGTTGGCTCGTCCGGTGGCATCCCGCAATGGCCGTGTCGTCCTCGAGCTCCCACATAAGGGGGGTCCCAATCTCAAGCTCTGCGTCTGCAACCCCATGACAGGCGACATGGCCGTCCTACCGGCCCTCTCTGGCGATGACAACCCGGTGTTCTACTTGTGCACATTGCTCAGTGGCGATGACCTCGATCCACCGCGCCCGTCGCGCACCTTCTTCAGCGTGCTCATCGTCTACAGTCGCCAGAAGTTTACTGCGCTGCGCTCGTACAGCTCGGGGACCGGCTGCTGGAGCAGGGAGGTTAAGATGCTTGGTCCGAGGATCGACGGCAAGGAGCTACGCAAGCTCAACCAGGGAGTTGTGCTCCGCGGCGTGGCCTACTGGCCGCTGATCCGCACGCTGTTGGCAGTGCGGTTTGACACGCCGGAGCCCATGGAAGTTGTCGTGCCGACGCATGGCCCTGGGGACTGCAAGGAGAAGATCCGGTTGCTAGGCGTGTCGCCGGACAAGAAGTTACTGTTTATCAGGGCGGGATATTATTTTAAGCGCCTCACGATGGGAGTACGAGTCTTTGAACCCTTTGGGGATGATATGTGCTCCGGCGAGTGGAGGAAAAGAGATTACTTTCAATCGACAGAGTTTAAGTTAGGACATGACTCCATTCGCCTGCGGTGGTTCTGCGAGCAAAGCGGTGTCCTCTTGTTCACGCTTGACCAAGGCAGCGATAGTCCTGGGACGTTTGCGCTGAATCTCGCGACGCACGAGATCGAGAAAGTAGCCGGTGGTGTCGAATGCGATTCGTGGAAATACTTTGTTGGATATGAGATGGACGGGGCGGCTTACCTTGCGTCCATGCCATGCCCCTGACCAAATGGCAATGCATAGAAACCTTACTTGGATGAGAAAGAGCAATGCAACAATCAGCAACATGTACCCACCCATGTTGGTTAATCTGGAGTGGAGTAGTTTTTTTTCCCGTCAGTTTCAGTATAGGTGTCAATAAGTTCAGGTTCAGTTACAAGTGGCAAATTCAGTTAGCGCGTCAGCTAGTTTTCAGGGTTTTTGGATAGGCATATGATTTGCGAGAAATCTAATTATTGCCTAGGCTTGGTTTTGTCTTCCACGGTGCTCACCTATCGGCTATAGCGTGTATCCGATCGCAATCGAGCGGCCCCACGAAGCGGCGCAAGCCTCCAAATAGAACGACACTTCTCGTTGTCCCTATCCTCCCGTTCCTTCGTCTCTGTCTCAAACATGAGCTCGTCTCCATTGCCCTCCTCCCCCCTCTCCCCCGTATCAATCTCCTATTCGATCTGCCTCGTCGGTGTTGACCGTTCGGCCGGGAATCCAGGGGCTGTTGGCCTGGTTGGTGGAAGCAGTTGTGGAGGAGGGCCGGTCGACGGCGCAGACGAGTGGATCGACGCATCCGATGCGAGGTGGCCATGGTGAGGTAGGTCCTTCGGCGTCACGGCCCCGCAAATAGATGCATACGAGGAACGAGGCTATGGTGAGAGGAGTAAGTTAAGGAGATTCGGCGGCTCGGCCTGGCGAATAGACACGACCGAAGCCGGTGGCCGTGCTGGGAGGTGTCGGCGAGAGAGCATCGACGGCGTGGTGAAGCGTCCGAAACGCACACTACTGTTGATTATTTTGAGCTGGTGTGTGCTCCAATCACACTATTTTTTCTGTCATTGCTTCGGAGGTTGCAAATTTGGTCACGGGAAATTAATTTTACTCCCAAATTGTTCACGGTGGTGCTGGTGTAGTAGTCACGTTGGTGCTAGTAGTGTTCAGTTTATCCTACACGAGCTAGTTTCTCTGTTTAGAATAGACGGTAGTAAACTATGTAGTTTTTGGCTCAATAGTTACATAGGGATTCCAGATTCAGTTTACCGTGTGGAGATACACATTATGGTTCTCGGAATTTTTTGTTCAGACTGTATGTACTAACAGAACAGTTTATGTTTAAAATCTAGAGAAAAAACATGTTTTAAGAATGTTTTCTAATCCTCAGCTCGATGTATTTTTTTGCATTCTTACAGTGTGCTCTGGATGTATTATTTCTTTGTACTCATACGATGTATTTTTATGCTCGAATGCTTATGCATGTAACTATCTCGTAAAATCATAAGTATATTTGGAATATTCTACACACAAGGTATATGTTTTCGCACATACAATTTTAGATCATATCATACCATGGGGGCCTTTTGGTTGTTGTATAATCATATGATGTAAATATTGGACAATAAATACATCTTGTGTTGCAGTGTTTTCCTACACACACAATGTAAGGTTTCACAATAGGTTTTTCCAAGTGATTATCAATGTAAAAAAATCCATAGAATTTATACTATTGGATGAAATATTCTACACATCAGGTATATAATTTTTATTACCCAATTTTAGATTCTTGTGTGGGCTCGTTCTTATCAATGTAGGTTGCTTACTCATGTATGGCACGGGGGTCATGGAGCTTGTAGATCCCCTGGAATCAAATTTTGTCGGTACTAAGCTTTGTTAGATTTTTAGTCATGTAGATCCCCTAAAATTGAATTTTGTTACATGCATGAGAGTTTGCCTCTCCGTTTTTGTTCTCTGAATTTGTTTGTCGTAGGGGGATGGTACTGTTGGTGATGCTTGTGATATTGTGTTTGTGTCACAGAATGTAATTATAATGCTCAACTTAGCACTAATTCAGATTAGAATGTAACTATCATGTTCAAATTAGCACTAATTTGGTGCACTTTATATGAAGGGCCACTAATTCATCTTAGCACGTAACTTTTTGTGTATGGATTGTAAACATGTTGTTACTTTTAAGCATGTGGGTTGTAGCTTTTATATTTAGCATGTAACTTTTTATATCTAGCCTGCAACTTTTTGAATCCAGCTTGAAATTTTTTATATCATCCTGTCACTTTTTGAATCTAGCCTATACCTTTTTGTATCCAGCTTGTAACTTTTTATATCTAGCCTGCAACTTTTTGAATCCAGCTTGAATTTTTTTATATCATCCTGTAACTTTTTTAATCTAGCTTATACCTTTTTATATCCAGTCTGTAACTTTTTGAATCTAGCATGTAACTTCTTATATCTAGCCTGTAACTTTTTGAATCTAGCATGTAACTTCTTATATCTAGTTTGTAACTTTTTTAATCTAGCCTGTACCTTTTTATATCCAACCTATAACTTTTTGAATCTAGCATGTAACTTCTTATATCTAGTTTGTAAGATGCTCAACTTGGTCGTTTAGCATGTTGCGATCACCCTTATTATCTTGTGCTCGACCGTTGGTTAATACCAGCATTAGGAAACCATAAATCCATCACTGTAAAACATAGTAGTAGTTACATGTTTATATCAACAGTTAGAACAATGCCGTTCATACTACAAGAAAAATTATACTTTCTACCATGCTTTCTAACTAGATACTTGAATCAATACATAACAACTACTGATATCTTTGTTCTGGCTACTTTTTTCTGCAGTTCATGCAAACAGAGATTCATTAAATGAAGATAATTGGACGTTTCGATCTTGCACAATCCTGGAGGAATATAGTACATGCTATTCTTGATTTTCAGGCTTGCAGATTGCGTTTTTAACATGCAGTTTGAGGTGTCGCACAAAGTCTGGTTAACAAACTATCTTATGAATCCTGACTTTTTATTAGTCCTTTGTTAATTGCTTCTACTGCTAGAAAAATTTATACATCCATGCCAGAGTTTTGGGGGAGGGGGGTCCTGATGCATCACCCCCACATGTAGCCTTATATTCCTATAAGAAATTGTATTGTACATATCTGGAGGTGCAGCTGTAACTTTACCTATCGTTTCTTTCTTGCACAATACTTGGGGGTGGATCTTGTGTTGGCATATGTTGTCCTGCCTTCCTTCCTTGATTAATTGCATGCAACTTTCTTTCTCTAAGAATTGCACATGCCATGAAGTTTCCTGCTACCGAGGAATGTAGGAAGAGGGAGAGACCAGTTTGGGTTTTCTCTTTACTTTTTAGACGAGATCTTCAGACTTTATTTGTTATACTGCACACATCCATTCCTACAGAAGCGCATGTAGCCCCGGTAATTTCTCTGTTGTATCATGAATGTAACTATATTAGAAGTGGATGTACGTAATTTTCAAATTTAGAATAAAGGGTCAAGGCATAACACTACTGTGTTTCTTTCTTCCAGCCTGAATGTAACTTAGGTGTTAGTTTAATACTCCAAAAGTAAAATTACATGGTTTTTACTTTCCCCCACTGATTTTTTACGTCCATGGGACCAAATTTCAGTTACGGGGATTCCCAGTAGTTAGTGGCGGACCCAGGAAAATTTTGGAGGGTGTGTACACTCCAGAAAAATTTTAGACATCAAATAATCTATGAGTCGACTAGAGGTGGATAATTTGAAAACTGCAACAATTTTCCGCTTCATGGAGTGCCTTCCGCTGGCACCATTGTTTTTATTCGTTTCTGACAATTTTACAACAAAAGCTAGCACCAAACTAGAACAAAAAACTAGTGCATTGAAAAAAAGAAGCTATTACAGTTTTGCTAATGTTTAACAGGCTATAGTAATTGAACAAGACACGAAAAAAGGCGTGTTGCTGGTGGTCTTGATGTATACCTAGGCTAGGCAGTGGTGCTGCGCTGCTGCTGCTCCTTCCCAGGTTCTCTGCTGGTGCTCGCCAGTTCCTGGAGTGCGCTGTGTCGGTGCTGCCGTCCAGGTGCCCAGCGCCGCTCGCCCACATGCTCGACACCATGAACCGCCCGGAGTTCTCAATGCCACTGCACGGGCGCCCGCTTGACTTTACATCCCCATGGCTAGTGCATCTTGACTTTCTCAGTTTCTTTACCGCCGCCGGCCCGCAGAGTTGAAGATTTGAGAGGAGAGAAATCTGGGATCGGCATGGGATTTGAATTTGAGACAGAGAGGAATCGGGAGCCGCTGGCTTCGAGCGAGAGAGAGAGCGACGGAGGGAAAGGAGCTCCCGATCGGAGCAGTTTAGGCTTTATGGGCTGCAATCGCTGATGGGCCTGAGTTATTTGAGCTTTTCTCTGGCTTTCCCTTTTCTATTATAAGTGTACATTCCTATTCACCCTCGAAAAAAAAAGTGTACATTCCTATTTTCAATAAGGTGCCACCCAGCGATTTTTGCAACCGCTGAACTAGTCCCCATATTTTACAAAAAGTTCTGGGTGTGCCAGTGCACACCCGGCACACCCCCTGGATACGCCCATGCCGGTAGTTCATGTAATTTTCAGGAGGTAAAAGAGGAGGCAGATGAATTTACATGTGTTTTATCTTGGCTTTTTGCTGACCACATATGTAATTTTTTTTTTGCAACGTCAAGATCTCTTTATTTTTCGCTGTAAAAAAACTATTTTTCCATCGTGACCGTGTGGCACCCGAGTGGGGAAGCCAGACATGTAGTGTTTTCGGTTCACCAGTGGTGCCTCGTCGCTACACAGTAGTGTTCGCTGCAAATTACTCCAGGGAAAGTAGGTAGCGGGAACGTGGGGTGGGGCACCGCGGACGTCTAAACCACGCGCGCGCCGCGTAGCATCGTCCTATGATTTGGTTGTTTGCTTGACCTGATCATCGCGTTTGTATCCCGATTGCCCGGACATGGGATGGCATGTTTACTTGTGGGCATCAATCATGTACTACTAGTTTATCTCAAAAAAAAAAATCATGTACTACTAGTTAGAAACGGTCGATCTTGCATGAATAAAAGGGAAGAAAGAAAGCAGAAAAGCTGCACTGTTGCACGCATCACAAATCGTTTGCCTCCTCTCTGAATTTTATTGTACGTTTTTGCGAGTGGGAGGCCACAACAACCCACGCTGCAGTCTAGTCTAGTGTGCCGTGGCCGCGGCTGCAGCCTGCGCCTGCTTCATCTTGGCTCGCTCGACCAACCTGTCGACGTCCGGCAGGACAGCCTTGACCGCGTCCAGCGCGCCGAAGCGCTCCACCCACGCCGCCAGGAGAGGGCTCTTGGCGTCGTCGAAGAGCCGCATGCCGTACAGCGCCGCGCCGGCGTGCACCCAGCCGACCAAACCCCCGAGCGTCACGTCCAGGTATCCGACGCTGTCGCCACCGAAGAATGGATTTCCCTTGGAGCATGTCTTGAAGGCCGCCTCCATGGTCTCGACAGCCACGAATGTCTGCTTCAGCCCCTCAGTCTTCTCCTCCTCCGTCTTGCCCCTCGCCGCCTGCATCCACGACGCCAGGAGCTGCGCGCGCACGCACACACATCGCGTCAGATAATAACCAACTTCTGACGCAAATACAGGGCATGACATTGACACTTCTAGCTAAGGCGAGATATACATACCTTGTCGTCGATGTAGGCGGCCCAAAAGCGAGCCGCAGCGCGCTCGCATGGGTCGTCTGGGAGCAGAGATGGGCCGGTGCCGCGGAAGACCTCGTCGATGTACTGCACGATGACCTGGGAATCGCAGACGGGCTTGCCGTTATGGATGAGCACGGGCACCTGCTTCTTCGCCGGGTTGGACGCCAGGAGGAGGTCGCTCTTGTTGGCGAGATCTTCCTCGACGTCCTCGAAGTCCAGGCCCTTGAAGCTCAGCGCGAGCTTCACTCGCAGAACGAACGGGCTCCCGAAGGTGCCGAGCAGCTTCACCTCGTCTCCTCCGCCGGCCATTCTCTACTAGTAGCGCAGTGTTGGGCTCTGCTGTTTAGCTTGTGTTTTCCTCCCTTGTGCTGCTGATCGGAGCAGTGCGAATGGGAACTGCGTATATGTAGTTCACGAATTGTTCGGCTCGCTAGAGGCGGAAAAGAAATCCTCCGGTGACTCCAACGTAACGATGTTTGACCGGATTGGCTGATTCCAAAACTAGATCTTGGAGTTTGTAGACAACACTCCTTTCAAGATGCGTATATCTTGGACAAGATAGCCATATGGAGTCAATCTATCATGTGCGATGTGAATGCGGTTGTCTATGGACGCCGGCCGGCCGGTCGCTGAACGTTAATCAAGTTCAGTTTGACGATCTGGCGAGTGAAGGAGCCCACTGCGTTGGAACAAAACAAACCAAATGAATACTATTTTGGCACGGCACCAACAGCTAGTGTTTGTCGGTCACGCACAGTACCAATTTTTTAATAAGAACATATATTAATATACAATTACACCCGGTCTCGGACACCGTATTGCTCTATTAACACTATGGATGACGCGCTAAAAAACTCGCTAGAGAATCCTTAATAGCAGCGACACTAACATCACCAAAATAAAATCAAAATGAGAAGTTCTACCCCTCCAAAAAATGACACCTTCCAAGGCACAAGCGCCACCGTCTGATCAAAGATCTTAGAATTCTCGCTCGCAAAACAATGTCTTTTATAAGATCATTGTCAGGTACAACCAATGAAGGCCAGACATTAGGTTTTCATCTTGCACGGTAAGATTATGAACTTATCTCGTGTTGTTGTCCCCACTAACAGTCACTGCTGCGAGTCTTAGATCATCAAGCCAGTTCCCCATCACCAGAAAGACCCAACCCACCATCGCTAGTACTCATATCCCGGCTTTCATGACATTCTCCGCATATGATTTCACCATGGATCCTCGAAGACATATCTCATCATGGTAACAGACAACAGAGCTTCACAACGCTCTCTCTGAAACCAAACAATCAGAAAAAAATGGGTGCGCCTGATCGAATCTCATTCGATCCAGCAATCTCCAGGCATGAGACGTCCATAGGAGTTCACCGTCAGAGCCTTCTGGAACTCGACACTCCGGCCAAAATAACGAGGGCAAACATCCAATAAATCTTCGTCTTCGCGTGGGAGGAACCCTAGGAATGCCATCAAAGCCAGGCCAATAGCCCCCACGCATCCGGCCTTCGCTGGCCGCCCGACCCACCGGAAGTAGTTGACAAGTCGACGTGACCCTAGCTGCCACGCCCTCACGCAGCACGACGAGAAGCACTACGGGGGAGAGGATCTGACCATGGCAACCATGGGCACATCAACGGCCGCCTCCGACCCTTGGGCCCAAACCGCCATCGCGTGCCACCGGACTACGCCGCCATCCATCACCGCTCCACATGCGCAACACCCCACCGCCATGCCGGATCAAACATAGCGCCGAATCCCTACGCCGCCCGCTGGTTCCGCCTTTCCGCGCAAAGAGAAAGAGTGCAAGGGAGTCATCCTTGCCTTCACTGCCGGTTGACGGCTACAGCACCGCCACCACCACTAGCGCCGGTGGCGGCTATGGCCGGGAGATCCCGGTAGCGGCGGCTAGGTTTTTGTGGAGGATGGTGTCGCCTCGGGAGGTGGGAGGTAGGAGGCACCCGTGCAAGCAGCCCGGGGGTGTTGCCTGCTTCCTTTGTTTCTTTCATGTCTTGTACAGTACCACTTACTAGCTGATACAAATTTAATCGATGTATGAGTGTTAGAGCATCTCTAAGAGACACCTAAGTCCCGCGAACTGGAAAATAACCACCAATTTTTTGTTTTGCGTCGAAAAAGTAACCCGGCTAGACACCGTAAACCCCGTCTGGCCCTAATTGTTTTTACGTCGCCACGAATAATCTGCCCCCATGCCCGTATGTCCGTAGGTCTCACGGCTGAACCGAGAGGCCCCGTAGACGCGATGTAGCTTTGGCAGGACAGACATTTCTGTAGCATCCCAAATGTCCGACATTGTAATGCTACATGGTTTCAATCAATATAATACTGCTTCCTACATATAATTAATTGTATCATCATTATATCATGCTCATGTCATCATGCCACATTGCATTGGAGCATCATATTAAAACCTATTTTATTTGGCTCTTCTCTTCATATTGCGTTGTCTCTTTAACAATTTGCTTCTCGATATATTGTATTTGTTTCTTGATTATTGTACATACCTGGAGTTGAGGGCATATCTTTTTAATTCCTTCTACCTACTAACTTGTCCTATCTCCTCTTTTATTTGATCTCATTCTAACTCTACCATGCATATGTATGTGGGTAGCTATTTCCTCTTGGTATTTAAACCAAGCCCACATATATATTGGTGTGGATCCTTTTCTTCCCCCACATTGGTGCCTTATTTCTTCTATAATTTGGCCTCTTGCATGATCGATCCGAGGGTTATATGATTTCAAAACAGTATACCTTGCTCATGTACATTCTCTGTTTTATTCTTGCAAAGCAATCCTTAATAGCCAAAAAAATTCCTGATGGTTTCGTCGATAGAAATCAAATTCTTGTGTCTTCTAAAAACCCTTATATTTTTTCCCTGTATCTAGTCATTACTTTGCCCAAATTTTCGGTACAGCAAGTTCTTAGGCTGATGTGCTTCTGTTATCTTACGCCCTTATGAAGAGCTTTCGAACTAAATTAAATTAGAGCCCCTTTCAATCCCTGGGTAGAGCACCAGTCTGGGGTTCAGTCTGAACCACAACCTAACGACAGTAGTAGAATTTCAGTTAAGCAGGAACAACAGTCTTCATGTTCAGACAGAGGCGAGCAGAAGCCTGGATCGGGAGCAGCAGAGTCACTAGCGCTGGGTCGACCAAACCAGGTCCAGCCTTCTCCATCCCGGCCCAAATCCCTGCGACACGGCGCCGTTACTGTTTGCCTTCCTCTCCCTCTCTCTCGGCCTCTGACGGAGGAGCAGGTAGGCGTCCACCCGCCGTTGTTCTCGTCACCCTCCACCACCACCGAGCCGTGCCTCCTTCTTATCCCCTAGGGCGGCCTCTGAACCTTATCCCTTCCCCTCTTCCACCCTCGCGCCGCCACCTCTTTACTCCGTGTCTCCCAGCGAGCACCGAGAGGAGCCGCCGTAGCATCATCATCGTGTCATCGCCATGGCCTTCATCGAGTCCACCTGAGAGCGGGGACCGCGTCGCATGCTTTGGCTGTCTTCCAGAGAGAAGAAGAGGGACCGCAGCTTCCTAGATCCACCTCCCCGCAGTCACCTCTGTCCGTGTCAAAGGGGACCTCGCCGCCGGCTACTTCCTGGACTTCTTCCCGGAGCTTCTGGCCACCACCGGCACCGCTTCTAGTTGGAATTGATCGCGGTGAGTACCCTCTCTTCTTTCCCCTCCCTCTGGCATCCTCTCAGTCGACCGGAAGCTCGTTCTGCCGCCAGTTTCTTTTTTCCCAGCCGAGCCGCTCGCCGCGTTGCCGCACGCATGAGTAGCAGCAAACAACAGTGCAACAGACAGTAGTAGCATCTGCGGCGCTTGGTTCGGCCTTTGTTCAGCAGATGATCCTGATCGCTGCAGTCCCCCTTCACCGGAGATCCCTGAACAAAATACGTAGCCCATCATCCCCTCTCTCGAACGCAACAATCCGTAGTCAAATCCATCCACTGACACACTCAAGATCACCTCACTAGGTCCGCCAGAAAACTTCGTTCTGCTGCACCTCGTTCTGTCAGTTAACAGGCGGATTTTTCGTCTCTGAACCTCGGCGTTTTCCGGAGGATATAGGCCTCTGACGGAGAAACTTTGTACACTAATGTTGTAGAGCTAAGTGACATCTCAAACTTTTGTTTTTACGGCTTCGACAAAATCATCATCGTTTAGTCTCGAGCTTCCTCGCAAGTTGGCTTCAGCTAGCCGTGTTTTGCAATCGATCTTCAGTTTCCGTCCGCATCGTCAGGTCAGCCCAGCACTTGTTGCAACCACGCCCCTGCCCTTATCCTGTTTAGCAAACCCCAACCCACGCGCCCCTGGATCCGCCACATGGCTGTGTCCCGTTCACCCGCCCGCGCGTGGCCTCGTCGTTGCCTCGGCCCCACCGGTCGGTGACTGCGGTTGGGTGAATCCGCGGTGAGAAAAGCCAGACCAACCTCGCTGCGTCGGCTGCTGCTGAGTCAGCATCGGGCCCGCCCGTCAGTGCCTCATTCTAACCGATACTGTGTGTAAAATTTTTTGAGCTCTTTTCTATTTTATAAGAATAATCCAGAAATGCATATATGTTTTAATTTCAGAAATTAATAACTTTTAATTGATAAATCCAAATAATACAAATAATATATGTTTTTGAATCAGAAAAATGTGAGGATTTCAAATCTACCATCCAAAATAATATTTGACTAATTTTAAATTTCGAAATTATTTCAAATTGCAATACATGCCTTTATCTTAATAAATTAATAACTTTAATTCTGTAATTCCAAATTTGACAAATAATATGTATAAATCGATCAGCGCGACGAGCCCGTTCTATTTATGCATTCTATGACATGAATTGAAGCATGCATCATGTAAATATTAATTATACATCAATGTTTATGGGAGCAAAACATGACTAAAAACCTAATAAAATGCTTTATTCTTGTACCCCACACCTCACCCATGCCATGCTATGCTATGACATGTAAATTGTGCATCATTCATCATGGCATGCTTGGTTGCTTGTCGTATTTTATTCATATGCTTGCGTACTTTATTTATATTTGCCCTTGTTTGTTTGGTTCTTTTCGAATAGACGCCGAGCAGGGGAATTATCAGGAATTCCAGGAGTACTACCCAGATCCATCTCTCGCTTCAACTGAGCTACCAGGCAAGCACTACCACATGCTTGCATACATATAGTATCTATTGCTTCTATCTTATTCTTGCATCATGGAGTCGCGATTGCATTAAATTGAATCCCAAGTACTGCATAGCCTTTACTTTTAACCCCACCGAGCTTGTTCCTCCATCCCATGAGCCACTACTACAGGAGTTGTTTGAGCCATGCGAGTCGTAGAACAGCATGTGTAGGGTATGTGAGTGTCTGATGGTTAACGAGGTACCTAAAAAACTTAACCTGAGTAGGAATGGGATAACTAATGAACGAGGCATCGATGGGCAATATCTGTTATTTGGTTTTTTATGCTCACTTGTGTCCCGTAGGACCCCGAGTACTTGATTCATGTTCCTTGACTATTTGCACTATCCACATACGGGAGACTCTATGAATCCCCCTTTGCCTGAGCTTGATTTGCACTTTATTTCTTAGGGACACAAAGTAGTTTGGGGCTTTATTACTATCTTGTACTTATGCCATGCTTTACCGCTTTATTCATGATTGTGCGTGGAGCACCTGTACTGTTTAGGAATTGCGGAGTGTTTTCGCGGTATCGACAAGCCCAGTCACACTTTCGGGTTCCCAGTCGTTTACAGCCATTGGCGCAAACCTTGGGTCCGTCTCGGAGCCGGCCAACTTCTTTGCGGGTAGCTTAATGGGGTGGCCCCCTGAAATAATTTATGAATCCCATGAATGCTTTGTCGTGAGGCCTCGTTGCGTTTTATTTGGTTCTTCCCGAGGTTGATCGTGTGTGTGTTGCTATTTGTGCACCCCTGTAGGGTAAATCTTTCTGAAAGCCGTGTTCGCGGTTATGGACGACTTGGAGCACAGTTTCTCGATCATAGACAAGCATAACTAAAGTACCATGTTTAAATTGACTAAATATCTGACTAGTAATTAGTGCAATACTCATGGAATGGTTAATAAAACTGCTAACGGATGGGTTGTTCGTCCGCTTTCTCGTTGGTAAGCGAGAAGGAGGATGGATCTGTTACTTTATACTGTTATAACTGTTGTTTCTAATTAACGAACATCCGTCTATCATTGGTTAGGCAGATGGTTATCGAGTATCTATAGACTTATTAGTTATTATCTTTTGCTGCAATTGCGTCACCCCAGGTATATGTCCCCTTTAGAGGCATAAAGACTTGCTGAGTACCCCTAGGGTCTCACACGATAAATTGTTTGATTTAGATGAACAGGTGTATTCGCAAGATGGATACTGGGTGGAGGAAACAGATGATGTTGGCAACGGTCACTCGGTGTAGAGATTCCGGGGATGGGGATCCGTGAGATCTGTGGGCGGGATGTGCTTATTTATGTGGCATCTTATACCGATTTGCTTCTTATCCGTACTCGGATCTTGTTTCCCGTTTCCACTTGATACTCTGTTGATTAATGTATGAGGAGCTATCCTAAGCTATTATCTCTATCTTGGATATTTGGATCTTGCCGTATGGCATTGCAATATTTCTATTTCTTTTAGATGGTATGGCTCTGAGAACTGTTGTAAGGTAGCTTGCATACATACTCACCTGTGTATGTATTTGATCTCTTTGCCTGTCGACTACGCCGCTCGCTCTTGTCCCGATGTTCTTGGAAGTGGTTAGGGCAGTCGACGGGCCTACACGTGGGTGGCCCTGGGCCCCCGCTGTAAAATCACTTATCCACTTTTGGTTCATCTAGGCTTGAACTTAGAGCATAGGGTCCAAGGTTGTTACAATTGGTATCAGATCCATTCCGCCCTTCAGGGTCTCTGCGAAAATGGTCGTTGTTAGTCTAGCAAATTTTTTTTGTAGCTATGTATACTAGGGAAAAACAAAACGCGAGAGTAGGACTGCTTCCATTTTTCTTCTTACCCACTCATCCACCCTTTTCTGGTAAGGAAGTGTAACGTTTTCAATCCTCTTCTAAAAATTCAAACTAGGATTCACGTGTTCTGGGTTCCGTAGTACCATAGGTTGTGTGAGTGTGTGTGTGTGTGTGTGGGTAATTCTTTGTCTATCTGTTGCATCCAACTTGTTGTCGCTATCTGCCTTTTGGTTATCAACTATTGGTATATTCCATACCGACAGGATTTTCTAAACTGACGCGATCTGTCTTACTCTTTGTTATCCGATGCTATCTTGTTAGGGGTGTTTGTTTTCCGTAGTTGCTAATCTTTAGGTTCATCTTAAGAAGGAAGAGAGTCGAGATATGTGTTTTACTTGTTCATGTGCGGAGTAATGCTTTGAGTGCAGGATGGAGTCGCGACCATACCACTACTTTTATCATTTGCTCTTGTATATTGAATTGGTAGAGTTGCTAATCTTGATTTCGTTAAGTGGTTTTGCGCATATAGTGGTATTTTAATGCCGAAATTTGCGGAATTTTTTTCTTTGATAGCTTTGTGTACCACACTCCTTGTTTAGTCGTGTGCGATATGCTTACTATCTTCTAGGTGCTTTGGACTTTGTTGATATTTGAATATCACCTCAGTAAATTGTATCCTTTAATCTTGGTTAATTCCATTTTGGTACTATTTTGGATTATTATTATTCTCCATTATGGTACTGACTCGAGTTTTATATCAATCACAGGATGGCACCACCACGCCGTACATAGGATGACATACCACCTGAACTGGGAGCTGCGTTGGCAAGTATTGCTAATGCCTTGGGCACAATGCAGCAGAACCAGCAACGCTTTGAAGAAAGTGTGAGGAGGAATGAGTTTGCCCCGCTACCTCCACCTCCCAAGCGAGGAGATATCAAGGACTTTCTGAAGTTTAACCCACGCCACTTTGAGGTGTGTGATCAGCCACGGGATGCTGATGATTGGCTTCGTGAGATGTCAAGGTTGCTGATAACCGCTGATGTTCCTGAACAAGAATGGGTAAAATGTGCCACTCACCTTCTGAAAGGAGATGCAGCTCTATGGTGGGAGAATTACCTGAAGGCAAACCACTCTGGTTTTCAACCTACTTGGGAGCAGTTCGCTGGGGCTTTTAAAGAGCAATACCTGTCAGAAATTGTCATGGAGAGAATGAAGGAGGTGTTTATCAACCTCAAGCAGGGCAATGACAATGTCGACAACTATATCAGAAACTTCATGAATCTTTATCGGTATGGTGGTGATGAGATCTTTGATGACAAGAAGAAACAAAAGAGGTTCAGGCAAGGGCTCAATGCATCTATCAAATATGCAATCACTCATGCAAGGCCGGGGTCTTTTCTGGAACTCCAACATACAGCTCTACAGGAAGAAGCCAGTAGGCAAGTGTTCGAGGAGTCCAAGAAACACCATCGTGATGCAGCAAGCTATTCAGCTATGACAGCTCCTTCTAAGCGCCGCGTGTGGGTTCCTAATACCGCACCGCCGCTTGATACATTGCAAATGTATCTATAATTTTTGATGTTCCATGCTTGGTTTTATCCACTTTCTTGTGTTTTGTTCCAACTTTGGAGTACTTTTCTTATGATTTCTTGGACTAACCTTGTTGGATCCGCAGCATAGAAAACAAAAAATTTCCTACGGTGTGAACTACACGCCAATATCTATCTACTAGGTACAAAGCAACGGGTGGACATACATCCAACGAGAACTTACCCTCGAAGACAACAAGTTTTGTTAACGAGTAGGAACTCGTGGTTGATGTAGTCGTACACTTGCCGATCTCAAGATCGTGAGGAAGTCCGAGCGCCGCAACTCAGCAGCGCATCCGCACTCGCACACACGTTCAAGCCACCGGACAACCTCCACCTCCTTGCTCCAGCGATCCAGCGGAAGCAGCAACTCCTTCCAGACGAAATGCCACCGGGAACATGTATCTCGCTAATCCGAGACCATGGGGGAATAATTCTAGAGGGGGAGAGAGATCCTTCACAAGGAGGTGTGTGGATGAAGGAGGGAATGGGTGGCCTTTTATAGGAGGAGGGGGGGTGCCCCCTCTCTCCATGGCTGGCGCATGGGGGGGGGTGACCCCTCACCTCCCCCATTCATGTGGTGGTAACCCCTCCACATTAAAATGCCTCTTCACATTCCCTTTTAAAGTCTCCACTTTAAATGCATTAAATTTCTCCAAATTTAATGCTCTCTCATTTAATAAAACTCTTTTTATTAAATTTATTCAGAATTTTGTTAATTACTTTAATTAACAAACATTCACATATAGCCCCTTGCAATATTTCAATATCACATGCAGAACCACTTTCTGCAATTTCACCCGAAAAAATTTCCGGTTTCTATTGAAACAATTCCTGCGCTTTGCAATTCTTTCATCTGAAACATATGTGCTCCAAAAGGGTGTCCGGTAACTCTTAAGTGTGCCACCCTACGATTCGCAAATAATGCAGACATGATCGAGACCCCTCTCCGATCAATAATCAGCAGCGGGACCTGGAGATCCGTACTGACTCCTACACATTCAACGATGACTTCTGTGATCGTGAGAACCTTTAACGCTTGAAACTAAATCCCTTTGTCTCCCGATATATTACATGTCCGAGATTCGATCATCGGTATCTCCATACCTAGTTTGATGTCGTTACCGACATGCACTCTTTTCTTGTTCCCGTGATATAACATTCTAGTGATCACATCACTTGCTTGCAAGCTATCTTAATGTGATATCACCGAGAGGGCCCAGAGTATATCTATCCGTCATCTGGATTGACAAATTCCACTCTTGATCCATGAGTCTCAACATAACACCTTCGTAGTACTGAACCCATCTTTATAGTCACCCTGTTACGGTGTGACGTTTGATGTTATCAAGATACTCTTCCGGTGTTAGCAATTAACATGACCTCATGGTCTAAGGATAAAGATTACTTCGTATGATGTTATAGTAATATAAACATAATGACTTGATCGTAATGCTATACTTCGGATGAATGTTCATCACATCATTCCACCAATGGTGTGACCTTGTTATTAACAACATCCAATGTCCATGATCAGGAAACCTTGATCATCTTGTTAATCAACAAGCTAGTCTATAAGAGAGGCATAACTAGGAACCCTTTTTGTTTATTAAACACACATGTATTGATGTTTCTGATCAATACAATTCTAGCATGTAAAATAAACATCTATCATATATAAGGAATATATAATAACAACTTTATTATTGCCTCTCAGGGCATATTTCCTTCAGTCTCCCACTTGCACTAGAGACAATAATATAGTTCACATAGTGATAAATCTAACACCCATGGAGTTCTAGTGTTGATCATGTTTTGCCCTAGGGAGAACTTTAGTCAACGGATTTGCTACATTTAGGTCCGTGTGTACTTTACAAATCTTTATATCTCCATCCTTGACATGCTCGCGGATGGAGTGAAACCGGCGCTTAATATGCTTGGAATTCTTGTGAGACCTCGGTTCCTTTGCGTTGGCTATGGCTCCATTATTGTCACAATAGATCACCATTGGGTCCAATGCACTAGGAACCACACCTAGTTCCGTAATGAACTCTTTCATCCAAACCGCCTCCTGCGCCGCTTCTGAAGCAGCAACATATTCCGCCTCCGTCATTGATCCAGCCACCGCAGGTTGTTTGGAACTCCTCCAACTAACTGCTGCTCCGTTCAAGAGAAATACATGTCCGGATTGAGACTTAGAGTCATACGGATCGGTGTCAAAGCTAGCATCGACATAACACTTAGCGACTAGCTCTTTTTCACCTCCGTATATAAGAAATATATCCTTAGTTCTTCTCAAGTACTTGAGGATGTTCTTTACCGCTATCCAGTGTTCCGAACCTGGATCAGATTGGTACCTACTAGTCAAACTAATAGCATGTGCCACATCCGGTCTTGTACATAGCATGGCATACATAATAGAGCCTATGCCGAGGCATAGGGGATCTTATCCATCACCTCTCTTTCTTCCGCCGTAGCCGGACTTTGAGTCTTACTCAATGACTTGCCTTGCAACATAGGTAAGAACCCCTTCTTACTTTCGTCCATATTAAACTTCTTTAATATCTTATCAAGGTATGTACTCTGTGATAGCCTAATTAGGCGCCTTGATCTATCTCTATAGATTTTAATGCCTAATATATATGATGCTTCACCAAGGTCTTTCATCGAAAATTTGCTGTTTAGATAACTTTTAACACTGTTTAAAAGATCTATATCATTTCCAATCAATAATATGTCATCCACATATAATATCAGAAATGCCACATTGCTCCCACTCACTTTCTTGTAAATACAAGCCTCTCCATAAGTTTGGACAAATCCAAACTCTTTGATCACCTCATCAAAGCGGAGATTCCAACTCCGGGATGCTTGCTTCAGTCCATAGATGGATCGCTGAAGTTTGCATACCTTATTAGCATCCTTAGGATCGACAAAACCCTTAGGTTGTATCATATACAACTCTTCTTCAATATTACCATTGAGGAACGCAGTTTTGACATCCATTTGCCATATTTCATAATCGAAATATACAGCAATTGCTAACATAATCCTAACCGACGTAAGCATCGCCACGGGAGAGAATGTCTCATCGTAGTCAACTCCTTGAATTTGTCGAAACCCCTTTGTGACAAGTCGAGCCTTATAGATGGTCATATTACCATCAACATCAGTTTTTCTTTTGAAAATCCATTTATTCTCAACGGCCTTTCGGTCGTGAGGTAAGTCCACCAAGTTCCAAACTTGGTTCTCGTACATGGATTCCATCTCGGATTTCATGGCTTCTAGCCATTTGTTGGAATCCGGGCTCATCATCGCTTCTTCATACGTCGCAGGGTCATCCATTTCATCAACCATGAAATTCACAACAGGATTGTCGTACAGTTCAGGAGCTGCACGTGTCCTGCTTGACCTGCGAGGTTCAGTAGTGTCCTCTTTTGGAGTTTCATGATAATTATCATTAGCTCTCTCTTCATCAGGTGAAGTCAACTCCGAAACAACTTCTGATGCTGCGCCACTTGCCATTCCATGAAGAGAAGGTTCAGTAACCTCTTCGAGTTCTACCTTCCGACTACTCACACCTTTCGCGAGAAACTCCTTCTCAAGAAAGGATCCATTCTTGGCAACAAAAACCTTGCCCTCGGATCTGTGATAGAAGGTATACCCAATTGTTTCCTTAGGGTATCCTATGAAGATGCATTTTTCCGCTTTGGGTTCGAGTTTATCCGGTTGAAGTTTCTTCACATAAACATCGCATCCCCAAACTTTAAGAAATGACAGCTTAGGTTTGTTTCCAAACCATAATTCATACGATGTCGTTTCAACGGATTTAGATGGTGCCCGATTTAAAGTGAATGCAGCTGTTTCCAGTGCATAACCCTAAAATGACAGTGGCAAGTCAGTCAGAGACATCATAGATCGAACCATATCCAATAAGGTACGATTACGACGTTCCGACACACCATTACGTTGTGGTGTTCCGGCAGGCGTGAGTTGTGAAACTATTCCACACTCTTTCATGTGTGTGCTAAACTCATATCTTAGATACTCTCCTCCACGGTCAGACCGTAGAAATTTGATCTTTCTATTACGATGATTTTCCACTTCATTCTGAAACTCCTTGAACTTTTCAAAAGTTTCAGACTTGTGTTTCATCAAATAGATATACCCATATCTACTCAAATCATCCGTGAAAGTAACAAAATAACGATATCCACCTCGCGCTGACACACTCATTGGTCCACACACATCAGTATGTATGATTTCCAATAGATCTTTTGCCCGTTCCATTGAACCGGAAAACGGCGTTCTAGTCATCTTGCCCATAAGGCATGGCTCACATGTATCAAATGATTCAAAATCAAGTGATTCCAAAAGTCCATCAGAGTGGAGTTTCTTCATGCGTTTAACGCCAATATGACCTAGACGGTAGTGCCACATATATGTAGACATATCATCATCAAGTTTAATCTTTTTAGCATTAACATTATGAATGTGTGTAATATTACTATCGAGATCCAACAGAAATAAACCATTCAACATAGGTGCATGACCATAAAAGATATCATTCTTATAAATCAAACAACCATTGTTTTTAGATTTAAAGGAATGACCACTTTGCATCAAACACGATCCATATACAATGTTCATGCTCAGTGCATGCACTAAATAACAATTATCTAGGTTTATAACTAATCCTGATGGCAAATGGAGAGGTAGCATCCCGACGGCGATCACATCAACTTTTGATCCATTGCCGACCCGCATTCTGACCTCATCCCTTGCTAGTTGTCGCTTGTTCCGTAGCCCCTGAACCGAGTTACATATATTAGCAACCGATCCCGTATCAAATACCTAGGTGCTATTGCGAGTACTAGTCAAGTACACATCAATAACATGTATATCACATATACCTTTATTTGCCTTGCTGGACTTCTTGTCCACCAAATACTTGGGGCAGTTGCGCTTCCAATGGCCAGTCCCCTTACAATAGTAGCACTCGGTGTCAGACTTAGGGCCAGCTCGGGGTTTCTTTTCAGGCGTGGCAACAGACTTGCCACCCTTCTTTCCCTTGTGCTTGCCTTTCTTGTATTTCTTGAAACCGGTGGTCCTATTGATCATCAACACTTGATGTTCTTTCCTAATCTCCACTTCTGCAGTCTTAAGCATTGACAGAAGCTCGGGAAGAGACTTCTTCATGCCCTGCATATTATAGTTCATCACGAAGCTCTTGTAGCTAGGTGGCAGAGATTGGAGAACACGATGTATGCCTAAGTCAATGGGAATCGTTATTCCCAAGGACACAAGCTTATCGGCGTACCCAGGCATTTTGAGTACGTGCTCACTAACGGAGTTGTTTTCCTCCATCATGCAGCTAAAGTACTTTTCTGTAGCATTATAACTCTCTACGGCATCATGGGTATCGAAAATCATTTTTAATTCTCCCATGGTATCAAAGGCATTGCCATTTTCGAAACGCTTTCGAAGTTCTGGCTCTAGTCCATACAGTATGCCGCAATGAACTAAGTTGTGGTCCTCCTGACGAGTCACATAGACATTCTTTTCCTCGTCAGGGGCATCAGGAGCTGGTGGGGGGCCTAGCGGCGCATCTAGCACATATTTCTTTTGTGCAGCAATGAGGAGAATCCTCAAATTCATAGCTCAGTTGGTGAAGTTGCTACCATTCGCAGCAAGTTTCTCTTTCTCCATGAACACATTGAAATTAAAAGCAGGTGGTGCCATCTACAACATAATTTGTAAAGTTTATTTAGACTAAGTTTATGATAGATTGAGTTCAACTAATCCAAATTACTAATGAACTCCCACTCAAAAACGACATACCTCGTGTCTTTTTGGTGATTACATGAACCAAATCCACTACACCAAGTCCGATCATCACGTGAGTTGATGTAGCTTCAAAGGCGAGCATCTATATGGGCATCATATCAACTATATGACTCATGCTTAACCTTTCGGTCCGTGTTTCGAGGCCATGTCTGTACATGCTAGGCTCGCCAAGTAAGAACCTTAGTATTCGCGTGTGTAAAACTGTCTTACACCCGTTCCTATGAAAGCGTAGATTCGAGTACACCCGATCATCACGTGATGTCTCGAAACACGATCCATTGAACGGTGCATACTTAAGGAAGAACACATTTTTATCTTGATATCTAAATGAGGGATCATCTTATAATGCTACCAAAAGCGCCAAACTAGTAGTATAAGATGCTAACATCTAATGTGTAAAGTGAGATGATATGGTCCATGCATTTGATCTCTATCACTTGCATCGTGGTATGATCTCTATAATTCCTTTGTGTGTAAGGCCAAGGTCTATGGAACTTACACGTTGAGTGTGTTGTAAGAGTATCTATCATACATCTACTTACAACAATACCATATTAATACACTAGCCCAGCAACGATCTAAACTAGACGCCTCTAATTTATCAATTGCAAGTTTTACGTGGCTTAGGGCTTTCGGAGGTAGAACTGTTCTCACCTACGAACATGAACCACAACGAGGATAACTAAGTTATTAGCAACTCGTTGTAAATCAGATATTGACTATAGTAGGAGAGACAGACACCCGCCAGCCCCTTATGCAAAACAAGTTGCATGTCAGTCGTGGAACCGGTCTCATGTACGATGACATGTAAGGTTGGTCCGGGCCGCTTCATCCCACTATGCCACCAATATCCAAAATACATAGAAGATGCAATAACATGATCATCATCGCCCACATATAAACATATGTGTACTACCCGTGCAAAGCACCTATGCATAGATCAGGCTCTGATACCACTGTTGGGTCCGCAACATAGAAAACAAAAAATTTCCTACGGTATGAACTACACGCCAAGATCTATCTACTAGGTACAAAGCAACGGGTGGACATACATCCAACGAGAACTTACCCTCGAAGACAACGAGTTTTGTTAACGAGTAGGAACTCGTGGTTGATGTAGTCGTACACTTGCCTATCTCAAGATCGTGAGGAAGTCCGAGCGCCGCAACTCAGCAGCGCATCCGCACTCGCACACACGTTCAAGCCACCGGACAACTTCCACCTCCTTGCTCCAGCGATCCAGCGAAAGCAGCAACTCCTTCCAGACGAAATGCCACCGGGAACATGTATCTCGCTAATCCGAGACCATGGGGGAATAATTCTAGAGGGGGAGAGAGATCCTTCACAAGGAGGTGTGTGGATGAAGGAGGGAATGGGTGGCCTTTTATAGGAGGAGGGGGGTGCCCCCTCTCTCCATGGCTGGCGCATGGGGGGGGGTGACCCCTCACCTCCCCCATTCATGTGGTGGTAACCCCTCCACATTAAAATGCCTCTTCACATTCCCTTTTAAAGTCTCCACTTTAAATGCATTAAATTTCTCCAAATTTAATGCTCTCTCATTTAATAAAACTCTTTTTATTAAATTTATTCAGAATTTTGTTAATTACTTTAATTAACAAACATTCACATATAGCCCCTTGCAATATTTCAATATCACATGCAGAACCACTTTCTGCAATTTCCCCCGAAACAATTTCCGGTTTCTATTGAAACAATTCCTGCGCTTTGCAATTCTTTCGTCTGAAACATATGTGCTCCAAAATGGTGTCCGGTAACTCTTAAGTGTGCCACCCTACGATTTGCGAATAATGCAGACATGATCGAGACCCTTCTCCGATCAATAATCAGCAGCGGGACCTGGAGATCCGTACTGACTCCTACACATTCAACGATGACTTCTGTGATCGTGAGAACCTTTAACGCTTGTAACTAAATCCCTTTGTCTCTCGATATATTACATGTCCGAGATTCGATCATCGGTATCTCCATACCTAGTTTGATGTCGTTACCGACATGCACTCTTTTCTCGTTCCCGTGATATAACATTCTAGTGATCACATCACTTGCTTGCAAGCTATCTTAATGTGATATCACCGAGAGGACCCAAAGTATATCTATCCGTCATCCAGATTGACAAATTCCACTCTTGATCCATGAGTCTCAACATAACACCTTCGTAGTACTGAACCCATCTTTATAGTCACCCTGTTACGGTGTGACGTTTGATGTTATCAAGATACTCTTCCGGTGTTAGAAATTAACATGATCTCATGGTCTAAGGATAAAGATTACTTCGTATGATGTTATAGCAATATAAACATAATGACTTGATCGTAATGCTATACTTCGGATGAATGTTCATCACATCATTCCACCAATGGTGTGACCTTGTTATTAACAACATCCAATGTCCATGATCAGGAAAACCTTGATCATCTTGTTAATCAACAAGCTAGTCTATAAGAGAGGCATAACTAGGAACCCTTTTTGTTTATTAAACACACATGTATTGATGTTTCCGATCAATACAATTCTAGCATGTAAAATAAACTTCTATCATATATAAGGAATATATAATAACAAATTTATTATTGCCTCTCAGGGCATATTTCCTTCAAACCTATTAACAAGATCCATAGTGTCAGCTGCCTGTTTTCTGCTGTTTTTGGTTCCAGGAAAGTCAGAAAATGAATATTCTCGGAATTGGATAGGACAAAAGCCAAAGTCCCTATTTTTCCGGAAGGGATCAAGTGCCAGAATACGAGATGGAGAAGGGCCAGAGGGCGGCCACACCACCTGGCCGCGCGGCTAGGCCTGGCCCGCGCCAGGGGGTGGTGTGGCCAGCCCAGGCACCCCCTCGGCCTGTCCTTCCGCCTATATATTTCTCTCGGGACGAAAACCCTAAGTACCCGATCAAAAATCCATGAAAGAGTCTGTAGCCGCCGTCATCTCCATCCCTAGATCGGGAGGGATCTGAAGCTCTTCCCGACACCCTGCCGGAGAGGGGAATTCACCCTGGAGGCCTTCTTCAGCACCATGCAAGCCTCCGGTGTGATGCGTGAGTAGTTCATCCTTGTACTACGGATCCATGTAGTAGCTAGATAGCTGGTTCTCCTCCTTTGAGCTTTCATGTTTAGATCTTGTGAGCTCTGTTCATGATCAAGATCATCTATTTGTAATTTTGCATGTTGTGTTTGCGGGGATCCGATGGATATTTAGATGCTATTTCAGATTGATTATTGCTTCTATCATGTCTTTGTTATTTGTGATCTTGCATGTTTTCTGTTGTTAGTAGCTATCTTGGCCTAGTAGATGCTAGCAACTCCAAGAGTTAGTATTTATGCTCGATAGTGGGTTCATGCCTCTGGTAATCTGGGGAAGTGACAGAAATCTCTAAGGTACTAGATGTGTTGTTGCTACTAGGGAGAAAACAACAATCCTTTATTCATAGAACAATCGTATTGTTTACTTTACACGTAGTTCGTAAAGCAATAATCTGTTGCTTGCAACTTAATACTGGAGGGGGTTCGGATGATAACCTGAAGGTGGATTATTAGTCATAGATGCAGTTGGATGGCGGTCTATGTATTATGTTGTAATGCCCAATCAAGTCTCAAAGGAGTCAAGATGATTAGTATATGCATGTATTGCTTTCTCGGTGTTTGTCAATTGCCCCGCTGTAATTTGTTCACTCAGCATGTTGTCTATCTAAGGAGAGCCACCTCTAGTGAACTATGGATCTCGGTCCTTTTACTTTACATACAATCTACAATCTTTTACTACTTTGTGTTTACTTTCTGCAAAATTTTACTTCTTTCCATTCGATACATTTAATCCTTTGTTTTCCGCAAAACACGGTGAGATTGACAACCTCATCGCAAGTTGGGGACAAAGTTCTGTGGTTGTGTTGTGCAGGTCTCCACGTTGCTACTAGCACCGGTAGTGCGCCCTGCCAAAGCTCAGCTAGTAACACCTTTGGGGTGTTTCCTTGCTCCTACTGGTTCGATTAAATCTTGGTTTCATAACTGAGGGAAAACTTGCTGCTGTGATCATCGTACCTTCCTCTTGGGGTTCCCAACGAGCTCTACATCGAACGACGAGAACATCACTGCTCCCGGCTCCACCAAGACCTCCAAGCTACCCGGCAAGGCCACCAAACTCCTTCAACGCTACTCCTAGGGGCTACAACCACAACTACCCTAGAGTGCCTGGCGGAGTCCCTGGCTACGCTGCTCCACGTCCGCCTGGTGCTTGTTACACTTGTGGGAACTTTAGGCACCAGCAGTGGAACTGTCTAATGAACAAGGCTCTTCCTCCACCCCCTCCAAGACCTGCTTCGACAACTGCGGCTCACGCACCTGCACCACGGGCTCTCAACATCAACACCAAGCCCGGGTCCACTGTTGCTCGCGCCAACAACATCAACATTGTTCAAGCGGAGCATGCACCTGGAGTTGTGATGGGTATGCTTCCCGTTAACTCAGTCCCTGCACGAGTTTTATTCGATTCTGGTGCATCGCATTCTTTTGTCTCTACAAGTTTTGCTGATGAGAATGGGTTACCTATGGATCCTCTCCCAAAACGTTTAATGGTTCTCTCGCCCGGAGCAACTATGGCATCTTCCAAGATCAGTCATGGCAATCAAATTCTAATTGGTGGTTCTTCATTTCTGGCTTCCCTGATTATTCTTGGCAAGTCAGATATTGATGTCATATTGGGCATGGACTAGTTGAAAGCCAACGAAGCTGTGATTGATTGTGCTGAACACTCGGTTTCATTGAAAATTCCTGAAGGCCACATAGTCTATTCTCCAAGGCAAACTCCTTCTATTCAGCTCTACTCTTTGGGTGTCCAAAACATTGATGTTATGGAAGCCTTGAAAAATGTCCCTGTGGTCTGTGAGTTTCCCGATGTGTTTCCAGAAGAATTACCAGGTATGCCTCCTGACCGAGAGGTCGAGTTTGTGATTGAGCTTGAACCGGGTACCGCTCCTATCTCCAAGCGGCCTTATAAAATGGGTCATGCTGAGTTGGCTGAACTCAAACGTCAGCTTGATGAACAAGAGAAGTTGAGTTTCATTCAGCATAGCACTTCCTCTTGGGGTAGCCCAACAATCTTTGTGAAGAAGCGATACCGGACGGATCGACTTTGTGTTGCCAAGCTCTCAATGCAAAAACCATCAAGAATAAATATCCCCTTCTGCGGATCAATGATCTCTTCGATCAGCTTGCAGGAGCAGTGGTATTCTCTAAGCTTGACTTGAGAAGTGGTTATCATCAAATCAAGATTCGCAAGGAAGATGTTCCCAAAATAGCTTTCACCACCCGCTATGGCCTGTACGAGTACACGGTCATGTCCTTTGTTCTCACTAACGCACCTGCCACCTTCTCGAGGCTTATGAACTCGGTTTTCATGGAGTATCTTGACAAGTTCGTCGTGGTCTATCTGGATGACATTCTAGTCTATTCTAAGTCAAAAGAAGAGCATGCGGAACATCTCTGTTGCGTTCTTACCAAGCTTCGTGAGAACCGTCTATATGCAAAGTTCTCCAAGTGTGAATTTTGGCTTCCCGAAGTCACCTATTTTAGTCACGTCATCTCTGCTAAGGGCATTGCCGTCAACCCAGAAACTGTTCGGACAACTGTTGAGTGGCTTCCACCCAAAAATGTCAAAGAAGTCTGGAGTTTCCTTGGTTTGGCTAGTTATTACCGTTGCTTCGTTCAAAACTTCTCGAAGATTGCGAAGCCTCTTACCGATCTCCTCAAGAAAGGCAAGAAATACCTTTGGTCTCCTGCATGTCAAGCTAGCTTTGAGACACTCAAAGAGAATCTCACTTCCACACCAGTCTTGATTCCTCCAGATACATCAAAGCCTTGCCAGATCTTTTGTGACGCCTCATTGCAAGGATTGGGTGCGGTCCTCATGCAAGAAAAACAAGTGGTTGCTTATGCCTCTCGTTAGTTGAAGACGCATGAGATCAACTATCCTACACATGACCTTGAACTCGCAGCATTTGTCTTTGCTTTGAAAGTATGGAGGCACTACTTGCTTGGAAACCGTTGTGAGATCTTTTCTGACCACAAAATCCTGAAGTATATCTTCACTCAGCCGGACCTCAACCTTCGCCAAAGGAGATGGATTGAAACCATCAATGACTTCGATCTCACCATCAACTACACTCCTGGCAAAGCTAATGGCATGGCCGATGCTCTCAGCCGAAAAGCTTATGTGTAACATCCCAAAACTTCAATCCAAGCTTATCAAGATCAAATCAACCAAAAATGGGGTTAACAAAAACTTTTCCAAATTTAAAATGAAAGCATTCATATATGTGTGCATTTAAAATAGGAGTTGTTTGAATTGCCATGATTGAGTGATCCAATGCTTGTAAAATGTTTCTTAGGTGATTTAAACATCATCTACATCTTTCCCAAACTTTTCCTAAAGAAAATCAAATCAAAAAGTATTAAAAAGGAGGAATGGTCATTTTGGCCATTTTAATCCACTACACTACTTTGAGTGTTCCTAGCACTCATTTCTTAACAGAAATAATTCTTGATATTTGTACCCCTTGCTAGTACACATAATGAGGTACCAAGGCCCACCTTTTGATCTGCTAAAAACATTCTTTTACTTATTTTAAATAGCATTTGAAAATTGAATCTAATGCATATGCATAGATCACCCCTATTTCAAAACCCATCTTTTGAGCTCCACTTTCAAAACCCTTGCAACCAGAGACTACCTAGCACTAGTGGAGATCACTCAAAAATTTGAAACCAAAATTCAAAACTTTTTCTCTTGCGGCCATTTCATCAAACACTTGGCAGACAGACTTCAAACAAAACACATTTCACTATTTCAAATAGTATTCTGGCCAAACTTGTCTCCCATTTGGCCCCTCTTTACTCCCTTTGTCTCTCAATGATCTAGCAAAGCCATTTAAACCCACTCACCTACCCCCTAGCTGCACTGCCATGCCATGCCGAGCACCCTCTCGCCGGCCGACCGGGCACTCGCCGTAGTATCCCTCTCCCGCCTCTCTCTCCATGTCTAGGAGGTAGCCCACACCTCACCACCCCTCTCTGTCCCCTGCCCGAGCCCAGCCTTGTAGTGGACCACCGAGGAAAGCCCGCGCCCAGTGCCACCGCACCATGCCGGTGCCGCCCTCAGAGCGCGCTCTGTCCCCGCTCGCATAGACCGCCCCTTGGCCTCAGCCCGCGCCCGCTGCTCCGCCACGACCTGGAGAACACCCCCGCTGGCCGCCCAACGCCTCACAGCCACCGCTCGTCGTGGACACCACCGCCTCTGCCGCTCAGAGCGCCACCTCGCCCAGACCGCATGCCACCACCCCTACGGCCGCATTCAATGCCTAGAGCACCGCCAGGGAACCGCACGTCGATCGCCACCCGCAGCCATGCCTCTACCCCGCCGTAGCCATGTCGCCACCGTCGCATGCCCATCCCGCTTGGTCTCACCGTCGGGCCTATAAAAGGAGCCCTCCCCAGCCTCTTCTGTCCACACCACTCCACTCACTAGCAAGACATCAAAAGAAAGATTTTATCGACCATGAAAAACACTCAAATGGCAAAATGAACAGGTCTAGTTAAATTCCACTAAGGTTAGAGCGACTCCAATCACGATGGCAAAATGTTGCTTCTTTTAGCGAAAGATGGTTATAGGTTTAAGGACACAAGGTGACCCTGCTTTTTCAGGGTAAGAAGGGGTAGAGAAAATGCCTCGAGCCGAGGTCCGAGTACCAAGCGCTGCAGCGCTGAAGTATGAGCCCCGTGGACGAGCGATTGCTTCTCCACGAGGCTCATACCAGGCGCTACGGCCTAGATTCTGTTCATGGATTAACGAAAATGTGCAAGAGCTCTATTTGCCTCTGCCATTCTATGAGTCGCTTCCTTTTTGCGCCCCTTGCTTGGCTCTTCCTCTAACGGGTTGTTGTGTAACAAGTGAGTAGGTCCCAGTAGAACGCCCATGAATTTTCTCATCCACTTGATGAATTAATTTTAAGATATAGGACTTCCCTATTAGAATAGGTTGTTCGAAGGGGTCTCCTGTTCTTCCAAACTATCTTCAAATGACCGAGCAGAGGTTTCCTTCAAATGTCAAATACTTGAATCCGAGCAGGTGATCTCTGAATCACCATTATACGCTAATCTGGGATTCAATTAATTACAATAGAACAATTACACAACGAAAGAGAAAAGAAAGAAGGTATTTGTTGGCAGTAGATCGGTTTTACTAAATCAAAATTTTGATTCTTTAGTTATTTATTTTAGATTTGCAGCCCTGCTTTTTCTCTTTTTAGCCTTATCCGCTCTTGAATGGCTAACTCTCCTACATCACCTAGTTCTTTGTCACCCTTATAGGTAATAGGAATGAAAGAAGATTCATCCTAAGAATTGGCATACGTTGTGGGAGTCAGGGCCCTTAGGAAAGGAAAATGAACCGCTCGGGTAACCAAATATGAACTGGTACCATAGGCACTTTGACGGCAAAAGAGGCAAAAAAAGCAATCCATAGAAGGATTTGGCGCCGCTCACTAAATTCAGTGGTTAATAAAATTTGTAAATCGGTGGTTCCTGTTTGGAGAAGAATCAATAGAATAGCTAATAGCATAAAAACGGATCCAAGTAAAGTATATAGGAAAAACTGATATGCTGCCTTGATCTTTCTTAGGAGAGAGGGGATGTGATGATTGAGGTTTTGAATAAGACGACCTTTGCATTTTAGATTTGGATCTTTTTCGTATTTTAAAATAGTGAAAAAATCCCTCGAAGGAGATAATAAAGAACCCAAAGCAGATGGTATCCTACTACAAGGGTGGTCTTAAGAATCCAAAAGAGGTTGCTCAGAAGAGATAGTTGTATCCCAACCGCCCTCACCTCTCTGAACCCCACCCACCTCTAGCCGGAGCAAGGCGAGCTCTGCCTCGCCGGAATTGGAGCCAGAGCAGCCGTGGCAGGAGGAGAAGGGCGCCACTGATTGCGACCACCCCAAGCTCCACCGCAACCGCGTCTCGCCTCGCCGTCGTCTTCGACTTTGTTTGCCTGCCTCGCCGACCCCACTGGAGCCTTGGTATGTCCCCAGCAGACCCCCACCGAGCCGCTAGGGTTCGAGCTCGCCGGCGACCTGTTCGTCGTCGACGACGACCCTCAACCGTAGATTCCCCTTCTAATCCTACGGCCCACAGCGCGCATACCGTTCGCGTGTTAAGTGCCGCTGACAAGCGGGACCCCCCTGTCAGATGAGCCCCGCGCCGTGGAGCGCCACTGGGCCGGCCCAAGTCTTTTCCCGCGCTAGCCCAACCGTTCAAATCTGGATTTTTCTTTTTAGTTAAACCTAGTTTATGTCCACTATTTTAAAATTCAATTTTGGGAGTTTGACAAATCCAAATTGCATGAAACTAATTTTTCCTGAAAGGTATTAAGATGATCTATCCAAGACCGTTGGATTTAATTCAATTAGAGTTATAGATCCCTCCTAATAAAAATAAGAAGACAGAAGCATTTGCAACTTGCAACATTTTTATAAAATCAACCAAGTTAGCTTTTGAGTTGATTCCAACTCTCAAAAATCACATTTCATCATATCTATCTAAATATGTAATAATATTAAGGTTTACATGCAGTGACTTTGGACTAGTACCAAAATAATGCTATATAGGCATTTCTAGTCACTTTAAATCATTAAATAATGAACTTAAACCAAAGTAATATTGATCCAACCTTTAATTCTCATTCCCATGTGTTAATATGTGCGGTGATGACATGTGTCCACATGATCCCATATCTTAAGTGGTGAATATTAAATCTTAGTTAATTTTTCAATGAGTAGAAATTACTTTTCTAAAATAAAAAGAATGAAACTATTGAATTAAACTTGTGATGTTTGTGATGATAATAGATCATCAAATGTGTGTGTTAGAATGCTATTTAGCCTAGTTCAGTATTGTTTGGTGATTGTGCACTCCCTATGTATTTATAGACGATAGTACCGACCAAGCTTTCGAGGAGGAGGAGTTCTACCAAAAAGAAGAAGAAGAAAACTTCACCCACTACACGAACCAAGGCAAGCTACTATTAGCAAGCTAGCACTATCTAAGTGCAAGCCACCATTAACAGTGCAAGCTAACACTTGCAAGTTTAGTGCTTAGCAAGTTAGGACCAAACTAGATGGTTTAGCAAAGATGCCTTAAGCATGCCTTGATCACACTCCCTTTTGACTATTAGTACTCCAAGTCTTAGTTACAAGATTTACTCCCTTAGTTTACACCAAGTTCTTTACTTGTTTTGAAGGTAGCATAAAAATTATAAAACTTGACCTATTTAGAACCCTTTAGATGTCATTCTATGGCATGAGATTGAACCCATCTTTTCCACCTTAGTGAACACTCTTAACTTAGTAGTTAGAGTAGATCAAAAACTTGAGTCACTTTAGATGGGAACACTTGGTGAAAATGAATTATGAAAACCTTGGAATGATGAGTCATTCTACTGGGATGTTTCGACATGAGTTGAGAAACACAAAGGATTGATGTTGATGAAAATGTTGAGGCATGAGCCTTAACTCTTTTATAAAACTGATGGTTGGATTCGGATGCGATACCATTCCAAATTTACCGTACAACCACATTACCTGAATTGGGTAAGGCTTAGCTAGAAATTTATATGCATTAGTATTAATTCCCTCACGGGAGAGGTCCAAGCTGAGGCTACTTCTCAATGTTGTCCACCTATGCAGTGCCCAAGATGACTGATGGTCATGGTTGGGAGGCCATGCTCATAGGAGAGGTGCTTATACTAGGGTGTGTAAAGGGAAGGTTATGTTTGATTATCTGCATACTAAGTATGATGATTCAGGGTTATCCCTGACAGATGTATCGAATCTTGTGGTGAAAGTGTACCACCTATGTAGAGTGTCAAACTATTCGAATAGCCGCGTCCATGGTTATGGACAGTTGGAATGGCCATACTGTTTCGTTGTCAGATGTTTTCTAAATACTTTGAAAAGAATGATGAATCTTGACTTGACCACAACAGGGTTGTGTTTATGACAATAGCTTCCCAACTTAAGTGATTTTAGGACTTTAATTTATCTTTCTTTGCTTCTAAACTCAGCTTAGGTTTCAAACTTAACTTTATAGTTAAACTTAGAGTTAGCACTTTAACTTAGAAGTTTATACTTGTTAGTGGTAGTTTGCGAGTACTTAAAGAGTACTCATGGCTTTTGTCCCTGGCTATTATCATGGCCAGACTATGAAGGAGACTATCAAGATGATGGCCAACAGGACGGCTATGATAACTAGGGCCATCTGCCTTCGTCAGCATTGCCTGTGCCCCTGAAGATGGACCCCACCGCTACGCTTATCTTTTATTTCCGCTGCTTGTTGTATTAAGACTGGATCCTGAGATCCTTATTTGTATAAGACCTTATGTATGGTTTGTAATGGATGATGTACTGTGATATCCAATCTGTTATGTCTCGCAAAAATGGTAATCCTGGGATTGCGAGGTATGGCATAACGGGCATCTGGGATTAAAAATCCAGGTGTTGACATTATGTCAATAACCTCATGATGGAAGAACAACAACCTCTCTTGTGCGAGGAATTCCGCCAACTCAACCTCGAGCTTGTACCTCAGGGCTATCTTCATAACTTGATAGCTACCCCTCTCTTGGAATAAAAAGTTTGCTCCATTCAACTTGGTGATCTGTACACTAAAAACATCATCTCCAAGATTCAGCTTCCGAAGTATGAACCTTTCCACCTTGACGACCAAGGCAGTCTATTCTTTAAGCACCGGATGTTCGTTCCGAAGTATCCGGGTTTGAGAGAGCAAGTTCTTAAAGAAGCTCATGATTCTGTTCTTTCTATCCACCCTGACAGCACTAAGATGTACATGGACCTGAAAACACAATATTGGTGGCCTGGATTGAAACGATATTGTGCCAAGTATGTCTCAGAGTGTGATGTCTGCCGCAGAGTGAAAGCTGTCCATCAAAAACCTTCTGGTCTTCTACAGCCATTGAAGCCTCCAGAATGGAAATGGGAGAAAGTAGAGATGGACTTCATAACTGGGTTTCCAAGGTCGCAGAAAGGCAACAATGCAATCTTTGTTGTCATCGACATGCTTTCTAAAGTGGCTCACTTCTTTCCAGTCAAGGAAATAATTTTTGGTAGTCAGCTGCCGAGCTCTATATCAACAGAATTGTCTCTTTGTATGGGGTTCCTCTCGTAATTAGCTCTGAACGTGGGAGTATCTTTACCTCCAAGTACTGGGAGAGTTTCCAACAAGGCTTGGGAACAAAGCTAAACTTCAGCACAACTTACCCAGTCGCAAGGGCAAGTTGAAAGGATCAATCAGATTCTAGAAGATATGCTCCGTGTTTGCGTCATTTCTTTCGGCATGAAGTGGGAAGAGTGCCTTACATATGTTGCATTCTCTTACAACAACAGCTATCAGAAGAGCCTCCAGATGGCACCCTTTGAGGTCCTCTATGGTCACAAATGCCGAACTCCGATTGGTTGGTCAGGGGCAGGTGAAAGAAAATTCTTTGGCCTCGACATTGTCACTCAAGCAGAAGAGAAGGTTCTTATCATTCTTGAGAACTTGAAGATTGCCCAGAGTAGGCAAAAAAGCAACTATGACAGAAAACAGACGGACATGGAGTATGTCCCTGGTGATCTTGTTTACCTTCGTGTCACTCCCATGAGAGGCACTCATCGTTGGAATTTGCCTCCTCAGGAGGCTGACAGTGCTGTTACTGGATATATCCCTGTTGCAAATGTTTCATCTGACAGTGACAAGGCATCTGTTCATGGAGCTAAGGATATAGAAGTGGAACAAAATATTGATAATGCTAATCAGGATGTGGGCATGGGAGAAGGACTGCTTAACATCCTGCAGAATTACCAAGATGAGGAAGAGGACACCATCCAAGCTGATGAGGGTAACATGCAGGATGACTGGATGATGGAGGACACTAATCTCCTCTCTCCAAATGAGGCACACCTTCAAGTTGGAATGGCCATTATTCCTTTTGTCAATACTTCTGAGATGCTTTCTGCTAGGAATTCTTTCTCAAAACAAGTTCTTGAACTATGGGATAGATTCTTTGCTCCACACATGAATCCCTCACCTGACAAAGGCAATCTGCAATGTGACATTCTTGTAAGTTGGTTTAATTTTATCACTCTAATTCTCATCACTCCTGAGAAATTCAGTTGGACTAGACATTTTCTCACATCTCCACTTTGGGAGATTATTAAGGAACCAATTACTGAAGAAACTACTTTCACCTTCATTATACCTGATGAATGTGTTGGACAGAATCCTCCCCATTGCCTGAATGATTCCCCATCGAGCATGATGGTGCCAAATGCTCCTGCAAAGAGGAGGAAGGGTAAAGAACCATTGGTGGAATCTGAGGTGAGAAGGAGCCCCAGAATTGTGGAACTTAATGGGGGTTTTAAATGCCATATGAATTGCTCTGATCATAATTATCTCTCTTGCAATGCTGCTCCACCTTGTCTCAGTAATAAGGTTGTTAAGAATCTTGCTGAATCATTTTGCAAGGTTAAGGAGGGAGAACTTGAGAAAAGGTTGTTGAAGAAGGGCAGAATCAATGATTTGATCATCAAGCCACCTGGCAAGCCTGGACCTAAGAAGACTGGTCCAGAACCATACCTTCCAAGCAAGAAGAAGGGATGTGCTGCTGAATCCTATGGACAGCAGTCTAAGAAGAAAGCACCTAAATAATGTGGTTAATGTTTACAAAAATCTATCCTTTTGTGACTGCACCAGTTAGTTTTCATGCCTGTTATGAGTTGTTGCAGACCTATTTGTTGTTGGACATGTTTATGAATTCAGTATCCTATGATATGTTCAATCTTGTTTGTGTGACTACAAATTTTGTGTCACCCCAATGCTCACCCATTAGGTTTTTAAATGAGTAACAACAGAAACTGGAAGATTCTGAACTGGAACCTCAGGGGAATTAACTCTGAGAAAAAATGGTTGGCACTAAAAAGCAAGATCATGGAATCTGAATGTGACATTATTTGTCTCCAAGAAACCAAGAGAGATAACTTTGATATCAATTATTTAAAAAATTTCTGTCCAAACAAGTTTGACAGCTTTGATTTCTTACCATCATTTGGTGCATCTGGAGGAATTATTACCATCTGGAACAGTACATTATTTAATGGTACCAGGGCTTTCCAAAATGATTTCTCAACTTCTATCACCTTCACCTCTCAATTATCAAATGATTCCTGGACTCTTACTAATATCTATGGTCCATGTCAAAATGATAGAAAGATGGATTTCTTAGACTGGTTTTCAAATATTACTATGCCTGATAGTATGGATTGGCTAGTGTTAGGTGATTTTAACCTTATCAGAAGTCTCACTGATAGAAATAAAAGTGGGGGAGATGTTAATGAAACTATGCTCTTCAATGATGCTATCTGCAACCTGGGTCTTATTGAGTTGCCACTAAAGGGTAGAAAATTCACATGGAGTAACATGCAAAAAGATCCACTCCTGGAAAGATTGGACTGGTTTTTTACATCTAGTTCTTGGACAACCAAATACCCATACACTATGGTTACTCCACTATCCAAACCTACTTCGGATCATCTTCCCCGTGTCATATCCATTGGAACTAACATCCCTAAGGCACAAATCTTTAGATTTGAAAATTACTGGCTTCATCATTCTGATTTTAAGATGATTGTACAAAATGCTTGGAATATACCTGTGAATTATCAGGACTTGGCAAAAAGAATTTGTGCCAAGTTGAAAAATGTGAGGAGAGGCATCAAGATTTGGGCAAAACAGTTACCTTGCTTAAATGACCAGATTGCTAAGGTGAATGACACCATTGATCTCCTAGACCTACTTGAAGAATCTAGAACATTAACCATCAATGAATGGCACCTCAGAGATATCCTGAAATCCCATATTATCTCTCTTCTTTAGAACCAAAACACCTATTGGAAACAAAGAGGGAAAATTAAATGGGTAAAACTTGGGGATGAAAACACTAAGTTTTTACATTCCAAAGCTACCAACAGTTACAGACACAACTATATATCTACGATCAAGAATGAATCTGGACAGGAATTTACAAATCACTATGACAAGGCTGATATCCTTTGGAATGACTTCAGGGCAAGAATGGGTACATCAGTCAAAACTGAGATGCACTATAACCTTACAGACTTCTATGGAAATGGAATGACTGGTGAGATGAAGAATTCACTTGAAAAACCTTTTCTTGACAAGGAAATTGAGGAGGTTATCGCTGATCTACCAAATGACAAGTCACCTGGTCCTGATGGTTTTAATAATGAATTTATCAAAAGTTGCTGGTCTATCATTGGATATGATATCAAATTACTGATACATGAGTTCTTCAATGAGAAAGTGTCCCTTGAGAGCATCAACTCTTCTTACATTACACTCATACCTAAAGTCACTTGCCCATCTACATCGGCTGATTTCAGACCAATCTCCTTACTAAACTGTATTTTCAAAATAATTACCAAACTTCTTGCAAATAGACTGCTATCTATTATTCTGAAATTGGTACATAAAAACCAATATGGATTTCTCAACAACAGATCTATTCAAGATTGCATTGGTTGGGCCTTTGAATACTTATTCCAATGCCACAAGTCAAAGGAGGAAATTTTAATTCTCAAACTTGATTTTGAGAAGGCATTTGATACAGTAGACCACTCTGCCATCATAAATATCCTTAAAGCTAGAGGATTTGGGAGAAAATGGATTAGGTGGATTGAAATGATCTTTGAATCTGGAACTTCTGAAATTCTTCTTAATGGTGTGCCAGGTAAAAAGTTCTACTGTAGGAGAGGTGTTAGGCAAGGAGACCCACTTTCACCATTACTATTTGTCCTTACTGCTGACCTCCTGCAATCAGCTCTAAACAAGGCCATGCATATGAATCTTCTAACTCCACCTATTGTGGGACCACCCAAGAGTGACTTCCCTGTTATTCAATATGCTGATGACACATTGGTGATACTTAAAGCTGATGCATCACAATTATTATGCTTGAAAGCACTCCTTCAAACATTTGCAATTTCCACTGGACTCAAAGTCAACTACCTGAAATCTAACATGATGCCAATAAACACATGTAATGATAGACTTATGCATTTTGCTATGACAATCAACTGTCAAACTGGATGCCTCCCTTTTACTTACCTTGGGCTCCCATTAAGCATTACAAAGCCATCTATGGAGCACTTTCTTCCCATTGTTTAGAGAGTGGAAAGAAGATTATGTGGAATTGCTGATTTCTTGAATTATGGAGGAAAACTACAGCTGGTCAAATCTGTTCTCTCCTCACTTCCTCTATTTTTATGAGCTGTTTAGAGGTGCCAATAGCCATCAAGGATCAAATTATTAAATATATGAGATATTGTCTGTGGAGAAAGAAGACTAAAGATCTGCAAGCAAGAGGACAAGCACTTGTATCATGGGACAAAATCTGTCGTCCTAAAAATCAAGGGGGTTTAGGGGTACTAAATCTATAGATTCAAAATAATGCACTCCTACTGAAAAATTTGGACAAATTCTACAACCACCAGGACATACCATGGGTTCATCTCATATGGGAGACTTATTACAAAAATGGAAAACTACCTGGAAGAAGCATGGAGGGATCTTTCTGGTGGAAGTCACATATCAAATTAATTGATAACTTTAAAGGCATGGCCAAATGCGATCTGAAATCAGGCAGATCTGCTTATTTCTGGACTGACCTTTGGCAAGATGAATGCTTGATGAATAAATTCCCTCACCTTCTGTCCTATGCTAAGTCCACAAACATCAGTGTTCATGACTTCCTTCATGCTGAATTTCTTGAAGATAACTTCCACCTACCTCTCTCTCAACAAGATTTCTCTGAGTTTTTAGTCATGGAACAAAGATGCCAGGAATTCAGAAATGACACTCAGGAGGACACCCATGATAATTGGAACTATATTTGGGGATCACATAAAGTTGAAGTTAAAAAGGCCTACTCAGCCATGATTGGATACTCACCATCACCACCACACTTTTCTTGGGTTTGGCAACCTCCTGTCAAAATAAACACAAGTTCTTTTTCTGGCTTTTGCTACTAGACAGATTGAATACAAGAAATCTACTAATGAGAAAGAATTTCAACATCCCTGATTACACTTGTGTTACATCCAACTGCATCTCAGAAGAATTAGCAAACCATCTTTTCTGGGATTGTCAATTTGCAAAGAAATGTTGGGACCATATTTCTAGAAACAGAAGTGCAAATCTAACAGGATTAGAAGCTATTTCAAACATCAACGAAAAGTTACATCTACCTTTTGCAGTGGAGATCATTATCCTGACTTCCTGGGGTATCTGGATATGCAGAAATGAGAAGATTTTTAATGACAAAATACCCACTTTTGATAGATGGAAAGAAATTTTCTACCAAGAAATGAGATGGATACAATTCAGAATCAAAGGAAAATACAAAGAGAAATTCAAAGACTGGCTCAATCAACATCTAGACCAGGGATAGAATAGATTGTCTTAATTTTTTCCTCTGCATAGATCGAGTTAGATGTAACTGTTTATGATCTACCTTATATCATTTCTCATTGTAACATACTCATATATAATAAAAAATTGCAGTGGGGATTGTTCCCTACTGTTTCACCTCAAAAAAAAGGCACTCATTGTTTTGGTATCAAGGGCAAGCTTGCGCCTAGATACATCGGTCCTGTCAAAATATGTGGCAAAAGAGGAGAAGTGGCTTATGCTCTCGAGCTTCCTGAAAAACTCAAGGTTCATGATGTTTTCCATATCTCTCAACTCAAGAAGTGCTTCAAGGACCCCGGCAGGACCGTGGATCACGAGCTCATCAATCTCCAAGAAGATCTATCCTATAAAGAACACCCCGTCAAAATTCTTGAAGTCATAGAACGGAAGACTCGCAACTAGTCTATCAAGTTCTACAAGGTGCAGTGGTCTCACCATTCCGTTGATGAAGCCACTTGGGAGCGTGAGGATGACCTCCGTTCCGAGTATCCTGCCCTCTTTGAGTCTTCTTCTTCCTAGAATCTCGGGGCGAGATTCTTGTTTAGTGGGGGAGAGTTGTAGAATCCCAAATGTCTAACATTGTAATTATGCATGGTTTCAATCAATATAATACTGCTTCCTACATATAATTAATTGCATCATCATTATATCATGCTCATGTCATCATGCCACATTGCATTGGAGCATCATATTAAAACCTATTTCATTTGGCTCTTCTCTTCGTATTGCATTGTCTCTTTAACAATTTGCTTCTCGATATATTGTATTTGTTTCTTGATTATTGTACATGCCTTAATGGAGTTGAGGGCATATCTTTTTAATTCCTTCTACCTACTAACTTGTCCTATCTCCTCTTTTATTTGATCTCATTCTAATTCTACCATGCATATGTATGTGGGTAGCTATTTCCTCTTGGTATTTAAACCAAGCCCACATATATATTGGTGTGGATCCTTTTCTTCCCCCACATTGGTGCCTTATTTCTTCTATAATATGGCCTCTTGCATGATCCGAAGGTTATATGATTTTCAAAATAGTATACCTTGCTCATGTACATTCTCTGTTTTATTCCTACAAAGCAATCCTTAGTAGCCAAAACAATTCCTGATGGTTTCGTTGATAGATATCAAATTCTTGTGTCTTCTAAAAACCCTTATATTTTGTCCCCCGTATCTAGTCATTACTTTGCCCAAATTTTCGGTACAACAAGTTCTTTGATGTGCTTCTGCTATCTTACGCCCTTATGAAGATCTTTCAAACTAAATTAAATTAGAGCCCCTTTCAATCCCTGGGTAGAGCACCAGTCTGGGGTTCAGTCTAAACCACAACCTAACGACAGTAGTAGAATTTCAGTTAAGCAGGAACGACAGTCTTCAGGTTCAGAGAGAGGCGAGCAGCAGCCTGGATCGGGAGCAGCAGAGTCACTAGCGCTGGGTCGACCAAACTAGGTCCAACCTTCTCCATCCCGGCCCAAATCCCTGCGACATGGCGCCGTTACTGTTTGCCTTCCTCTCCCTCTCTCTCAGCCTCTGACGGAGGAGCAGGTAGGCGTCCACCCGCCGTTGTTCTCGTCACCCTCCACCACCACCGAGCCGTGCCTCCTTCTTATCCCCCCGGGCGGCCTCTGAACCCTATCACTTCCCCTCTTCCACCCTCGCGCCGCCACCGCTTTACTCCGTGTCTCCCAGCGAGCACCGAGAGGAGCCGCCGGAGCATCATCATCGTGTCGTCGCCATGGCCTTCATCGAGTCCACCTGAGAGCGGGGACCGTGTCGCTTGCTTTGGCTGTCCTCCAGAGAGAAGAAGATAGACCTCAGCTCCCTGGATCCACCTCCCCGCAGTCACCTCTGTCCGTGTCAAAGGGGACCTCGCCGCCGGCTACTTCCTGGACTTCTTCCCGGAGCTTCAGGCCACCACCGGCACCGCTTCTAGTTGGAATTGATCGCGGTGAGTACCCTCTCTCCTTTCCCCTCCCTTTGGCATCCTCTTAGTCGACCGGAAGCTCGTTCCGCCGCTGGTTTTTTTTTCCCAGCCGAGCCGCTCGCCGCGTTGCCACACGCAGGAGCAGCAGCAAACAACAGTGCAACAGACAGTAGTAGCACCTGCGGCGCTTGGTTCGGCCTCTGTTCAGCAGATGATCCTGATCGCTGCAGCCCCCCTTCACCGGTGATCCCTGAACAAAATACGTAGCCCATCATCCCCTCTCTCGAACGCAACAATCCGTAGTCAAATCCATCAACTGACGCACTCAAGATCACCTCACCAGGTCCGCCAGAAAACATCATTCTGCTGCACCTCGTTCTGTCAGTTAACAGGCGGATTTTTCGTCTCTGAACCTTGGCGTTTTCCGGAGGGTACAGGCCTCTGACAGAGAAACTTTGTACACGAATGTTGTAGAGCTAAGTGACATCTCAAACTTTTGTTTTTACGGCTTCAACAAAATCGTCATCGTTTAGTCTCGAGTTTCCTCGCAAGTTGGCTTCAGCTAGTCGTGTTTTGCAATCGATCTTCAGTTTCTGTCCGCATCGTCAGTTCAGCCCAGCACTTGTTGCAACCACACCCTGCCCTTATCCTGTTTAGCAAACCCCAACCCACGCGCCCCTAGATCCACCATGTGGCTGTGTCCCGTTCACCCGCCCGCGCGTGGCCCCGTCGTTGCCCCGGCCCCACCGGTCGGTGACTGCGGCTGGGTGAATCCGCGGTGACAAAAGCCGGACCAACCCCGCTGTGTCGGCGGCTGCGGAGTCAGCATCAGGCCCGCCCGTCAGTGCCTCATTCTAACAGATGCTGTGTGTAAAAAGTTTTGAGCTCTTTTCTATTTTATAAGAATAATCCAGAAATGCATATATGTTTTAATTCCAGAAATTAATAACTTTTAATTGATAAATCCAAATAATACAAATAATATATGTTTTTGAATCATAAAAATGTGAGGATTTCAAATCTGCCATCCAAAATAATATTTGACTAATTTTAAATTTCGAAATTATTTCAAATTGCAATACATGCCTTTATCTTAATAAATTAATAACTTTAATTCTGTAATTCCAAATTTGACAAATAATATGTCTAAATCGATCAGCACAATGAGCCCGTTCTGTTTATGCATTTTATGACATGAATTGAAGCTTGAATCATGTAAATATTAATTATACAACAATGTTTATGGGAGCAAAACATGACTAAAAACCTAATAAAATGCTTTATTCTTGTACCCCACACCTCACCCATGCCATGCTATGCTATGCCATGTAAATTGTGCATCATTCATCATGGCATGCTTGGTTTCTTGTTGCATTTTATTCATATGCTTGCGCACTTTATTTATATTGGCCCTTGTTTGTTTGGTTCTTTTCGAATAGACGCCGAGCAGGGGAATTATCAGGAATTATAGGAGTACTACCTAGATCCATCTCTCGCTTCAACTGAGCTACCAGGCAAGCACTACCACATGCTTGCATACATATAGTACCTATTGCTTCTATCTTATTCTTGCATCATGGAGTCGCGATTGCATTAAATTGAATCCCAAGTACTGCATAGCCTTTACTTTTAACCCCACCGAGCTTGTTCCTCCATCCCATGAGCCACTACTACAGGAGTTGTTTGAGCCATGCGAGTCGTAGAACATCATGTGTAGGGTATGTGAGTGTCTGATGGTTAACGAGGTACCTAAACAACTTAACCTTAGTAGGAATGGGATAACTAATGAAAGACGCACCGGTGGGCAATATCTGTTATTTGGTTTTTCATGCTCACTTGTGTCCTGTAGGACCCCGAGTACTTGATTCCTGTTCCTTGACTATTCACACTATCCACATACGGGAGACTATGAATCTCCCTTTGCCTGAGCTTGATTTGCACTTTATTTCTTAGGGCCACAAAGTAGTTTGGGGCTTTATTACTATCTTGTACTTATGCCATGCTTTACCGCTTTATTCATGATTGTGCGTGGAGCACCTGTACTGTTTAGGAATTGCGGAGTGCTTTCGCGGTATCGACAAGCCTAGTCACACTTTCAGGTTCCCAGTCGTTTATAGCCATTAGCGCAAACCTTGGGTCCGTCTCGGAGCCGGCCAACTTCGTTGCGGGTAGCTTAATGGGGTGGCCCCCCTGAAATAATTTATGAATCCTGTGAATGCTTTGTCATGAGGCCTCGTTGTGTTTTATTTGGTTCTTCCCGAGGTTGATCGTGTGTGTTGCTATTTGTGCACCCCTACAGGGTAAATCTTTCTGAAAGCCGTGTCCGCGGTTATGGACGACTTGGAGCACAGTTTCTCGATCATAGACAAGCATAACTAAAGTACCATGTTTAAATTGACTAAATATCTGACTAGTAATTAGTGCAATACTCACGGAATGGTTAATAAAACTGCCAACGGATGGGTTGTTCGTCCGCTTTCTCGTTGGTAAGCGAGAAGGATGATGGATCTGTTACTTTATACTGTTATAACTGTTGTTTCTACTTAACGGACATCCGTCTATCATTGGTTAGGCGGATGGTTAGAGAGTATCATAGACTTGTTAGTTATTATCTTTTGCTGCAATTGCGTCACCCCAAGTATATGTCCCCTTTAGAGGCATAAAGACTTGCTGAGTACCCCTAGGGTCTCACATGATAAATTGTTTGATTTAGATGAACAGGTGTATTCGCAAGATGGATACTGGGTGGAGGAAACAGATGATGTTGGCAACGATCACTCGGTGTAGAGATTCTGGGGATGGGGATCCGTGAGATCTGTGGGAGGGATGTGCTTATTTATGTGGCATCTTATGCCGATTTGCTTCTTATCCGTACTTTGATCTTGTTTCCTATTTCCGCTTGATACTCTGTTGATTGATGTATGAGGAGCTATCCTAAGCTATTATCTCTATCTAGGATATTTGGATCTTGCCGTATGGCGTTGCAATATTTCTATTTCTTTTAGATGGTATGGCTTTGAGAACTGTTGTAAGGTAGCTTGCATACATACTCACTTGTGTATGTATGTGATCTCTTTGCCTGTCGACTACGCCGCTCGCTCTTGTCCCGATGTTCTTGGAAGTGGTTAGGGCGGTCGACGGGCCTACACGTGGGTGGCCCTGGGCCCCCGCTGTAAAATCCCTTATCTACTTTTGGTTCATCCAGGCTTGAACTTAGAGCATAGGGTCCGAGGTTGTTACAATTTCCATGTTGCCGATTCCCGCCTCGTCTCCTCCGCCGCCCTAGATCCACCTTCCCTACTGTTGTCCTGCCTTGCAGCGTCCTGGATTCGGCTTCGACAGACCCTTTTGACCTCCCACCTGCCACTTGAGTTGTGGCGCCGCCCCAATCAATGCCTTCCTCTCCCCCTCCATCGCCTCCGCCTATGCGTGTACACGATGTTGGGCTTGCAAAGCCAGACAACGCTAGCACGAAGCGAAAATGCGCTGGACAACATGTCATCCCGGTAGGAGCTGCGCCATCGGAATCTGCCTCTGCCTCCTCTACATCGATGCAGAGAACCTTCGTCCAAGCTCCAAAGAAATCGAGGAAGAGGCCTGGCGTGAAGGGCATCCCTGCGCCGAAGAAGGAGGTCGCCATCCGTAGCGCTTCATCCGTGCTTTAGCCAGCTCCGGCCACGACTACCACCGCCCATAGCCCCTCCGCCACCCAGGATGTGTTTGTGCAAACCTACGCAAAGTATGAAACTTCCCCTTCCCTCGCCTTCCTTTTGCATTGAATTCAACATCGTGCCCCAAATTTTACCATGTACTTCTCAATTTATCTAGGATTTGCACGCCGTTCCGAACTCGTTCACGGATTTGTTGAACGCTGGTGCGGTTGATGTATCGGAGGTGCCACTTGGGGGTTTCGGTGGTGAGGAGGAAGGAGGGAACCGTCATGAGGGTGAAGAGGGTGACAACGGTGGCTACCACGACTACGGTGATGGTGTAAGTGTTGATGTGGAGGAGATGGATGAGGGGGCCTTCGAACGGAATAAACCGCGACCAAGGGCGGTCAATTACTCGGAGATTGAGGATGTGACCTTGGTGCACGCATGGGAGCTAGTTTCCTCGATGCGGTCTGTGGAAATGATCAAACCGGCAGGCGATATTGACAAAGGATTGAGGACAAGTTTTTACAACTCATGCCTTGACTAGCCAACCCTACTCCTCGCTCTTACCGATCACTCCAAGGGCGTTGGGATGCCATCAAAGCTTGTTGTAGCTAATGGAGTGGGTGTTGTGCGGGCTACACTGCCTAGTGGTGTTAACATTTTTGAATATGTGAGTTTTATCATTTCTTTGCATGTAAACTAACCCCTAGTGAGTGATCATATTGCTCACATACATTTTGTATGCATTGTAGGATAGAATTGCACAAGAAAGATACAAAGACATGGTAGGATTGAAGAACAAACCATTCACATATCATCATGTCTACAAGTTGCTCGAGAAGAGTGACAAGTGGAGGTTGGGGGACCAAGAATAACCTCCCAAAAGAGGGGCCATGATCCAATTGGATGATGATGAAAGTGATGATGGTGGAAGAAACAAGAACAAGCCCGATGGAAACAAAAAGGAAAATGAGAAGATTAGGAATGCAGACGAAGCAACAAACTTGAGAAGAAAAATTGATGAGATGGTTATGTCCAAAGATATGTTGACTACCAAGACTTTGGAAGCCAAGGTGATGTTAGCACGGGTAAAACAAGAAATTAAACAAGTGAAATGGCTAGGAATTCATGAATATGCCAAGCACAAGGCCGAGTTGGAAGGCGAGGAGAGTCAAGATCTAGGAGGACAGGGCTAGGAGGGAGCTTATTGCGGAAGAAATAAGAATAATGATGATAAATCCAAGAAAAATGGATTCGTACCAATTGGAATGGTGGAAACTAGCAAGGATGGAGATCTTACAGAGGAGGCAACAAGCTCTACTAGGTCATGCTGATGGTGCCGGAGGTGGTGGTGGTGCTACCTATTGCGATAACAATAACTGGTATTACTAGGAGGCAAAAAGGACTCCTGTATATAGTACATGTGGGAGCCAAAAGGCCAATATGTAGGAGGCCAAAGGACAACACAAATATATCACTAACACCCCCCTCAAACTCATGGTATGCCATTGTATTGGGAACAACAGTACCTAAGAAGGTTAGATAGAGGTGTGGGGACTAGCAGGGAAGCTATCGACGGCGTCTGCAGGCGGGATTAGATACGAGCAAGCGTAGCTGGACGGAGGAAGTACCCAGGTTCGGAGCCCTCGTGGTGAGGTAAAGCTCCTACTCCTGCCGATCTGACTATGAGTGATATATGGGCTACAAGTGCTCCTCGAGCTATGTTCTCTAGCTACTTTCTTAAATGCACTGAGACCAACCCTTTCTACTGAGGCCTTGCCTCTCCTTATATAGGTAGAGAGGCATCGGTCTCACTGGCCAAGCCGACTGGCGGGCCCCACATGCGGGTCCCAGCCGGCTGGTCTTCTACAGTATCTGGTATAACTTATGTCTCATCAGAGTACGAGCGGTATGGTCGTCGTGGGCATAGTGAACGCCGTGCGAGCCTGTCGTCAGCATTGGGCCACTGTTCCCGCATCACCCCGCAAAGTCTTCGGTATGGCCGAGTAGTTGAAAGTATTGTCATCGTATTATGGCGTACTGTGCACTGTGCTGCACGTCGCCCTGTCCCCTTGATTGGTTCCGGCTACACTGATGTAGCCGATCCCGTGCCTTGCTGCTCCTTGCTAATCCGGTTACCGCGAGGTAGCCGGCTTGACTTGCTTCTGTCCGGCTATGCTCAGCCAGCCGGACGTGATCCGAATGCCATAATTCTTGTCTGGTTGGGGTATCCGGAGGTCATCCCCCTGACACTAGCCCCGAGCGTGTGTAGATTTCGCCCTTAAGTGAAATGTGCGTGTGCTCCCTCTTCATTTTGAATTTCCTGGCCAACTACACTTGGCGGTTGCGCTACCTGTGACGTCAGTGCTGACGCCGGCCACGCGCGCACGGGCCATCATCACTCTGCGGCGGGCGGCGTAATGTCCCGTCGCACATCGCCTCGGGAACCGCCGCCTGCCTCTTCGGTTTCTGCTCTGGGATCGTCTACGTGTTCTGTGCCTGCGCAAAGGATCCTGCACTGTGCGGAGGGTGGGGAGTGCCTGGGAGGTCGCCGCGTGGCACCACAAACGGTTCCACTTCCAGGCCTTTAAAGGGACGCCCGGGGGGAGCGGTTTGTCCCTTCGCTCACTGCTTCCTCTTTCTTCTCCTACGCGCCTGCCTTCCTCGCATCGCCTCACTCGCCACCATCACTGTAGTCCATTGCGCCGCCCGTTTAACGTCGTCGGCAATACGAGCCACCGTCACTCTTCCGCCACAACACCTCCCAGCGAGCCGGCGCTGGCAGCCGAGGGTGGAGCATGGTGCGGCTCCTCCATTACAGAGGAGCACATCCAAAAGTATTGGCGACCCGCGTCTTGCCGCCGGAGGAGGAGGTGGAGGTGCGGCTCGCGCCGGCGGGGGAGGAGTCGTCGCAGTCGGCGGAGGGGGAGCGGGTCATGTTCCTGTCGCATCTGGCCCGCGGCTTCGCGCTGCTAGTGCACCTGTTCTTCCTCACGTTTCTCGCCTTCTTCGACCTCCGCCTCCACCATCTGGGCGCCAAGGCCATTGGGACGCTGGCGCACTTCGTAGCTTTTTGCGAAAGCTACCTTGGGATCCAGCCGAATCTTGGGCTCTTCTGCCGGCTCTTCTGAGTCTGGCCACAGGTTCAATTCACCAAGGGGCCGCTGGTCACGTGCGTCGGCGCCTCCATCTACTCCCGCACACAGTCTGGCTACCCCAAATTCCGGCTGCACGACACGGTACGGCTGTGGCAACAGTCGTACTTCTACGTCCGCAACCTCACCGCCGAGGACCGGATCAACTTGACGGCGTTCCAGAATGTGGATTCCAGCCGGTTGCAGTGGGATCTGAAGGTCTACGGCAAGAAGATGGAGTCGGATGCGATGCTGCAATGCATGTGCGCCCTCGTTACCGCTGGTCTGACCGGCCTGGACATCACCCTTAGGTGGATGTCCAGGCCGATGATGCCGATGAGCTTCTACTCCGGTCGGTTGGACCCGACCCGGCAGTCCCGCCATGACCCCCGCCACCACAACTTGAAGGAGTGGGTGTGGACCATCATGAAGGAGCGGCTGCCGGAAGGCTGGAAGTTCGGGCTGGCCCCTTACAGCCGCGACAACCGCGTGCACTGGGTAAGTCTTGCTATCCGGATTTCCTTTTGTGCTTCTTGCCATTTTTCCATCCGACTAATCTTCTTGCTTCTTCTGTCCTTGGTAGATCTTCCCTTGCATCCTCCGAGAGGAGGGCGAGACCCCCCTTCAGAGCTTCACGCTCGACTTTCCTGAGCCGCGCGCTCGTCGGTCCGGCGAGGAGTCTGATGGGGACGGCGATGTCTTCCGCAGCCGGAATGATGATCCGACCGCCGATCCTCACGTGGAGGTCGACGAGGAGGAGGAAGCCATGCTGGCTCCCGAGCCATCACGGTGCTGCGCGACGGATGGCGACTCCAGCCGGTCCGGTGCTGGCGGGAGAAGCTCCAGCTAGTCTGGCGTGGGAGGGGGTGGCTCCAGCCGGTCCAGCGGGTGAGGGGGGTGGTGCTAGCTAGCCCATCGTGGAGGAGCCGACCGCCGAGAGGAGCCGGACCAGCGCCCTTCCGCCGAGCCGCCTCGGTCGCAAGAAGGGGCCGCCTCCAGTGGTACAGGGGTAAGTTTTCTGTTCCTTGTGTTTTTGCTGTCTTCAACTCTTTTTTCTTTGATTGTCTGCCTTTGGCTTATTTGCCTCTTGCTTTTTCACTTCCTTTTGCTGCTCAGCATGCTGGTTTCCTTCGGCGCTACGAGGCCAGCGCGGGCGCCGACTGGCTCGCCGCCCCGCGCGCCGTCCGCGTCTCCCTCCACCCCTCCTTCTTCCGAGGCACCGCCTCCGCCACCGCCTTGAGCTGAACTGGCTGCAATAGCTGGAGTGGGGGGCCCTCCACCAGCTACGATGGTCTAGCCAGAAAGGTTTGTGACCACCTCGCAAAGCGGGGGCAGTTCTCCTGTGGGGGCGCGGAGGGCCGCCACCAGCAAGGAGCTCGTGGTTGTCAGCGACGACAACTCCGACGACGAGCCAGTGGAGGAGTGGAGGACGGCGGTGGCCGTGGCGAAGGAGTCATTGGTCGCCAACGCGGTTGACAACGATGCTTCTTCTGTCGCCTCACTCACGGACCTTGCTACCACCCTCGAGTTGGCGGTGAAGGAGATCCGGCTGCTCGAGGCCTCAGCCGGCGGCAATCGGACCCTAGAGCAAAAGCTTGCCACCACCAACGGGACTTCGCAGAGTAAGTTCTCTCATTCAGAATCCTTTTTTTGCTGATAGTCGGCTTTTTGCAGCCATCATGGTGTGCGCTCAGTAGGAGATCGATCGCCTAAAGAAGGCGAACGACCGGCTGAGCAAGTTGAATTCTACGCTTCGGCTGCAGAATAAAGACGGGCACGCCAAGGTGGACGTTCTGGAGGCCGCCTCCAAGGAGCCCGACGCCACCCTCGCCAGCCGGGCCAAAACCTTCGCCCTCCTCGAGGCCTAGAGCAAGGACTAGGAGAAGGAGGTTAAACGACTGATGGTCCGAGAGAAGGCCCTGGTAGAGGAGCTGATGCAGGTCGGGCACACGTCCAAGGGTAAGTTTCCTTTCCAACTCTCCTTGTCTTTCCGGATCCGGTAGCTGGATCTGACTTTCTTTTTACTAACAGCTTTTTATCTCGACGTAGACCTACTGGCGTACAACCGGCTACAGGAAAACTGGCCGGGAGAGCAGCCGACGGCCCAGGAGCTAGTTGTCCTTCTCGGCGAGGAGGCTAACAAGCTTCATCAGGCGGTGCAAGCCATCTTCTCCTTCTTGTGGCCGGATGCTCTGGTTCTGGAGACGATGGCGCAGCTGGCCGCCAAGGTGGCGGAGGTGCCAGCTACCATCGACCGGCTGAGGGACTTGGCGGCGCGAGTCGGGCCGGAGATGGCCTTGGCCCTCATGCTCTCCTGGTACAAGGACGCCCACGTCGAGAAGATCGACTGGGGCTTCTGCGTTGGCGCCGACCTTGCCGCCATCCGCCCATCCGGAGCTTTGGGCCTCCGCCATCAAGATTGCCAATTATGTGGACGTCGACGAGGTTCTCACCGACTCGGAGTCCACCGGCACTCCGGATGCGGAAGCTTCGTTGCAACCGGCTGGTGGGGACGCCGGAACAGGATCAGCCACCGCGCCTCCTCCGCCTCTCGAGACTGCCGCCAGCCAGGGTGCTCCGCACGGCAAGGGCCCTGCCGCTTAGTTATGACCCCGGGATGCCAGGTGTATTTGTTTATCTTGCTTTGTTTGAAACCTTGTTATCTGTGCCGGTTGCTTCTGGCACCGGGTGAACTCATGGGAGCTTCGTCTCCCTTTCCCTTTGTATGTCAGTCTGAATTATTTTGGCTTGCCCCCAACTTGTGTTTTTTGTACGTTCTTTCAATATTTCACCGATTGAATTTATCCGGCTAACTTCACTCGGCTGAACGCCTTTAGCCGGGGGAACTGCAATTCCAGTGGGGGCGCGCCAGCGCACCCAACCGGGTGTATCCCCCGAGATTCGGAGTAGCTGCCGCAGCCAGGTACTTCGAATCTTCTTTCTTTCCTCAAGCCTTTAGCTTCATCCGACTAGACACCTCTTAGCCGGTTACTTTCGCTGGCTGGACGCCTGCAGTCAAGGGAACTTCCATTCCAGTGGGGGAGGCGCGCCAGCGCACCCACTAGGTGTAGCCCCCGAGATTCGGAGTAGCTGGTGTAGCCAGGTACTTCGAATCTTCTTCCTTTTTCTTTGCCCTTGCCCTCACCTGGGCTCCAAACCTCCGGCTAACTCCTTTATGTTGGAGATATGCCCAAGAGGCAATAATAAAATTGGTTATTATTATATCTTTGTGTTTATGATGAATGTTTACATCCCATGCTGTAATTGTATTATTAGGAAACACTAATACATGTGTGTTTTGTAAACATAAGAGAGTCCCTAGTAAGCCTCTTGTTGAACTAGCTTGTTGATTAATTGATGATCATGGTTTCCTGATCATGGACATTAGGATGTGATTACTAACAAGGATATATCACTAGGAGAATGATGTGATGGACACACACCCATAGTAAGCGTAGCATAAGATCAAGTCATTAAGTTCGTATTGCTATAAGCTTTTAAATGCATAGTAACCTAATCCTTCTACCATGAGGTTGTGTTAATCACCATCACCGGATGGGTACTTTGATGACATCAAACACCGCTTCGTAACTGGGTGGTCATAAAGGTGTCATTGGGTATTCTGAAAGTATGTGTTGAAGCGCATGGACCAAGATTGGGATTTGTCCATCCATATGACGGATAGATATGCTCTGGGCCCTCTCGGTGGAATGTCATCTAGTTAGCTTGCAAGCATGTGACTGGGTCACAAGGGATGACATATCACAGAACGAGTAAAGAGTACTTGTCAGTAACGAGGTAGAACTAGGTATGGAGATACCAATGATCAAATCTCGGATAAGTAGAGTATCGTGAGACAAAGGGAATTGGTTTCGTATGTTAATGGTTCAATCGATCACGAAGTCATCGTTGAGTATGTGGGAGCCGTTATGGATCTCCAGATCCCGCTGATGGTTATTGATCGGAGAGATGTCTACGTCATGTCTACATATTCACGAACCGTAGGGTGACACACTTAAGGTTTGAAGTTGTTTTTAAGTAGATATGGAATGTGCGTTGGAGACCGAATGTTGTTCGGAGTCTCGGATTGGATTCGGGACATCACGAGGAGCTCCGGAATTGTCCAGGGAGTAAGATTCATATAATGGGGATCTTTTTCTGAGTTAGGAAATGTTCCGGAGTGTTTGTATGGGAATTCTAGAAGGTTTCGGAATGTTCCGGAAGGTTCTAGAAGATATTTTGGAGTTTATTTGAAAACCAAGATAAGATTAGATAAGATAAGGGAAATTTAAAGAGGAGACTTGGGGGGGGGACTCCTCCCCCCACCTCCTTGGTGCGCCGGCCCTAAGGGGTGGGCCTAGGGGTGGGAACCCTAGGCCGCACCCCTCCCTCTATATATAGAGGGGTGGAGGCGCCACCCCCCTTTGATCCTCCACTCTTGCCCCAAGCCGCCTCTCTCCTCCTCCTTCTTTCTGCTCAGGCTTAGGCGAAGCCCTGCAGAATTCTCCACTCCACCACCACCACCACGCCGTCGTGCTGCTGGGATTCCGTGGAGAGATCTACTACCTCCGCTGCTCGCTGGAACGAGGAGAGGAAGGTCAGCTTCGACTCCGCACGTGTGACCTACTACGGAAGCGCTGCCGGAACGCGGCGCCGGAAGGATCGTCTACTCGATCTTGAGATCGGCAAGTGATCGACTACATCAACCACGAGATCTAATCTCGTAACGCTTTCGTGTCTACAAGGGTTAGTACAGATCTATCTTGTTGCACATGTCTAATAGATTGGATCTTGGCTTTTATCTAGATTAGATCTGGGTTTTGTTCGTTCTTGCGGTAGAATTTTTTTCGTTTTCCATGCTACGAACCCATCAGTGGTATCAGAGCCGTGTCTATGCGTAGATCTGTTGCACGAGTAGAACACAATGGTGTTGTGGGCGTTGGTGCTCGTGCCGACTTTTGCTTTCTGTACTTTGCATCTTGCGGCATGGTGGGAAGCGGCTCGGGCTAACCTTACATGTCATCGCACATGAGACTTGCTCCATGCTTGACGTGTAACTTGCTTTGCACAAGTGGCTTTGCGGGTGTCTGTCTCTCCCACCATAGTATAGATCCAATTTACACTTTGCAAATTTTGATAGCACTTGTATCAACGTTGTGGTTCAGTTTCATAGGTAAGATCCGTTCTTATTCGAAAGCCCCAAACCACGTAAAACATGCAAAGAAAATTAGAGGCGTCTGACTTGTTTTTGCAGGGGTTTTGTGATGTGATATGGCCATCATGTGATTGTGATTGTATTTGATGTATGCAATGATCCTTGTTGTAATATGGCAACCGGCAGGAGCCTAATGGTTGTCTTTAATTCTGTTAAGGCCCGCGTGTCTATTCATCTTGTAATAGCTTTATTCCAAGTAGTTGTAATAGTTGCTAGTGATGATGGACAACCATGAAGCAGCGCCACTGACCTTGACGCAATGCTGGTGATGATGGAGATCATGTCTGTCCTTTGGAGATGGAGATCAAAGGCGTAAGAAGAAAGGGCCATATCATATCACACTAATTATGAATTGCCTATGATGTTAATCCTTTATGCATCTTGTATTGCTTAGATCGCGACGGTAGCATTATAAGATGATCCCTCTCACTAAATATCAAGTAATAAAGTGTTCACCCTTAGTTGGCACCGTTGATAAGACTCGTCGTTTCGAAGCATCTCGTGATGATCGGATGTGATAGATTCTACGTGTGCATACAACGGGTGCAAGCCAGATTTGCACATGCGGAAACTAAGGTTATCTTGACGAGCCTAGCATGTACAGACATGGTCTCGGAACACGGAATACCGAAAGGTAGAGCATGAGTCATATAAATGATATGATGAACATGAACATTGTTCGCCGATGAAACTACATCTTCTCTCGTGAAGATCGGACTTGGTGTAGTGGACTTGGTTCGTGTAATCACTAAGACAATATGAGGGATGTTGTTTTGAGTGGGAGTTCACCTAGTTAATTTAAGAATTAAATTTGAACTCAATTTATCATAAACTTAGTCTAAACTACTTGCAAATTTGTTGTAGATTATGGTGACCCCCTCCATCAATTTCAATGCGTTCCTAGAGAAAGAAAAGCTTAAGAACAATGGAAGCAATTTCATGGACTGGTTCCGTGGACTGAAGATCGTCCTCAGGGCTGGTCAGTTGACCTATGTGCTCGAAGCACCGCTAGGTGACCCACCTGCAGAAGATGCCACCGATGACGTAAAGAATGTTTACGCCACTCGGAAAAATCATAACTCCACAGTTCAGTGTGCCATCCTGTACGGTTTAGAAGCGGAGCTCCAGAAGCGTTTTGAGCACCACGACCCGTTCGAGATCATTAAGGAGCTCAGGCTAATTTTTGAGACTCGCGCGGCCATGGAGAGCTATGAGGCCTCCGAAAAGTTCTTTAACTATAAGATGGAAGAGGGAAGCTCCGTTAGCGAGCACGTGCTCACCATGTCTGGGTACGCAAACAAGCTCCAAAAGGTGGGGATATCGATTCCTAATGAGTTAGGGATTCACCGTCTCCTCCAACCACTGCCACCAAGTTACAAGAACTTTGTGATGAACTACAATATGCACTGCATGAACAAGACGTTTCCTGAACTATCGTCCATGCTAAAAACTGCTGAAGTGGAGATCAAGAAGGAGCACCAAGTGTTGATGGTCAATAAGACCACCAATTTCAAGAGACAGGGCAAGCCTAAGAACAAGGGCAACTTCAAGAAGGACGGCAAGAAAGCTGCCGCACCTGCAAAGAAGCCCAAGGCTGGTCCTAAGCCTAAAACTGAGTGCTTCTACTGCAAGGGTGCTGGTCACTGGAAGCGTAACTGCCCCAAGTACCTGGCGGATCTGAAGAATGGCAACATCAAGAAGAAAGGTATATTTGATATATTTTTTATTGATGTGTATCTTACTAGTAATCGTAGTAGTGCCTGGGTATTTTATACTGGTTCGGTTGCTCATATTTGTAACTCGAAACAGGGGCTGCGGAATAAGCGAAGACTGGCGAGAGACGAGGTGACGATGCGCGTTGGAAATGGCTCCAAGGTTGATGTGATCGCCGTCGGCACGCTCCCTCTACATCTACCTTCGGGATTAGTTTTAAATTTGAATAATTGTTATTTGGTGCCTGCGTTAAGCATGAACATTATATCTGGATCTCGTTTATTGCGAGACGGTTACTCTTTTAAGTCTGAGAATAAAGGTTGTTCAATTTATATGAGTAATATGTTTTATGGTAATGCACTTGAGATGAATGGTTTATTCTTACTGAATCTCGATAGTAGTGATACACATGTTCACAACATAGATGCTAAACGAACAAAATTAAATGATAATTCTACATACATGTGGCACTGTCGTCTTGGTCACATTGGAGTGAAGCGTATGAAGAAACTCCATTCTGATGGACTTCTTGAATCACTTGATTTTGAATCACTTGAAAGATGCGAAGCATGTCTAATGGGAAAAATGACTAAGACTCCATTCTCTGGTACAATGGAGCGAGCTACAGACTTATTGGAAATAATACATACCGATGTGTGCGGTCCAATGAGTGTAGCATCGCGTGGTGGATATCGTTACGTTCTCACTTTCACGGATGACTTAAGTAGATATGGGTATATCTACTTTATGAAACATAAGTCCAAAACTTTCGAGAAGTTTAAGGAATTTCAAAGTGAAGTGGAAAATCATCGTAACAAGAAGATTAAGTTTCTGCGTTCTGACCGCGGAGGTGAATATCTGAGTTACGAGTTTGGCATGCATTTAAAGAAATGTGGAATACTTTCGCACTTGACACCGCCGGGAACACCACAACGTAATGGTGTGTCCGAACGTCGTAATCGAACTCTCTTAGATATGGTTCGGTCTATGATGTCTCTTACAGATTTACCGCTATCGTTTTGCGGCTATGCATTAGAGACAGCCGCATTCACTTTAAATAGGGCACCATCTAAATCCGTTGAAACGACAGCATACGAATTGTGGTTTGGTAAGAAACCTAAGTTGTCGTTCCTTAAAGTCTGGGGTTGTGAAGCATATGTAAAGAAGTTACAACCTGAAAAGCTTGAACCCAAAGCGGAGAAATGCGTCTTCATAGGATACCCTAAAGAAACAATTGGGTATACCTTCTATCATAGATCCGAAGGCAAAGTTTTTGTTGCCAAGAATGGATCCTTTCTGGAGAAGGAGTTTCTCTCGAAGGAGGTGACTGGAAGGAAAGTAGAACTCGACAAGGTTATTGAACCTTCTCTCGAATTTGAGAGTAGCGCAGCACCGGAAGATGTTTTTGTGTCGCCTGCACCAATTGGAGAGGAAGCTAATGATAAAGATCATGAAACTTCAGTCGAAGTTGCTGCTGAACCTCGCAGGTCAACGAGGGTTCGTACCACTCCTGATTGGTATGACTCTGCCTTGAACGTCATGTTGGTGGACAACGCTGATAACCCTCGACGTATGAAGAAGCTATGGTGAGCCCAGATTCCGACAAATGGCTAGAAGCCATGAAATCCGAAATGGGATCCATGTACGAAAACCAAGTATGGACTTTGGTGGACTTACCAGATGGCCGTAAGGCTGTCGAGAACAAATGGATTTTCAAGAGAAAAACAGATGCTGATGGTAATGTTACCGTCTATAAAGCTCGACTTGTCGCGAAAGGGTTCCGACAAATTCAAGGAGTTGACTAGGATGAGACATTCTCACCAGTAGCGAAGCTAAAGTCTGTGAGGATTTTGTTAGCAATTGCTGCACATTTCGATTATGAGATTTGGCAGATGGATGTCAAAACGGCGTTCCTTAATGGTGACATTGAGGAAGAGTTGTATATGGTACAACCCAAGGGTTTTGTCAATCCTAAAGATGCTGACAAGGTATGCAAACTTCAGCGCTCCATTTATGGACTGAAGCAAGCATCCCGGAGTTGGAATCAACGTTTTGATAAAGTAATCAAAAAATTTGGGTTTATACAAACTTATGGAGAAGCTTGTATTTACAAGAAAGTGAGTGGGAGCTCTGTAGCATTCCTAGTACTATATGTAGATGACATATTGTTGATTGGGAATGATATAGAACTTCTTAATAGCGTCAAAACCTATTTGAATAATAGTTTTTCAATGAAGGATATTGGCGAAGCGGCATATATTCTGGGCATCAAGATTTATAGAGATAGATCAAGACGCCTAATAGCGCTTTCACAAAGTACATACCTTGACAATGTTCTAAAGAAGTTTAGAATGGAAGATAGCAAGAAAGGGTTCATGCCCATGTTGTCAGGTAAGACTTTGAGTAAGAATCAAAGTCCAGCTACGGCAGAAGATAGAGAGAAAATGAATAATATTCCCTATGCCTCGGCCATAGGTTCTATCATGTATGCCATGCTGTGTACAAGACCGGATATAGCACATGCTGTTAGTTTGACTAGCAGATATCAAAGTGATCCTGGAATGGAACACTGGACAGCGGTCAAGAATATCCTAAAATACCTAAAGAGGACTAAGGATATGGTTCTTTCTTATGGAGGTGATGAACAGCTTGTTGTAAACGGTTACACCGATGCTAGTTGGAACACCGATCCGGATGACTCGAAGTCACAGTCGGGATACGTATTTATTTTGAATGGTGCTGCAGTGAGCTGGAGGAGTGCAAAGCAAAGCGTTGTGGCAAAATCTTCAACCGAATCGGAATACATAGCTGCTTCGGAGGCTGCACAAGAAGCCATATGGATGAAGGAATTCATTACTGAACTTGGCGTGGTTCCCAGTGCGTTGGACCCGATGGCCATCTACTGTGACAACACAGGTGCCATAGCTAATGCACAGGAGCCAAGGTCACATAGCAAGCTGAAGCACATCAAGCTACGTTTCCACGCTATTCGTGAGTATGTTCGAGATGGTGACATAAAGATTTGCAAAGTACACACTGATCTGAATGTGGCAGATCTGTTGACTAAACCTCTCCCTAGGGCAAAGCATGACCAACACCAGAACGCCATGGGTGTTCGGTATATTACCATGTAATCTAGATTATTGACTCTAGTGCAAGTGGGAGACTGTTGGAGATATGCCCAAGAGGCAATAATAAAAGTGGTTATTATTATATCTTTGTGTTTATGATGAATGTTTACATCCCATGCTATAATTGTATTATTAGGAAACACTAATACATGTGTGTTTTGTAAACATAAGAGAGTCCCTAGTAAGCCTCTTATTGAACTAGCTTGTTGATTAATTGATGATCATGGTTTCCTGATCATGGACATTAGGATGTGATTAGTAACAAGGATATATCATTAGGAGAATGATGTGATGGAAACACACCCATAGTAAGCGTAGCATAAGATCAAGTCATTAAGTTCGTATTGCTATAAGCTTTTAAATGCATAGTAACCTAATCCTTCGACCATGAGGTTGTGTTAATCACCATCACCGGATGGGTACTTTGATGACATCAAACACCGCTTCATAACTGGGTGGTCATAAAGGTGTCATTGGGTATTCTGAAAGTATGTGTTGAAGCGCATGGACCAAGATTGGGATTTGTTCATCCATATGACGGATAGATATGCTCTGGGCCCTCTCGGTGGAATGTCATCTAGTTAGCTTGCAAGCATGTGAGTGGGTCACAAGGGATGACATATCACGGAACGAGTAAAGAGTACTTGTCAGTAACGAGGTAGAACTAGGTATGGAGATACCAATGATCAAACCTCGGATAAGTAGAGTATCGCGAGACAAAGGGAATTGGTTTCGTATGTTAATGGTTCAATCGATCACGAAGTCATCGTTGAGTATGTGGGAGCCGTTATGGATCTCCAGATCCCGCTGATGGTTATTGATCGGAGAGATGTCTACGTCTTGTCTACATATTCACGAACCGTAGGGTGACACACTTAAGGTTCGAAGTTGTTTTTAAGTAGATATGGAATGTGCGTTGGAGACCGAATGTTGTTCGGAGTCTCGGATTGGATTCGGGACATCACGAGGAGCTCCGGAATTGTCCGGGGAGTAAGATTCATATAATGGGGATCTTTTTCTGAGTTAGGAAATGTTCTGGAGTGTTTGTATGGGGATTCTAGAAGGTTTCGGAATGTTCCGGAAGGTTCTAGAAGATATTTTGGAGTTTATTTGAAAACCAAGATAAGATAAGATAAGATAAGGGAAATTTAAAGAGGAGACTTGGGGGGAGGACTCCTCCCCCCACCTCCTTGGTGCGCCGGCCCTAAGGGGTGGGCCTAGGGGTGGGAACCCTAGGCCGCACCCCTCCCTCTACATATAGAGGGGTGGAGGCGCCACCCCCCCTTTGATCCTCCACTCTTGCCCCAAGCCGCCTCTCTCCTCCTCCTTCTTTCTGCTCAGGCTTAGGCGAAGCCCTGCAGAATTCTCCACTCCACCACCACCACCACGCCGTCGTGCTGCTGGGATTTCGTGGAGAGATCTACTACCTCCGATGCTCGCTGGAACGAGGAGAGGAAGGTCTGCTTTGACTCCGCACGTGTGACCGACTGCGGAAGCGCTGCCGGAACGCGGCGCCAGAAGGATCGTCTACTCGATCTTGAGATTAGCAAGTGATCGACTACATCAACCACGAGATCTAATCTCGTAACGCTTTCGTGTCTACAAGGGTTAGTACAGATCTATCTCTTTGCACATGTCTAATAGATTGGATCTTGGCTTTTATCTAGATTAGATCTGGGTTTTGTTCGTTCTTGCGGTAGAAATTTTTTGTTTTCCATGCTACGAACCCATCACTTTAGCCGGTCGGAAACTACAAGATTCCACTGCATACATACGTACATTCTCACCCGTTAATAGGTTAGTCTGCTAAACTTTAGCTGGAAGGCGGGTTTGTTTTTTGAAAGCTAGCTTGTGCTTCTCTGGACATTTGGTCATTTTCCCGTGTGCTCTGTTATTTCCACTACGTCCTTGCCGGGCAGTCGGGTTGCGATCTGCATCCAGAATCGAAGGGAGCTGACAGTACATTGCGCACTAACGGCTTAGTGGCCGAATCATCTCAAGCTAGTTGCGAGGCCGGGGCGCCTGATCTGTCGCATCTCCTCCCTGTTTTTCATGTGGGACGCCTCGGGCTTTTGCTCTTGCTAGCCGAACAGCCGGGTTGCGGTCTGTAGCTGAGACGAAGAGTGGGCATCTGACATCGTCGCACACTACTCAATTGGTTTGTTGATTTAGCAGGCCGAGCCAGCCGGCAAGCCCCCGGGTAGGGGTTACCAGAGCCGGAAAAACTGAACCGGAAAACAGATACACACAAATTTCCAGCAAGGAGCCCACGAGTATCTCGTAGGGGTTTGCATTTTCATTCATAGGGTTTCCAGGATACATACATTGTCCGGTGACTAGGTGCAAAACGGGCGGAGCAGGGCCGCGTTCCAGGGGCGCTCTGTCTCCTCATCAGACTTGTCCATCTTGTTCTTGCGCGGCTACTACGCGTCGATGAGGTAGTAGGAGTCGTTGGGCAGCGCCCGGCTGATGATGAAGGGACCCTCCTAGGGTGGCGATAGCTTGTGCATGCCCTTTGTGTCTTGCACCAGCCCGAGGACCAGGTCACCTTCGCGGAATGCGACAGGGCGGATCTGGACTGAATGGTAGTGGCGTAGGTGTTGCTGGTACAAGGCCGATCTGGACAATGCCAGCTCGCAGGCCTCCTCCAGGAGGTCCACACCATCTTGCCGCGCCTCTTGGTTGGCCTTTTCATTGTAAAGGAGCTTGCGCGGAGAGTCAAACTCGATGTCCACGGAGAGGACGGCTTCCGAGCCATAGACCAGGAAGAACGGGGTGTAGCCAGTTGACCTATTCGGCGTGGTGCGGAGGCTCCACGGCATAGCCAGAAGCTCCTCGATCTAGCATCTGGGCGACCGCTCCAAGGGCTCGATGAGGCGTGGCTTGATGCCGCTAGCACTAGGCCGTTTGCCCTCTTGACTTGCCCGTTAGACTGCGGGTGCGCGACGGAAGCAAGGTCCAGCCGGATGCCCTTGTTGTTGTAGAACCGGGCGAAGGCCCCCGTGGCGAAGTTCGTGCCATTGACCGTGATGATGTTGTTGGGGTAGTCGAACCGGTTGATGATGTCAGTGAAGAAAGTGACGACTATCGCCCCGTCTAGCTTCCGAATAGGTTTGGCCTCGATCCACTTTGTAAACTTGTCCACTGCCACCAGCAGATGGGTCATGCCCGTGCGCGCCCGTTTGAAGGGACCGACCATGTCAAGGCCCCAAACAACAAAAGGCCAGGTGATCGGTATGATCTTGAGCACCAAAGCCGGCATGTGCCTGAGCTGCCCGAAGCGTTGGCACCCGTTGCACACACGGACTAGCTGTTCGGCATCCTCGAGGGTGGTGGGCCAATAGAAGCCATGGCGGAACACCTTGGCAACTATTGCCCTTGACGAAGCGTGATGCCTGCACTCGCCCTGGTGGATGTCCTTGAGTAGCCGGTAGCCTGTGTCCACGTCGACACACCTTTGGAAGATGCCGGATATGCTGCGCTTGTACAATTCTTTGTTGATGATGGTGTACATGTGCGCGCGGCCCTGGATTTGCCTGGCTTCCACCTCGTCATCCGGAAGCTCTCTATTGGCAATGTAGTCCATGAAGGGTTGCGCCCAGGATGGTATCTCCTAGATGGCGATGACGCTTCCGCTCTCCGGTTGATGGTCGTCGGGGGGTCATCCGGACGAGGTACCCGGAACGCCAGCCCCCGAGCCACTTGACGAGTCGGCAGGCCTTGGGTCTTGCGAGCCAGAGGGTACGGATTTTCCGGAGTTGGTGCGGGCCTTCTTCTTTGGAGGTTTTGCCGGCTCTACGCCTGCCGCATCGTCAACCGGGGCACTCCCTGCCCAGATGATGGAATCCGACTCAGGGGACGGGGTGATGGAGGGCTTGCGCAGGTGCTCCAAGGAGACCCAGGTGGGATCGCCTGCCTGGTGGACCCGATTCGTGCGAGCGAGTCGGCTGCCTCGTTGTTGATGCAAGAGACGTGATGGAAATCACATCCGTCGAAGCAGGCGCTGAGCTTCTGTATGTGGAACCGGTAGAGAGCCATATTTGCATCGCGAGCGTCCCACTCTCTGGATACCTGCTGCACCACCAGATTTGAATCGCCGAAGCAAAGGATCCGGTTGACGCCGATCTCTGTGGATAGCCAGAGGCCGTGTGCCAACGCCTCATATTCGGCCACATTGTTGGAGGCCTTGAAGTGGATCTGCAGGACGTACTCCAGCCGGTCTCCCTTGGGCGAGGTGAGCATGATGCCGGCTCCCAAGCCCCGAGCATCTTCGACCAGTCGAAGTGCATCCTCCAGTGGTCCGAATCTAGAACCGGTGGGAGGTATTGGGTCTCGGCCCAATCGACGAGGAAGTCCGCCAGCGCCTGTTACTTGATCGTGAGCCGGGGCTCGTACTGGATGGAGTAGGCGGCGAGCTTGATGGCCCATTTGGCGACTAGGACGATGGCCCATTTGGTGCACACGACCTTAATCGGATGCTCCTAGAAGTAGTGCTTGAGCTTCTTGCATGCCAGGTAGACGCCGTAACACATCTTCTGGTAGTAGGGCTAGTTCTGCTTGGAGAGGGAGAGAACCTTGCTGAGGTAGTAGATGGGTCGCTGAACCAGCTGAGCCTTGCCTTCCTCGGGGCGCTCCACCACCAGGACGATGCTAACGACCCGGCTGATGGCTGCTATATAGAGCAACATAGGCTCTTTGCTAGCCGACGTGGCTAGAACCGGCGCTGTGGATAGCATGCGCTTGAGGTCATGAAAGGCGGCGTCGGCCTGCGAGGTCCAGGAGAACTTGTCCATCTTCTTCATCAGCTGGTACAACGGGAGCGTCTTCTCCCCCAACCGGCTGATGAAACGATCGAGGGAGACTAGGCATCCGGTGAACTTCTAGACTCCGAGCAGGCTCATGGGTGGCTGCATCCTCTCGATGGCCGCAATGTTTTTCGGATTCGCCTCGATCCCTCGTTGCGAGACGAGGAACCCGAGTAGCTGACCGGATGGGACTCCGAAGACGTATTTGTCCGGGTTTAGCTTCATCTGGTACTGCTGGAGGTTGCCGAATGTCAGGTCTTCGAGGAGGGTGCGCTTCTCCTTGGTCCCACATAAGCATGCACGTTTCGGCCGATCTGCGAGTGCAAGCACTTCTGCATGCAGCGCTGATAGGTAGCGCCTGCATTCTTCAGACCGAAAGGCATGGTTACATAGCAGAAAGCCCCGTATGGGGTGATGAACGATTTTTTTATCTGGTCAGCTGGATTTAGCCAGATCTGATTGTAACCGAAATAACAATCCAAGAAGGACAAAAAATCGTAGTCGGCCATGGAATCGATGACTTGATCGATACGGGGCAAGGCGAATGGGTCCTTCGGGCACGCCTTGTTTAGGCTGGCGTAGTCGATACACATGCGCCAGGTCTTGTTCTTCTTCAACACCAGGACTGGGTTGGCCAGCCAGTTCGGGTGGTACACTTCCATGATGAACCGGCTGCGAGGAGCCGGGTGATCTCGTCACCGATAATCTTCCTCTTCTCCTCTACGAACCGGTGCAGAGGCTGCTTGACCGGCTTGGCATCTGGCCGCACATGGAGTGAGTGCTCGGCGAACTCCCTCGGCACACCTATCATGTCCTTGGGTGACCATGCGAAGATGTCCCAATTCTCACGGAGGAAGTCGACGAGCGCGCCTTCCTATTTGCTGTCCAAGTTGGCACCGATGGTGATGAACTTGGTCAGGTCGGAGGGGTCGAGCAGGATCCTCTTTGTCTCCTTTGCTGGATGGAAAGCTCCTTCTCTAGCCGGCTTGCTGCTAGTCGGCATTTCTTGCTGGGCCATGGCCACGTTGCTCATGATCACGCGCTTTTCTTCGGCTATGATGAGGGCCTCTGCCAGCTTGGAGCCGGCTGAGGCACACTCCATCGACCGCCTGAAGCAGCCGGCGACGATGATCACGCCGTTTGGTCCCAGCATCTTCGTCTTGAGGTACGGGTAGTGAGTGACGTACATGAACTTGGCGAGGGCGGGGCACCCAAGGAGAGCGTGGTAGGAGCTCGTCAGGTTTACCACCTCGAACCAAACCGGCTCACGATGGAAATTCTCCCTGGTCCCGAAGATGACGTCCCGCTAGATTTTACCCAGCGGGGCGCAATCCGGTCCCGGCAGTACGCCATGGAACGTCGTGGTAGTCGGACGCAGGTCGCATTCGCGAACACCCAGCTTCTCCAGCGAGGACCGGTAGAGGAGAATGAGGCTGATGCCTCCGTCGATGAGGACGCGCGAGAAGCGGCAGGTGCGCTCGTTGGAGAAGATGAGGGGGTCGAGCACCATGGCGTAGCCCCCGGGAGTCGGAAGCTTCTCAGGCTGGTCTTCTCGACTCCAGGTGATGGGGGTTTCCGACCAGTTTAGGTACTGGGGGACCGGAGATACGATGGCATTAACCTCCTTGGAGCACCGTCTGCGGCTGTGCTTGTCGTCCAGCTCCGTCTCGAAGATGTGGTAGGCGGCGTGCGGCTGTGGGTAGCCGTTATTGTTGTTGCCGCTGTTACCATCATTACTGGCTCCCCTAGCCGGTGGTGGTGGTCCACCAGGAGGGGCGGGGGGAGGCGTTGCTGGTTGCCCTGGTCCTTGAGCTGGCGGTTCCAGCTACAGTTCCGGGTGGTGTGCGTAGCTGGTTTGAAGGGACCGCTATGCCACTTGCACGAGCCATCAAACATCTGGTCGAAGGTGAGCCGCGGCTTCTGCCTTCTTGCATCGCTAACCGGCACATCGGGCGCGCCCTCCACAGCATTGACCTGTCGCGCGTGGTAGCGGGGCTTCTGCTGTCCGGCCTGGCGGTCCCCATGGAACCGGTTGTCGTTGCCGTGGCGCCTGGAGGATTCGGCTTCTCTAGTCGAATTGCTCGGACGGTCGCGAGCCGGCTTCGTAGGAGTCGGACGCCCATCAGCACTTACTCGGAGGGGCTTCTTCATGGCGGCATCCGCCGTGGCGTACTGGTCCGCTACCATCATGAGCTCCGCCATGGTTTTCGGCTCGTCACACAGTAGCCGGTGGCGAAGCATGGTGCCTTCTCAGCATGCCTCGATGAAGAAGCCAATGGCCTGGCTCTCCAGGATGCCCTCGCAAGTGTTGCGCAACTCCGCCCACTTGGCGAGGTACTCGCGGTTGGTCTCGCGGTTGCCCTGGAAGCACAGGGCCAGGTCGCGTGGGCGTCCCGGACGTTTGTACGTGCCGTTGAAGTTGCGGACGAACACCTTTTCAAAGGCTAGCCAGGCGTTGATGCTATTGGGCGCGAGGCTGTTGAGCCATGTCCTTGCTGACCCAGTTAGCATAAGGGGGATATAGCACACAGTTGTGCGCTTGTTCCCATGGGCAATGCCGACTGCCGTAGCATAGTCGGTCAGCCAATCTTCCGGCTTCATACTACTGTCATACTTTTGGGTGTCCCTGGGCAGGGTGAATTTATCCGGAAACGGCTCGTTCCAGATGCGGGGTCCGAAACAAACTGGTCCGGTGGAGTCTTCTTCCTCCGTAACGCGCGCCTGAGCGAGGAGCTCGATGCGGTCACGGGCATCCGGGCGATCCGGGTCGGGCGCTCCTACTCGGCCCGAGAGACGGGAACCGACGGGTCTTGGCTCTCCGATTGGGGGAGGGGGAGGCGGTGGGTTGCTGTTCACCCTTTGCTACTGGCGCGGCTGGCCCTTGCTGCCCGAACCGTGATGCTTTCTACGGGCCTTAGCCGGTTGAGTAGAGGACGCCCGTTGGGTGTCGCGAGGCGCACCCTTGCTGTTGACGGGCGGCTTGCTGCCCATGGAGCAGCTGGGGTCCTCTTGCATCTGCCAGTTGGCGTCAGCTTGCTCGTCCACGATCCGAAGGAGCTCTTGCACCCGAGCGTGCTGGCGGGCTCGCTCCTCGCCCTCTAGGTTGGGCAGTTCGTCTGCTGCGGCTCGTGCCGCACGCATGTTCTTAGTGGGCGTGCTGTAGGTGGGCCGGATGAGAGCGGGTGCGGGATCTAGCTCGCCATCCTTTTCCAACCTTCCACCTAATTGGCCTCCCCGGCGTCGCACCTGGCCGCGCCGGCTCGGCTCCGCCGTAGCCAGGGTGAAGCCATGCGCGCGGTCGTATTCGCGCCGGGAGATCTCGAGCTGCTTTCGGGTTGCTGCCAGTTCCATGGCCTCCTGGAGGAGAAGCTGTCTCTCCATGGCGAAGTTAGCCTCCGCCTCCTCCGGGTTATCCCCGAGGTTAACCGGCGTGAGGAGCCGATCGATGGCCTCCTCCACCGGGTTCCGGGGCTGCGGTGGCGCGGAAGTTCCGCCCTCATCCGTGCCCCGCTCCCGCGGCTGCCGGGGGTGGGAGCTGGAGCCGGCCATCATGACCTCGACGCCGCGGGAAGCGACGGAGGTGCGGCTGCCCAAATGCGGCAGCTCCGAGATGGAGACGATCTCCCTAGGGAAATGCTCCGGAACGGTGGCGACGTAGACGGGGAGGTCGCCAAAAAGCAGGATGGAGCCGTTCGTCGGGAAGGGGGTTCCGGCGAAGCAGGAAGCGTTGTCGATGATGCAGTCGAATGTTCCGAGCGTGAGCACCAGGCCAGAGGCCACGCGCTCACCGGCTGAAGTGCGGGGTCCCGTGCGGAATGTGACTCCGGTCGAAGCCATCTTTCCCCATGGTGGGCACCAATTGTCGTTGTATTCGGAACAGTAGTACCTAAGCATGTTAGATAGAGGTGTGGGGACTAGCAGGGAAGCTATCGACGGCGTCCGCATGCGGGATTTGATATGAGCAAGTGTAGTTGGACGCATGAAGTACCCAAGTTCGGAGCCCTCGTGGTGAGGTAAAGCTCATACTCCTGCTGATCTGACTATGAGTGATATACGGGTTACAAGTGCTCCCCGAGATGTGTTCTCTAGCTACTGTCTTAAATGCACTGAGACTAACCCTTTCTACTGAGGCCTTGCCTCTCCTTATATAGGTAGAGAGGCAACGGTCTCACTGTCCAAGCCGACTGGCGGGCCCCACATGCGGGTCCCAGCCGGCTGGTCATCTACAGTGTTTGGTACAACTTATGTCTCATTAGAGTACGAGCGGTATGGTCGTCGTGGGCACAATGAACACCGTGCGAGCCTGTCATCAGCATTGGGCCACTATTCTACGTCACCCCGCAAAGTATTCGGTATGGCCGAGTTGTTGAGAGTCTTGTCATCGTATCAGGGCGTACCGTGCACTGTGCTGCACGTCGCCCTGTCCCCTTGATTGGTTCCGGTTACGCTGATGTAGCCGGTCCCATGCCTTGCTGCTCCTTGCTGATCATGTTACCGCGAGGTAGCCGGCTTGACTTGCTTCTGTCCGGCTGTGCTCAGCCAGCCGGACGTGATCCGAATGCCGTAATTCTTGTCTGGTTGGGGTATCCGGAGGTCATCCCCCTGACATGGTGGATTCACAACACTGAGTTTTGAGAGGTAAAATTCATGTAGCGCTCTAGTCTGGGTCTTCGTAAAGAAATCAACCAATTGTAACTTGGAAGACACATACTAAAGAGCAATAACCTAATCCTGCACACCAGCGCGCACATAAGAAGCATAGACACCAATATGCTTGGTAAGCTCATGCTTCACAGGGTCACGCACAATACTGATATCACTTATACTATCTGAAAAGAGGGTTGTGGTAACAAAAACACCAAAATCCTTTAGTAACCATCGTAACCAAGTCACCTCTGCTATCAAAAGAGCCATAGCTCGCAACTCAGCCTCTACACTCGAACGAGAAACTGTAGTCTGTTTCTTCGTCTTCCTAACAATGAGAGAACCACCAAGAAACACACAGTAAGCAGAAAGTGAACGACGATTCGAACGATCACTAGTCCACGTAGCATCTGATTAGGCCTAGAGCTGTAACGAGCTGGAACGGGGAAAGAAAAGGCGTCGGAGAAGCACGGGTTCCACGAGAAGAAGTGTGCTCCCTATTGCACATATCACGCTTCTTCTTGAAGCAATCAGACTCGGGGCTCCCTATTGCGCATACCACGCTTCTCCTTGAAGCAATCAGACATAGTATCCATAGTGAGTGCGAGTACGAGGGCGCCCCCACCACTAGAGGAAGTGGGCAGTAGTGGTAGAGCACGAGCAACAAAACACTGGTGTAGTAGACGGAGTAGCAGTAGTTCGACCAGCAGCGAGCACAAAGGGAACCTGGAGCAAACCAGCACCATGGAGGCGAGTCTCCTCTGCGCGAAGCTAAATAAGCACCTCAGGAATAGGAACACGACCACTAGAAAATAACTGAGTACATTGAGGCTCAAAATCCTTATGGAGACAAGACAAGAACTCGTGTGTGCGATGAAACTCCAAATCTGACCTCACAGTCTAGTAACATGGGCAAGTACCACAAACAACTGAGCGAAGAGAGTCAAGATGGCGCCAAATAGCAGAACTCTGCATGTATAACTCATCAACAGTGGAGTCACCCTGGTGAAGATCATGGTCCTGACGGAGCACAGACATATAGAGGGTATCACCAGAAGACTGATAGCAATGGAGAAGGTGAGTCAACATCTGAAAAACGATACTGAGGCCCATAAACTCAGAAGAAAATTGAGGTAAAACACTAGAACTGAGGACAGCTGCAGCATGAGCATCCTCGTCACACCACTGAGTGTAAGCAGTCAGATCATCATGATAAACATAAAGAGCATCTGAATAATCCGAGACCTATTGGTTATAAGCAGCAACCGTATCATCATGAGTAATCGTGGCTACATTCCTATCATCCTCAGAAACATCTTCGGCAAAAACTAGTGGCGTTGGCGGGATAGGAGCCACCGGAGGAACTGGAAGTAGTAGACAAGGGACCTCGCCAGAAAGAACATCCTATAAACGAATTTCACGCATATGAATGCGCATAAAGCCAACAAATTTAGCATAGTTTGTCCCATAAAAAATCAGCGGGCAGCGAGCGACCACCACATAGCCTGATGACAAAGACATTGCACCCGTGCCTTTTTGAATAAATAACCGATCAGTTTGATATCACTGCTAACAGAAAATGACCAGATTATAGAGGCCCAACCAAGAGAACCAACAAAGGCCCAAACTACAATCCTGCCAGATGGACAACAACCACACACGGAGACCAAAACAGAGCCTAAACTCCAGTCCTGCCAGATGAACCACAGCTACACACACACGGACCAAATAGAGCCTTGCCAACCAATATGACCCAGCCAAAAGGAGCCACCAACCAACATAGGCAACGCCCGCCCGAGGTCAACACACGAGCACGAACATGGGATCTAGAACGGCACCAATCAGCGGAGGATCAAATCCCAGCAGTCGCGATAGATAGATGAAATCCTAGCAGCGACGGATCAATTCCTGGTGGTGATGGATCAATTCCCGACGGCGGCGGCGGATAAAATCCAGGGGCGTTAGAAGATATCCTGGAAGTCGACGAGGAGCACTGGCGGCAGCATGGGCAAGTCGACCTAGAACTCGGCGGTCGGGTGAGGCCAGCGCGAGATGCCAGCAGCGAGCGGAAGATCGAGCGGCGGTGGAGTCCTGCCGCGGAAGCCACCAGACCTGAGATCAGCAGTACGCAGGCACAGTTGACATGCAGGCCAAGAAATCGGTCAGCGAGACGAGGAGGATCGTGGGAAAAAAACTTATCTCTCTGATACCATGTTGAGATAACAATAACTATAGATTTAAACCTGGTCACATGCAAGCATTTTAAATCCATCTATCCCTACCATGACACTTCCATTTGGGTTCATTTTTCTACTTTTCACATCGACGTGTGGGTCCGTGTGATGCTCCTTCGCGTGTGTGATGGAGGCGTGCACGTGTCTGCTTTACGCGTCACCGTTTTATTGTATCCTCTCTTACTCCCGTCGTGACGCTACCGGCACAATCCCTCTCTATCTCGGCATAAATTGAGCAAAGATATGGTAACTATTTAGCCTAAGAGAAAATGGTAGTTCCGAACATGTGTGGTCACCATGCCGACTGGCGCACCCACACCCCTTTTGCGTAGATTGAACCGTTATCTTGTTACATCTATGCGTGCTATTAGGACACATCAATAAAAAATACTTTTTGGCTCGTGGGTGCAAATGGTCCTATTATGAAAAAATATAAAAACAAATTTGAAGATGTCCTAAAATTAAGAAACAAAATACCGCGTGTATATCTGGAAATTTTGTGTTCTTACACAACTTTTCAGGAAAAAAGACTATTTTATGTGACTTGTGTAAAAAGACAAAAATTGTCCAAGAATAATCATGTTGGAGCGTCTGAAATTGTGTATTTTACATAGGACACAAATAATGTTCTTTTTCCAAAGAAAGGTGTGTGCGAATATTAAATGTTCAAATATACATGCGGTTATTTTTCTTATTTTTTGACATTTCAAAATACTTTTTGATTAATTGATTTATTTGCACTCCTGAGACGAATTGGATGCTCAGACATATTGCGACTATAGTTTCATAGTAGAACGAATAGCTCCGTGTGTATCGCCTAGTGTTATCGAACAAACTACCGCGAATGTACCGCATATGCCACGCATTGCCAGAATGCCATGAAGGTGGAGCGGCAAAGCGCGCCTATTCTTCTAGTATACAATATATGTGGGAGCCAAAAAGCCAATATGTAGAAGGCCAACACAAATATATCACTAACACTACCGTCGGTAGCGGTGGTGAGGCTACCTCCGGTGGTCTCGGTGACAACAGTCGTGCGTGATGGCATTTCTATGGCCTGCCATGCTACTGGTGTAGTATTTTGGTGCGTAGGATCATTGCAAATGGTGGTGTAATCTCTGAAGTGTCGCAAAAGTTTGATCATGTTTGAATAACTGTGAAATCATGTTTTTGTTTCAATTTACGATTTTGATGTACTGTACCACTCGCGCGGAACAGGTGCCACACTCTGGTCCCGTAAAATAGTTTGTTCCGCGCGAGCGAAAATTGGCCCGAAAACAGCTTTTACGTGTTTGTAAACGTGTTTTACGGGTTACGGTTTTACTGTGTCTCTTAGAAGATGCTCTTACTAAGAGTGAAGACTCAATTATACAAACGCAACGAGGGGAATTGAATTACATACTCCCATTAAAATAAGTGATTTGGATTTATCTAGATTCGAGTGTATCTAGACGTATTTTAGTATGTAGATACATACGAATCTAGACAAATCCAAGTCACTTATTTTGGGACGGAGAGAGTATATTTTCTGTATTCCGCTACGAATTTTATATCCTTTTAGTAGGAGTATTATTTTCTGTCCTTGTAGAGGTTAAAAAACGCAAAGGTAAACACTCTGCGTTACGGAATTAGTTATCGCCAGCTGCACCTGCGGCCACGGCCTCTGCCTGCTTCATCTTGGCGAGCTCGACCAGCCTGTCAACGTCCGTCATGACCGCCTTGGCCTCGTTCAGCGCGCCGAAGTTCTCCAACCACGCCGCGAGGAGCGGGAACTTGGCAGCGTCGAAGAGCCTTGCGCCGGAGAGCGCCTCGGTGGCGTGCACCCATGGGACCGCAGCGCCGAGCACGATGTCGATGTAGCCAACGTTATCGCCGCCGAAGAAGCTCCCACCCTTAGAGCACACCTTGAGACCTCCCTCTAGAACACCCACCGCTGCCAACGTCTGCTTCATCCACTCTGCCTTCTCCTCGTCGGTCTTGGCCATGAACACCTTCTGCCATGTCGCCAACAGCTGCACAAATAATGGACACGCAAATCTCATCATGACATGCGAAATGTAATTGCAGTTACAGGATAGTGCAAACATCCAATTAATAGTAAAGCACCTTGTCTTCGATGAACGCTACCCAGAAGCGAGCAACGGCGCGTTCGTATGGGTCCGCCGGGAGGAGGGCTGGGCTTGCGCCGCCGAAGGCTTCGTCCAAGTACTGCACGACGATCAGAGACTCGCAGATGGACTTGCCGTTGTGGATCAGCACCGGCACCGTCTTGTGTACGGGGTTGGAGGCCAGGAGAAGGTCGCTCTTGCTGCGGAGATCCTCCTCAACGTTCTCGAAGCTCAGACCCTTAAAACTGAGCGCGAGTTGCGCTCGCAGGACGAACGGGCTCGCCCACGTGCCGAGCAGCTTCAACTCTTGTCCGCCTCGAGCCATCTTCGCTGGTACTACTTCGTCTGTGTATGATCCAAGCCTTGAGATCTACTACTACTGTGTTCTGTGTTCGTGCTGAAGAAGAGCTATGTATATTTATGAATTACCAGTGCTGTACGTGGGCCTGCGCGACACTGGTGTGTTGGTGTCTGTTGGTTGGTGGTCGGCACACGGCATCTCTGCACTACGCACGACGACCGTAAGTAAGACTTTCCACGTCGTTACACGCGCAGGAAATCCTCCCTGGATATGGTGAACTCAACGTTTGACTACTGATCGGTTGCTTCGATGGCAATCCTCATTTGATAATTAACGTCTGAAAATGTGTAAACAACGCATGGAGTATCTGTCTTGGAGAAGAAGCCGAGGAAAAGTCTACAAGTCCGGTATGTTCCGATCTGTTCATGGAGATGCTCGGGCCCTAGCACCGTTACCATTTATCAAGTAGACTTCCGGTGTTTATGTAGTTGGGCTCAAGTTATCAGCTGAGTACAAGGCCATCTCATATCGGGGCGCAATTTATGAGCAGAGTCCGATGGCTGTCTTTTTGTGGTTTCAACCAAACCCGTAGAGTTCAAGATAAGAATTACAGCAATGTCAAACCGAAGTCGCATCAATCATTTTCGTGTAACTCTCCTTGTTTGCGAGTTAAAAGAGATACACTTACAAAATCGCCGCTCCACTTGGAGGGATGAAAGAGAGAACCCTACCTTAGCAAGATTGATGTCTTCTATTGTAGTCCCTCCTTTTCATAATATAAGACGTTTTAGGATTTGTTCTGACAACGCCCAAAACACAATTGTATAAAAATACCCCTCGACTCTTGTCCAAATGGCAGCGATCGATAATTGAAAGCTTTGAATCTACCAGATCGGGATTGCCCCCATCTCGGATTGATCCCTCACCCAGCTCGCTCATCACGGGATCGATCTCTCAGTATCTATAGCTATTGCCAGAAAATGTACTTTCTCTGAATTTGTCCACTGCTACTCTTGTGAGTCAAATACATAGGCACACATAATTCGTGTACTGACAGTATCTGTTTCATGATTTTTTTTCCAAATCATGTGTTTTGATGTGGTCAACTGTGGCAAATAGAACAAAATTGCATATCTCACAAGCAACAAGCAACAGCTCTTGCTTCTCTAACAGTATTAATGCTACTGAACATAAGCAAGAACAAGGACAGTGTATCTACTCCATGATCAAAGACCACATTCTAGAGCAACATGGAATGAAGATTATGCTAGAGAGGAAGAAGAGTCATTGAAACATTCATGTACTCCTTCCGACCCATATTAGTTGATTTGGATTTGTCTAAATTCAGATGTATCTAGACATGTTTTAATGCTAGATACATCTGAATCTAGACAAATCCAAGTCAAGTAATATGGGTTGGAGGGAGTAGAATACTCGGTCTTGGTATATTAGGTAGTCAAAGCAAGAGGCATAAAATGGACAGGACATACTCCAATAGAGCATGATCTATAGACAAGAAATTTACTCTTACATCAAATCAAGCAATATGGATTACTAGGAAATTTACTCCATCACACTACAATATCTAGTCAGCACAAGATTTACGTAAATTGCATATCAGTTGAAAATTCAGTACTGCTAATGTACTCTCAATTTGGATTACTAGGAGTATTGCAAATGACCATTACCCCCAAAATGCATATGTTAATACTAGTGCCCAGGTGCTGTTGCCATCCAAGGAGGGAGATATTCATTCAGTTTTTACACGCTACTATAACTACTCCTATGTCCTATTCTAGGCGGAGTATCTCACAAATATCCGTCCATCTCTACACTACAGGCGGGACGAACGGACACGCTAGAAAGAATCCATTGATCTTAAATCACAAGGAAGGCAAAGCTTCATAACTGATCTGCCAAGAACATTTGCTCTTGAGCATCTAATGAATCGCTGCATCTACTGCACGAGTACGTACTTGATACCCAGCCGCTGCATCTACTGCACGCTTGTAGGCGAGGACGAGAGGGATGGACCAAACCATGGTGAGCGCCGGGTCAAAGACGACGTGGGCACCTTTCTGCAGTAGTGTTGGGGGATGACCTCCGGATACCCCAACCAGACAGGAATCACGACAGACGAATCGTACCCGGCTGGCTGAGCGCAGCTGAACAAGAACAAGTCAAGCCGGCTACCTCTCGGTAACTAGCAAGGAGCAGCAAGGCACGGGACCGGCTACATCAGCGTAGGCCGGTACCAATCAAGAGGACAGAGCGATGTGCAGCACAGTGCGCGTTACTCCCTGGTACGATGACAAGACTTGGAACTACTCGGCCATACCGAAGACTTTGCGGGGTGACGCGGGAACAGTGGCCAGATGCTGACGACAGGCTCGCACGGCGTTCGCTGTACCCACGATGACCATACCGCTCGTACTCTGATGACACATAAGGATACCGAACACTATAGATGACCAACCGACTGGGACCCGCCTGTGGGGCCCGCCAGCCGGACTGGCCAGTGAGACAGTTGCCTCTCTGTCTATATAAGGAGAGGCAAGGCCTCAGTAGAAAGGGTTGGTCTCAGTGCATTTAAGACAGTAGCTAGAGAATACAGCTCGAGGAGCGATTGTAGCCCGTATACCACTCATAGTCAGATCGGCAGGAGTATGAGCTTTACCTCACCACGAGGGTTCCGAACCTGGGTACTTCCTGTGTCCAGCTACACTTGCTTGTATCCAATTCCGCCCGTGGGCACCATCGATAGCTTCCCTACTAGTCCCCACACTCTATCTAACCTGTTTAGGTACTGCCATTCCCAATACAATAGCAGTTGGCGCCCACCGTGAGGGCAAAGTATGGCTTTGACTGGAGTCACGTTCCGCACGGGACCCCGCACTTCAGCCGGTGAGCGCGTGGCCTCTGGCCTAGTGCTTACGCTCGACGCGTTCGACTGCGTCATCGACAACGCTTCCGGCTTCGCCGAAACCATGTTTCCGGCAAACGATTTGATTCTGCTCTTCGGCGACCTCCCCGTCTATGTCGCCATCGTGCCAGAGCGTTTCCCTAGGGAAATCGTTTCCGTCATGGAGTCGCTGCACCTCGGCAGCGCCACCCCCGTCGCTCCTCGTAGCATCGAGGTGATGATGGCCGGCTCCAGCTCTCACCCCCGCCAGCCGCGGGAGCAGGGCACGGACGGGGGCGGAACTTCCATGCTGCCGCAGCCCCGAAACTTGGTGGAGGAGGCCATCGATCGGCTCCTCACGCCGGTTAACCTCGGGGATAACCCGGAGGAGGCAGAAGCCAACTTCGCCATGCAGAGACATCTTCTCCTCCAGGAGATCATGGAGCTAGCCACAGCCCGCAAACAGATCGAGATCACCCGGCGCGAGTACGACCACGCACACGGCTTCACTCCGGCTACCGCGGAGCCGAGCCGGCACGGGAAACTGCGACGCCGGGGCGGCGAGCTAGGCGGTAGGTTGGAGAAGGATGACGAGCCGGATCCCGCGCCCGTTCTCATCCGGCCCACCTATAGCACGCCCATCAAGGACTTGCGCACGACGCGAGCCGCATCAGACGAGCTACCCAACCTGGAGGGCGAGGAGCGAGCCCGCCAGCACGCGCGGGTGTAGGAGCTCCTCCAGATCGCTGACAAGCAGGCTGGTGCCAACCGGCAGATGCAGGAGGACCCCAGCTGCTCCAAGGGGAGTAAGCCGCCCGCCAACAGCAAGGGTGCGCCCCACGACACCTAGCAGGCGTCCTCTCCTCCGGCTAAGGCCCGCAGCAAGCATCACGGTTCTGGCAGCAAGGGCCAGCCACGCCAGGAGCAAATGGTGAACAACAACCCACCGCCTCCCCCTCCCCCAACCGGAGCGCCAAGACCCGCCGGTTCCCGTCTCTCGGGCCGGGTGGGAGCGCCCAACCCGGATCGTGCGGATGCCCGTAACCGCATCGAGCTCCTCGCTCAAGTACGTGTTATGGAGGAAGAAGACTCCACCAGACCGGTTTGTTTCGGACCCCGCATCTGGAACGAACCGTTTCCGGATAAATTCACCCTGCCCAGGGACACCCCCAAGTATGACAGCAGCATGAAACCGGAAGACTGGCTGACCGACTACGCCACGGCAGTCGGCATAGCCCACGGGAACAAGCGCACGGCTGTGCGCTACGCCCCCCTCGTGCTAACCGGGTCCGCGAGGACATGGCTCAATAGCCTCGCACCCAACAGCATCAACGCCTGGCCAGACTTTGAGAAGGTGTTCATTCGCAACTTCAACGGCACGTACAAGCGTCTGGGCCGCCCACGTGACCTGGCGTTGTGCGTTTAGGGCGACTGCGATACAGACCGCGAGTACCTCGCCAGGTGGACGGAGCTGCGCAACACCTGTGAAGGAATCCTAGAGAGCCAGGCCATAGGCTTCTTCGTCGAGGGATGCCGAGAAGGCACCATGCTTCACCACTGGCTACTGTGTGATGAGCCGAAAACCATGGCGGAGCTCATGACGGTTGCGGACCAGTACGCCATGGCTGATGCCGCCATGAAGAAGCCCCTCCAAGTAAGTGTTGACGGGCGTCCGACTCCAACGGAGCCGGCTCGCGACCGTCCGAGCAATCCGGCTGGAGAAGCCGGATCCTCTAGGCGCCACGACAACGACAACCGGTTCCATGGGGACCGCCAGGCCGGACAGCAGAAGCCCCGCTACCACGCGCGGCAGGTCAATACTGTAGAGGGCGCGCCCGACGCGCCGGCTAATGATGCAAGAAGGCAGAAGCCGCGACTCACCTTCGACCAGATGTTTGACGGCTCGTGCAAGTGGCATAGCGGTCCCTTCAAACCGGCTATGCACACCACCCGGAACTGCAGCTGGACCCGTCAGCTAAAGGACCAGGGCAGCCAACAGCGTCTTCCCCCGCCCCCTCCCGGTGGACCACCACCACCGACTAGGGGAGCCGGTAATGATGATAACGGCGACAACGGCGGCAACAATAACAACGGCTACCCCCAGCCGTACGCTGCCTACCACATCTTCGAGACGGAGCTGGACGACAAGCACAGCCGTAGACGGCGCTCCAAGGAGGTCAACGTCATCATCTCTCTGGTCCCCTAGTACCTGAACTAGACGGAAACCCCCATCACCTGGAGCTGAGAAGATCAGCCTGAGCAGCTTCCAACTCCTGGGGGCTACACTATGGTGCTCGACCCCCTCATCGTCTCCAACGAGCGCACCTGCCGCTTCTTGCGCGTCCTCATCGACGGGGACAGCAGCCTCAACCTCCTCTACCGGTCTTCGCTGGAGAAGCTGGGGATTCGCGAATGTGACCTACGCCCGACTACCACGATGTTCCACGGCGTACTGTTCGGACCAGCTTGCGCTTCGCTGGGTAAAATCCAGCTGGACGTCATCTTTGGCACCGAGGAGAACTTCCGCCGCGAGCCGATTTGGTTCGAGGTGGTAAACCTGATGAGCTCCTACCACGCTCTCCTTGGGCGCCCCGCCTTCGCTAAATTCATGGCCATCACCCACTACGTGTATCTCAAGACAAAGATGACGGGACCAAATGGCGTGATCACCGTCGTCGACTGCTTCAGGCGGTCGATGGAGTGCGCCCCAGCCGGATCCAAGCTGGCAGAGGCCCTCATCATAGCCGAAGAAAAGCGTGTGATCATGAGCAACATGGCCATGGCCCAGCAAGAAATGCCGGCTAATAGCAAGCCGGCTGGGGAAGGAGCTTTCTAGCCGGCAAAGGAGACGAAGAGGATCCTGCTCGACCCCTCCGACCCGACCAAGTTCGTCACCATTGGTGCCAACTTGGACAACAAATAGGAAGGTGCGCTCGTCGAATTCCTCCGTGAGAATCGAGACATCTTCGCATGGTCGCCCAAGGACATGCTAGGTGTGCCGAGGGAGTTCGCCGAGCACTCACTCCATGTGCGGCCGGATGCCAAGCCAGTCAAGCAGCCTCTGCGCCGGTTCGCAGAGGAGAAGAGGAAGATTATTGGTGACGAGATCACCTGGCTCCTTGCAGCCAGGTTCATCATGGAAGTGTACCACCCGGACTGGCTGGCCAACCCAGTCCTGGTGTTGAAGAAGAACAAGACCTGGCGCATGTGTATCGACTACACCAGCCTGAACAAGGCGTGCCCAAAGGACCCATTCGCCTTGCCCCATATCAATCAAGTCATCGATTCCATGGCCGGCTGTGATTTGTTATCCTTCTTGGATTGTTATTCCTGTTACAATCAGATCCGGCTAAACCTAGCTGACCAGATAAAAACATCGTTTATCACCCCATACGAGGCTTTTTGCTATGTAACCATGCCTTTCGGTCTGAAGAATGCAGGCACAACCTATCAGCGATGTATGCAGAAGTGCTTGCACTAGCAGATCGGCCGAAACATGCATGCCTATGTGGACGATGTGGTCATCAAGACCAAGGAGAAGCGCACCCTCCTCGAGGAGCTGGGAGAGACATTCAGCAACCTCCAACAGTACCAGATGAAGATGAACCCAGAGAAATGCGTTTTCGGAGTCCCATCCAGCCAGCTACTCGGTTTCCTCATTTCACAACGAGGGATCGAGGCGAATCCGGAAAAGATTGCGGCCATCAAGAGGATGGAGCCGCCCAGGAGCCTGCTTGGAGTCTAGAAGTTCACCGGATGCCTAGCCTCCCTCAGTCGTTTCGTCAACCGGCTAGGGGAGAAGGCACTTCCGTTATACCAGCTGATGAAGAAGACGTGCAAGTTCTCCTGGACCTCGCAGGTCGACGCCGCCTTTCACAACCTCAAGTGCATGCTATCCACAGCGCCGGTTCTAGCCACGCCGGCTAGCAAGGAGCCTATGTTGCTCTATATAGCAGCCATCAGCCGGGTCGTCAGCGTCATCCTGGTGGAGCGCCCGGAGGAAGGCAAGGCTCAGTCGGTTCAGCGACCCGTCTACTACCTCAGCGAGGTTCTCTCCCTCTTCAAGCAGAACTACCCCCACCACCAGAAGATGTGTTATGGCCTGTACCTGGCATGCAAGAAGCTCAAGCACTATTTCTAGGAGCATCCGATTAAGGTCGTGTGCACCGCACCCCTTTCAGAAATCATCGGCAACAAGGACGCCACCAGCCGAGTCGCCAAATGGGCCATCGAGCTCGCCGCCTACTCCATCTAGTACGAGCCCCGGCTCACGATCAAGTCACAAGCTCTAGCGGATTTCCTCGTCGACTAGGCCAAGACCCAGTACCTCCCACCGGTTCCGGATTCAGACCATTGGAGGATGCACTTTGACGGGTCGAAGATGCTCGGGGGCTTGGGAGCCGGCATCGTGCTCACCTCGCCCAAAGGAGACCGGTTGGAGTACGTCCTCCAGATCCACTTCAAGGCCTCCAACAATGTATCCAAATATGAGGCGCTGGCGCATGGCCTCCGGCTAGCCAGAGAGATCGGCGTCAACCGGATCCTTTGCTTCGGCGATTTGGATCTGGTGGTGCAGCAGGTATCTAGAGAGTGGGATGCCTGCGATGCAAACATGGCTCTCTACCGGTTCCACATACAGAAGCTCAGTGCCTGCTTTAACGGATGTGAGTTCCATCACGTCCCTCACGTCAACAGCGAGGCAGCCGATTCGCTCGCTCGAATCGGATCCACCATACAGGCGATCCCACCTGGGGTCTCCTTGGAGGACCTGTGCAAGCCTTCCATCAACCCGTCCCCCAAGTCGGATTCTATCATATGGGCAGGGAGTGCTCCGGTTGACAGTACGGCGGACGCAGAGCTGGTGGAACCTCCAAAGAAGAAGGCCCGCGTCAACCCTGGCAAGTTCATACCCTCCGGCTCGCAAGACCCGGGGGCTGCCGATTCGCCAAGTGGGTTGGGGGCTGCCGTTCCGGATACCCAGCCTGGACGACCCCCTGACGACCATCAACCGGAGAGCGGAAGCATCCTCACCATCTGGGGGATACCATCCTGGGCGCAACCCTTCATGGACTATCAACGGAGAGCTTCCATATGATGAGGTGGAGGCCAGGAAAATCCGGTGCCGCGCGCACACATACACCATCATCAACAAATAACTGTACAAGCGCAGCGTATCCCGTATCTTCCAAAGGTGTGTCGACATGGACACAGGCTACCGGCTTTTCAAGGACATCCACCAGGGAGAGTGCGGGCATCACGCCTCATCTAGGGCAATAGTCGCCAAGGCGTTCCGCCACGGCTTCTATTGGCCCACCGCCCTCGAGGACGCCGAATAGCTAGTCCGCGCATGCAACGGGTGCCAACGCTTCGGGCAGCTCAGGCACATGCCGACTTCAGTGCTCAAGACCATACCGATCACCTGGCCCTTCGCTGTTTGGGGCCTCGACATGGTCGGTCCCTTCAAGAGGGCGCGCGTGGGCATGACCCATCTGCTGGTGGTGGTGGACAAGTTTACAAAGTGGGTAGAGGCCAAACCTATTCGGAAGTTGGACGGGGTGACAGTCGTCACCTTCTTCACCGATATCATTAACCGGTTCGGCTACCCCAACAGCATCATCACCAACAACGGCACGAACTTTGCCAAGGGGGTTCTACAGCAACAAGGGCATCCGGATGGACCTTGCTTCTGTCGCGCACCGGCAATCCAACGGGCAAGTCGAAAGGGCAAATGGCCGAGTGCTAGCCGACATCAAGCCATGCCGCATCGAGCCCTTGGAGAGATCGCCCAGATGCTAGATTGAGGAACTTCCGGCTATGCTGTGGAGCCTCCGCACCACGCCGAATAGGTCAACCGGCTACATCCCGTTCTTCCTCGTCTATAGCTCGGAAGCCATCCTCTCCGCGGACATCAAGTTCGACTCTCCGCGCAAGCTCCTTTACGATGAAAAGACCAATCAGGAGACACGGGAGGATGGCGTGGACCTCCTCGAGGAGGCCTGCAAGCTGGCGCTGTCCAGATCAGCCCTGTACCAGCAACGCCTACGCCACTACCATTCGAGCCGGATCCGCCCTGTCGCATTCCGCAAGGGCGACCTGGTTCTCCGGCTGGTGCAAGACATGAAGGGCATGCACAAGCTATCGCCACCCTAGGAGGGTCCCTTCATCATCAGCTGGGCGCTGCCCAACGACTCCTACTACCTAATCGACGCGCAGCAGCCACGAAAGAATAAGATGGACAAGTCGGATGAGGAGACAGAGCGTCCCTGGAACGCGGCCCTGCTCCGCCCGTTTTACACCTAGTCACCAGACAGTGTATGTATCCCGCAAACCTTATGAATGAAAATGCGGACCTCTACGAGATACTCGAGGGCTCCTTGCTAGAAATTTGTGTGTATCTGTTTCGGTTCAGTTTTTTTGGCTCCAGCAACCCCTACCCAGGGGCTTGTCGGCTGGCCCGGCCTGCTAAAATCAATAAACCGGCTGAGTAGTGTGCGACGATGTCAGAGGCCCACTCTTCGTCTCAGCTACAGACCGCTACCCGGCTGTCCGGATAGCAAGAGCAAAAGCCCGAGGCATCCCACATGAAAAACGGGGAGGAGATGTGGCAGATCGGGCGCCCCGGCCTCGCAACTAGTTTGAGACGATCCGGCCACTAAGCCGTCAGTACCGTGCGCAATGTACTGTCAGCTTCCCTTTGATTCCGGCTGCATACCGCAACCCGGCTGCCCGGCAAGGACGTAGCGGAAATAGCAGACCACACGGGAAAGTGACTAAGTGTCTAGAGAAGCACAAGCTGGTTTTCAGAAAACAAATCCGCCTTCCGGCTAAAGTTTAACAGACTAACCTATTGATGGGTGAGAATGTATGTATGTGTGCCTATTTTTTGTACGACTACTTCATGTTAGAATCCAGGAAGAAGAAGATTCGAAGTCCTTGTCTTCATCAAGCGCTCTGAATCTCGGGGGCTACACCCACTGGGTGCGCTTGCGCGCCCCCAGCAGAATCTTGTAGTTCCCGACCGGCTAAAGGAGTTAGCCGGATATTTGGAGCCTAGGTGAGGGCAAGGGCAGAAAGAAAAGAAGAAGATTCGAAGTCCTTGCCTTCATCAAGCGCTCCGAATCTCGGGGGCTACACCCACTAGGTGCGCTCGCACGCCCCTAGCGGAATCTTGTAGTTCCCGACCGGCTAAAGGAGTTAGCCGGATATTTGGAGCCTAGGTGAGGGCAAGGGTAGAAAGAAAAGAAGAAGATTCAAAGTCCTTGCCTTCATCAAGTGCTCCGAATCTTGGGGGCTACACCCAGTGGGTGCGCTGGCACGCCCCCACTAGAATGGAAGTTCCCCCGGCTGCAGGTTTCCAGCCAGCGAAAGTAACCGGCTGAGAGGCGTCTAGCCAGATGAAACTAAAGACTTGGGGAAAGAAAGAAGATTCGAAGCGTCTGGCTACGCCAGCCACTCCGAATCTCGGTGGCTACACCCAGTGGGTGTGCTGGTGCGCCCCAACTGGAGTTGGGGTCCCTCCGGCTAAAGGCGTTCAACCGAGTGCAGATTAGCCGGATAAATTCAATCGGCGAAATATTGAATCTTTGAAGCACACATAAAACACAAGATGGAAGCAAGCCAAAACAATTCAGGCTGATATAAAAAAAGGGAGAGGGAGACGAAGCCCCCATGAGTTCACCCGGGGTCAGAAACAACCGGCACAGACAGTAAGGTTTGAACAAAACAAGGTGACAAATACACCCGTCATCCCGGGGAGAATAACTAGGCGATAGGTCCCTTGCCGTGCGGGGGATCCTGGCTGGTGGCAGTCTCAGGAGGAGGAGGCGTGTTGGCTGATCCAGTTCCGGCATCCCCACCAATCAGCTGCGACGAGGCTTACGCATCCGGAGTGCCAGCGGACTCCGAGTCGGTGAGGACCTTATCGATGTCCGCATAGTCAGCGATCTTGATGGCGGAGGCCCGGAGCTCCGGATGGGCCTGGCGGATGGCGGCAAGGTCAGCACCAGCATGGAAGCCCCCGTCGATCTTCTCGACGTGGGCGTCCTTGTACCAGGAAAGCATAAGGGCCAGGGCCATCTTCGCCCCGGCTCGCGCCGCTAGATCCCTCAGGCGGTCGATGGTAGCCGGCACCTCTGTCACCTTGGCCGTGAGCTGCGCCATCGTCCTCGGAACCGGAGCATCCGACCATAGAGACGTGAAAATGGCCTCCTCCGCCTAGCAAAGTTTGGCAGCCTCCTCTCCAAGAAGGACAACCAGCTCCTGAGCCGTCGGTTGCTCCCCTGGCCAGTTCTCCTGCAGCCGATTATATGCTACCAGGTCTACGCCGGGATAAAAAGCTGCCAGAAAAAAGAACGTTAGATCCGGCTACCAGATCCGGAAATAGTGGTGATGGTGATGTAGTGGTTGATGATGAAGGGGATGATCCAATGTCCAACAATGATTGGTGAACCAACATGGATTTTCCCTTCTCCAAGTTCCTCCTTTAGATCCCTTTCTGGTGTGGTTTTTTGTGTTTCAAGGTTGTTGTGAATGTTAGATCTGTGATCCGTCTTTACTAAGAGAAAGTATTTGACGATGCGGATGCGCTGCCGCATGGTACAGGTGGATGGTACGGGCGGGCTCCTCCCGTAGCACCAGTCGTTATCGCTGCAAAAGCTTTCCTCACATTTTCTATTATCCTGGGTGCGAAGGTAAATCAATTAAATAACTTTTATCACTTAAAAATATCATATTATAACACAATATGACAATTCCAATTGATATGTTTATGAGATATTTAGTAATTCAGGATTTTGTTGAAACAAGGACAAAATGTGCGCGCAAACGCAGTAAAATACAAAAATCCCTATCTACTTATGCATAAATAAAAGGTAAATATGTTTCAATTTTGGACCCATCAACTCCCCCAATCTAGACTCTTGCTTGTCCCCAAGCAAGATGGTGGATTATGGATAAGATCATCATTATCATGCGGCACGAGTCGTTACAATAAATGAGGCAGAAATTGACACAGGAATACAATAACATATTTAAAGTTATTTCAGGGGTATTATCACACCTTTACACATCACATGACTTAGAGGCTTGCACACCTTTTTAGGTATCAATGAAGTTATAAGAATATTTTAGTGATTCAACATATTATATGAACATAAAGTTAAATTAGATGAGCACTTAATTTGAGTAATGAAGATTCATGATCATTATTTCTCTCCTTCTCTTTTCTTTTGCCCTGTAGTTCTTTTGATATTTGCCCTTTTATCTCTTGTTTTTAGTACAACCACTTGATCTTGCTCACTACTTTTTAATGGATTTTAAAACCCGTGACTATAATATGCTACCAAAATTCCTCTTCTCATATTTTAATCAATACTTGTATTGGCGTGGAAGTCCCTAAAATCATGACAGATGTACAAGTATCATAACACTCAACCTAATTCAATCATCTAATATAATAATCATGAATCAAAAGATAACTTCAAATATCATAAAGTCTCGAAATGCAATGGATATAATTCTTTTATCGAACAGAAGGGAGCTTGAAGATGATGCAACTAATGCAAACTCTAGAACTGAAACCTAACATGCGTGCAGTAAAGTAAACATGCTAAAACTGTAAGATAGATTACAAGATCTTCATAGATCCCCCAAGATTGTAATCAAGGTAGGGAGGATCCCAAAAATCCTTGCGAGTACATACTCCTTCTTGGGGAGTGAAGAAGTCATCATCTTCTTCTCCTTCTTCCGCCTTGAGGCTGCAGGCATGAGCACTTCATGCAAATAGAGTGGACAACTATGTGATGCTAACATGTTGTTCCTTAATTATTTTGTTTAGTGTCTTTCTGTCATCAATCATCTCCATGATAATCTTAGTTAGGAGTTAAACTCTACCGTTGATGTCATCAACTCTCTTTTCGAGGTCTTTGACCATCATCCAGTTCCTCCTTCAGATCCCTTTCTGGTGTGGTTTTTCGTGGTTCAAGGTTGCTATGAATATCGGATCTATGATCCGTCTTTGCCAGGAGAAAGTATTTGACGATGCGGACGCGCTGCAGCTTGGTATGGGCGGATAGTACGAGCGGGCTCATTATCGTTGTAGAAGCCTTCCTCACGTTTTCTATTCTCCTAGGTGCGAAGGTAAATCAAGTAAATGACTTTTATCACTTAAAAATATCATATTATAACACAATATGACACATCCAATTGGTATGTTCATGAGAGATTTAGTAATTGGGGATCCTGTTGAAACATGGACAAAAGGTGTGCGCAAACGCAATAAAATATAAAAACCTCTATTCTACTTATGCAAAAACGAAAGGTAAATATTCTTCAATTTTGGACTCATCAACGCCCCAAGCTAGACTCTTGATCATCCCCGAGCAAGATGGTGGCTTATGAACAAGATCATCTTGTTCATGAGGCACGATTCGTTACAATAAATGAGGCAGAAATTAAAACAGGAACACAATAAAGATATAAAGTTATTTTGGGGGTATTAACACACCTTTACACATCACATGACTTAGAGGTTTCCACACTTTTGTCGGTATCAATAAAGTTATTAGAAGCTTTTAGGGATTCAACATATTATATAATCATAAAGTTAAATTGGATGAGCACTTAATTTGAGTAATGAAGATTCATGATCATTATTTTTCTCTTTATCTTTTCTTTTGCCTTGTAATTCTTTTGATAGCTGCCCTCTCTCCTTTTTAGTAAAACCACTTGGTCATGCTCATTACTTTCAATGGCTTTTAAAACCTGTGACTGTAATATGCTACCAAAATTCTTCTTCTCATAGTTTAATAAATACTTGTATTGGTGTGGAAGTCCCTAAACTCATAACAGTTGTACAAGTATCATAACACTTAACCTTATTCAATCATCTAATACAATAATCATGAATCAAAAGATAACTTCAAATATCATAAAGTCTTGAAACTCAATTGATATAATTCGTTTTTCGAACAGAAGGGATCTTGAAGATGATGCAACTAATGCAAACTCTAGAATTGAAACCTAACATGCGTGCAATAAAGTAAACATGCTAACACTGTAAGATATATTACAAGGTCTTCACAGATCCCCCAAGCTTGTAATCAAGACGGGGAGGATCCCAAAAATCCTTGTGAGTACATAGTCCTTCTTGGGGGTGAAGAAGTCACCATCTTCTTGTCCTTCTTCCGCCTTGAGGCTGTAGGCATGGGCACTTCATGCAAATCGAGTGGACAACTCTATGATGCTAACATGTTGTTCCTTAATTATTTTATTTAGTGTCTTTCTATTGTCAGCCATCTCCATGATAATCTTGGTTAGGAGTTGAACTCTACCCTCAATGTCATCGACTCTCTTTTCGAGGTCTTTTCCCATCATCCAGTTCCTCCTTTAGATCTCTTTTTGGTGTGGTTTTTCGTGGTTCAAGGTTACTATGAATGCCGGATCTATGATCCGTCTTTACCAGGAGAAACTATTTGACAATGCGGACGTGCTGCCTCTTGGTATGAGCAAACGGTACGGGCGGGCTCCGCCCGCACCACTGGTCATTATCACTGTAGAGGCCTTCCTCACATTTGCTATTCTCCCAGGTGTGAAGGTAAATCAATTAAATAACTTTTATCAGTTAAAAATATCATATTATAATACAATATGATAGTTCTAGTTGATATGTTCATGAGATATTTAGTAATTCAGGATCCTATTAAAACAAGGACAAAAGATGCGCGCCAACGCAGTAAAATATAAAAATCCCTATTCTACTTATGCAAAAACTAAAGGTAAATATTCTTTAATTTACTCATCATAGAGTAACATACTTAAGGGTCTTACGATGTTCTGAGGTTGTTATGGAAGCGAAGGGATCACCGATGAGAAAGAGAATATCAGAATCATTCTGAAAGATTTACCAGAATAGTTCCGAGGGGAACCCAATATGTTCGGAAAAACCAAAAGGTGTTGGAAGCCGCTGCCGCCGCTTGAGCCCCCACCGACTGAGCCACTTGGGCCACCGCGTGGCCGGGCAGCAGGTGGGATCCTACCTAGACAGCCGTGCCACACGCTATGGTCCGCGGGGTGGGCGGGCGGGTGGGGCTCACCTAGGACGTCCGACGCCACCGCTTTCACCGGACGCGAGCGCCTCCCCACCTCCTCTCACCTTTTGTCCCACCCCTGGACTTTGGGGTGAATGGGTCCTCCCCTTTCCTCTATATAAGAAGGTCTATATTGGTGGGAGAAATACAAAAATAAATAAAAGGGTGATTTCCTAAGGCATTTTCCTTAGCGATTTTTCCCTTCTCTCTCTCCGTTGAATCTCACGACTGTGGTTCCAAGAAGGACTGCGCACATGGGATACGACAACATCGGCATGCCGTCGTGCTGCTGGATCATAGCTAGTTCCAGAGGGTCTACTTCTACATCCTGGTTGGATCAGGGAGAACGGGAGTCGTCATCAGACACCGTACATGTGCAATACCTCTGGGCACTTCCACTAGTGGAGCTAGATCAAACCTTGTGGCCAGTTACGTGTACGACTACATCACCAACGTTTCCCACGGAACGTACCACTTTCGGTCTACAAGGGCATGTCACCAAAATCTTTATCCTCGTTGTTGTATGAACTCATAGATAGATCTTGGCATTTGGTATTCTGCTAGCTAGGGTTTTTTTTGTTTTCTGTTGCGAACTGCTTCAGTAATAACTTGGAGAACCGTTCATCGAGGAGGAGGTTAGGAATGCAATAAACCATATTTCGAGTGACAAGGCTTCCGGTCCTGATGGTTTCATGGTTTTTTTTCAAGAAGTGTTGGGTCATTATCAAAGAGGAAATCATGCATGTCGCCAACCTTTTTAGGAACCTCCATGCCGAAAACTTTCATTGGTCAAATTCTACCAACATCACCCTTTTGTGAAAGAAAGATGGGGCCAATGATGTCTCGGACTATAGTCCATTAGATCACCCATGCCATAGCAAAAATAATCTACAATATGATTGATCTTCCCCTTGGGATTCTTATGAATGACCTTGTTTCTAATTCCAAAGTGCCTTCCTTAAGAAAAAAGCATACATGACAACTTACTCTTTGTGAAAAAATCTAGCCAAAAGATTCAACAAAGGAAAGAACCCTACACTCCTATTCAAGATTGAAATTTGCAAAGTCTTTGATTCCATTAGATGGGAATACATTTTTGACCTTATCCAAAGCCCGGGATTTCCGAGCCACTTTGCAATTGGATTTCCACCTTTCTCTCAACTTCATCTTCTAGGGTCCTCCTTATTGGCATCGTCGGTTCACCTATCATGCACGTGCATAGGATTCATAAAGGCGGCCCTATCTTTGCTTTTATTCGTCATCTCCATTGACCAACTTACACAAATTTTAGAAGGCGCAACTTGGCATGGATTTCTATATAAGCTTTGTAATTGGGGATCAATTTTGAGAACTGATCTTTATGCGGATTAATGAAGCGGTTTTTGTTGCGCCTATCAAAGAAGACACTCAAAACTTGGCAAAACAATTAGAGTGCTTTGGAGAGGTCACCGGGCTATGCACTAACTTCCAAAAAAGTGGTGTGGTCCCAGCTACATGTGGAGAGATCAACATGGATTACATTCTTGAGGCCACCCATTGCTCCTGGATAGAAGTAGTAGATCGGGCACGAAGCCCCCACGCCTTGGCTTTGGTTTTCATGGTACCGGGCCTCATAACCATCGCAGGCCATCCTCCATGTGGTTGATTCAATCTGTATGATGCCGGATCCCCCTGACTATCGCGCCAACTGACGGAGGATAGTTTTCATGATCCTATGGTAGTCTCGTTTCCGAAGATCGAAAGAGAGGGTTAGCAGGTTTGGATGTCAAGAAAATGATATTAGTGTAATAGGGAGGATCCCCTCAGACTCTATTCATAAGGTGATCAAGAGATCATACAAGGTGTTTAAAAGATGGATCTCGACAAATTTATAATAGTACTTCGTGATAATATGAATCTTATGTTTATGACTAAGACTAATGGCTATGTCTTGGGAGAATATTGTGTGTCCTCTTTAGGTGAATTCTAGTATATATATAGCCGTCGGCGGTGTAAGAGTATTCCTTAATCACGACAGGTCTTCATACTTCCTTGCATGTTATGTTGATCTTCACACTCCCTTGGATACATGTTTGGTATTCAGGATCCTCTAGAGAGCCGCCTTGCAGCTTGATAGATCAGGTCGGTTGAGTGTTTCAGGATGTGTCCTCCAAGTCACGGACGATGAGGTCTTCGTGGGCAGGAATGTGTATTATGGCCTATGTAATGTACATGCCTAAATCCACCTATCACCGACAACAACACAATAATACTAGCTATGAATATGCATGATAACAAGTTCTGCTTATAATGATTCTAGTGTGTCTTTGTTGAAGGGTTTCAACCTCCTAAGAGGCAGTGTGACCTTTATTTATGATACCATGAGTCAGTTGTGAACATTTATGAGACCAATTCTGTTACATACACCATATGTACAAACATAAAACTCTCACAACTTGACGAAGGATAGTTTTAACGATCCCGTGACAGTCTCACTTATGAAGATCGAATGAGAGTTTATTTGTTCGACAATCATCCCGGGTCAGGTTTGGATCTCAAAGACAAAGGTAATGGAAAAAGGGGGAGGGGTCCCCTAGACTTTATTCGTATCAGGTGATCCATAGACCGTACAAGGTGTTTACAAGATGAATCTTGATGGGTTTATAAGAGTACCCAGTAAGAGTAGATGAATCTAGATAATGACTAAGGCTAATGGATATGTCTTGGGCGATTATGGTGTGTCCTCTTCAGGTAAAAGTCTTCTAGTATATATATTCGTCCGGGTGTAAGATTCTACCTTAGTCATGATAGGTCTTCATATTGCCTTGCATGTTAACTTGATCATTGATCACCTTGGATGTATAGCTGATCTTCGGGATCCTCTAGAGAGAGCAGGATGTGGGACTCCAAGTCACGGGCATCGACGTCGTCGTTGGCTAGAACATGGGATAAGGCCTATGTAGGATACATGCCTTAATCCAGCTATCATCGACAAGCCCCCGATCAGTACCTTTAATAAGATGACCTTTCTTCACTAGAGTTATCTTAGCCCTTGTTCAACCTTCGACTAATGAGCTCGATGAGTTCAACAACTTGACGTAATAGGCCCATAATCTAGGACAACCATCCATTTGCATTTCATTTCTCCATGATACACAAGCGTGCTAAGCGATAATTCACCCTTTTTTCCATTCACCTACTTCAAAGGTTTCCTCACTAAAACCTAATAGTAAGCCCCTAGAATGACGCTTGGTCAAAACCCAATACTAGAAAAATAGTCCTACCCTGAGGCCATTCAGTTCCATTCATGTGAAATCATGTCTTCTTGGATGACTATGAAATTGACCCTCTCACTACACATGTAATATTTGATTTGGCATCTACCCCTGGTATGCCGAACCCACTTAGTCGGATGCTCTAGTAGTGACTACAACAAAGTGTCTTAAAAACACACTTGACAAAGAAGTTCTTGTCGACTGAGCTTTGCAAGTGTGTCACTCTATAAAGTAGTTTCCAAGTCAAATATCCAACACATTTTTCAGTTCTACTAGCAAGGAGGAGCGGCGGGAGGGAGGAGGACGAAGGGGGAAGTGGAGGGGTGTGGCCAAGTAGGAACTAGGTAGGTATGTTTTGGATTCCACGTGGTCAGGGATTTCACGTGATGACTGAAGAGAACCGTGAATTTCATAATGTGGATAGAAGTGGGCAGCCGGCCAACCATCTAGCAAGGGCTCTAGGTAGTGTGCTCGAGCACCGGGGACAAACCTCCATTATTCATTGAAGCAAGTTTACATATGATCCAAGTGTACTCTCATCCCCTAGAGTGGTTGGTGACAGAAGGAGCGGGACCCCCATCCTCCTCGTGTGGCGTGATCTTTCTCCGGAGTCTGATGGTGGCCTTGGACGACACAACTCTTCCGGCAGAGATGGACACCTGAGCAATGGCCCCGGACTTCTTAGGAGAGCTTGTCAGCCACCGTGGCCATGTGGGTGGCATTAAGGCTGGTTCGGAGGGCTCAGTGCGACTCATTCCCTCATCTCTGCATGGTGTGGGTGGTGGCGGCGGTGCCCATCAAGATCTCCGGCCTTCTGTTGGAAGCCGGTGGGCGGCGGCGTGGGAGTCTACCGATCTTCCTAATAAAGGAGGTGATCCTAGTGTTCTTCTCGCGTCAAGACGGTGTTTTGTTTGATGCCTGGCCTCATTAATCTAGCTGGTGAAGAGTTTTGGAGCTCTGCTTGAGATCTCCATCGGGTGTTTCATGCTTGTAGATTACTGGATCGAATGGGTTTTGGGCGTGTGCACCCATGTTTCTGGTCATTCGGCTTTAGGAGGGTGTGGCACGACGCTTCATTGTCTGTTATCGTCATGGGACCTGTCTGTGTTTCAAATTCAATAATGAAGAAAGTGAAGAAAATGTCATGGCGATTGAGGTCTGAGGTCTAGTAATGGTGGACCGAGTCTTCGAGATGATGATGATTTTGCTTGGTGTTTTTTGACTTGTAGCAGTGACATCGGCAGACGGGGAAAACAGCACAAGAGGATTTTTTTAGGGTTGTGCGTATCCGTAATGTTTTTAGAATATTTTATTATTGCAGAGTCTGTTCGAGTGTATTTGATATCTCCGATACTAATATATACTTTTTTTAAATATAATCCAAGCGTACCGAGAGACGCGTTGAGATAAACACGGAATGGGAGTGACACAATCTCCATAAAAAGTCGCAAAAGGCAAATACATTAAACATAATACAGTTGTGAACGCACACGGTCGAGAACGTAGACCCATGATGGTAGAATGCCTCCATTATTGAGTGAAGCAAGTGTGCGAGAGACCCATTGAGGTAAACATGGAATCAGAGTGACACAATCTCCTTAAAAACTAAAATTCGCAAAAGGCAAATACAGTAAACATAATACATATGTGAACGCACACGGTCGAGCAGAGCAGCATAAAAAAGAAGAGGTACGCCTCTTTAGTTAGTTGCGGCGGCGGCCGCCTCGGCCGCGGCGTGAGCACGCATCGCCATGGCAAACTCGACTAGCTTGCCTACGTCCGGCATGACCGCCTCGACCGCGTCCAACGCGCCAAAGCTATCCGCCCACGCGGCCAAGAGCGGAGTCATGGCGGGGTCGAAAGTCTTGACGCCCTTCATCGCGTCGCCCGCGTGAACCCATGCGAGGAGGCCGCCGAGCACGACGTCCACGTATCCAGCGCTGTCACCACCGAAGAATGGTTTTCCCTTGGAGCACTCCTTCAAGGCTCCCTCCAGGGTCTCCACCGCCGCGGCCGCCTGCTTCTTCCCCTCCGCCTTCTCCTCCTCCGTCTTGCCCCTCGACGCCTGGTTCGACGCTTTCAGGAGCTGCGAATTATGCCCATAGCCGACGAAACCATCAACAAGACGCTCAAAATACTCAAACCAGCGTATCAACTTCCGTGAGATGTATACATATACTACAATACCTTGTCGTCAATGTAAGAGGCCCAGAAGCGAGCAACGGCGCGGTCATGGTGATCCGCCGGGAGGAGAGAGGGGCCGATTCCAGCGAAGGCCTCGTCTATGTATTGCAAGATGACCGACGACTCGCTGACGGCCTTGCCGTCGTGGATCAGCACCGGCACCGCCTTGTGCACGGGGTTGGATGTGAGGAGCAGCTCGCTCTTGCTCTTGAGGTCCTCCTCCACGTACTCGTAGCTGATGCCCTTGAGGCTGAGCGCAAGCTGCACTCGCAGGACAAACGGGCTCGCCCACATGCCCAGCAGCTTCACTTCGTTGCTTTCTCCTCCGGCCATCGTGGTGTGTCTTGTTCAGATCTTGCGTTCTTGGTGTTTGGCTGTTTTGGGGCGGAGGAGACGAGGGGTATGTATAGATCGACTACACACGTGCAGGGATGGCTTAATATTAATTTTGACGAATTACTAGGAACTTGTTTGACTTGGACAAATATGAGCATATGCTTGCCGGCAACCCTTCCAGTTTCTTTATTACAACTAGACTTGACTAGATGACCACATCCACATGGCTAGGGTTGGAAACGCATAAGCCCGAATAAAAAATTTTAGTTTAAATTAGACTAATTTTGCTGAAATACGACGGAGCGTAAATCTCACTAAATTTTCGGTGGATACCACAACATGTTTGTTTATGTTACTAGCTGGGATAAAGCCTAAAATTATACCCAGAAAAATAGATCCGTCAAATGCCAGCTTTATGATATGATTTTCTGCTGACTAATTACTATTGCTCCGTTCAAAAAATAACTGACTCGAATTTATCTAAATTTGTACGTATCATGCGTAGAAAACTTAAGAGTAAAAAATTCAATAATGAAGGAAAAGTTTAGTAAAGTACTTTGTATTTCGGTCCTTTGTTTTAGTTTATAAGTGGAAAAGGAGAAGTTTGACCGCCTTTTCGTCCGTAAGCCTTAGACGTCATTACTTGCGTCATTAGCATGGCATTTAGGTTAGTCATAGCACTAAGTAATTTAGATTAGTAACTTGCTACTAGTTGATGTTACTACCTTTATAGTGTGTGATGATATGTGTGTGGTATTATGGAAGACATAATTAATTAGATTATAGACTCATATGGTTTTGGTATGTGTGATATAATGGTAACTAGCTAAGTACTATTGTACCTTCCTCTCTTTCTTTATTAATTATCATGTCATATCACCAATGTGCTTAGTTGGCATTGCATGTATTAAGCACTATCTATACTTCAGCTTGCTAGGATTTGGGGCCCCTTGGACTTCGGGGCCGGGGCGGCCGCTCCTCCAGACCCCTCAGGTCCCGCCTTGCATGTATATGCATGTTACTAGCTAAATTATTTCACTATGACTAGCCTTATCTGCTTCAGGATTGGAGGATAAACTGCATATCAATATTTAACTCAGCATACGATGGACATTTGTGAAACGATAGTAGTAGTACAGTAACATTCCATCCTACCATGTGTGAATGATCTCATCAGTGACGTGTATGCATGATGTTTATTTAATATCAAGTTGCATTAGTTACTACTCTTCCTTTGTTCGAAAATAAGTGGCATGGACGTATTTAGATTAGTATTTATTTACACACTAAAACATGATTATTCATATCACTTATTTTCATATGAAAGTAGTATAATATTTTGGATTTAGTGATATTTTGTTCAGAATTGTGTTGGCCAAGGATTTAGTTCACTCTTATTCTACATTAGCTTGTCATATGGTTTTTGTTGCACCGAAACTGATTTCAGCTTGATACATTCGCGCACTATATGTGTGCCTCCAACGCTGAGGGTGATGCAATGCAACTCACGTCGGAGGAGGCATGCTAGAAGCACGATAGGCAAGACAATCTAGCTGGAGCTTTTAAAACTGAAGTCTCGGTTCCTTCGGACGGACCCTATTGGAGGTTCTGACAACTATGAGCTGAAATAAGTCAGGTTTGGCCACTCTTAGCTCGGTTGTCGATTCAATGGTCGAACTTTGTGCGAAATCACCGAAAAACGGGAGCAGTGAAAAAGGTTGAGGGGACAAAAGTAAATGTATTCATTTGTCGATTGTTTGTGTCTACAACTCAATTGTCCATCACCTATCACATATAGTTTATTGTCACCTATTTCAATATATTTACATCATATCATGAGTTATTACCTTGATTTAAATTGATTTCGGGGATTTTTCAAAAGATTCTCTTTATTTTGGTTTTAACTCTGCCTGGCAGAAAAAACTTGTACTAGTGCTTGTAACTTTTCAGGGAACTATTAAATTCCAAAAAGGAATAGGTCACTGGGAACTATTAGATAATTTACATAAGAATCCAACGAGCCAAATAGTAATCGGGGGACAAAGAGCTGTAAATGGTAGGCCCAACAAGTCAGGCTGCACCACCTATCTAATATCAGCCGTAGAAGCTCCGAAGCCATCGATTCCACCGCCATTCTCTTTGTTTTGACCTAAAACCATCTATGTATACCCCTGGTGGCCTTTCTTGAGATGCACAGAGGTGGAGATAAAAAACCAAGTAATAAAGAGCTAGCATGCCACCACTTAGAGGAACATTGGAGGAGGAAACACTGCCGGAATCACCTCTGACCGCCCATCCTCCTTCAGCAACACCTCCTCAACGCTCTCCACCATGTCAGGGGAGTAGTTCACCCTCTAGACTATGGTTTTGTGGTGGTAAGTGTAACATCGTATCATTAGAGCTTAGAAATAAGCTGAGATCAGGTGTGTGCATTGCATTCATGCATAGAAAATATGGATAATTTTCGCGCTTTTAAATAAAACTTGTCAAAGTGATTGAGGCTTCTCTTAACTTGGTGGAACTGAAGTAGATCATCAACTTGATTGCGATAAGTTTCAATATGACCTTTGCTAAGACTTTATCTTTGGGTAATATAATTTGATCTATGGGTAGATCAAATAGAACCAAGCTAAAACCACCACACATTTATGAAGGATCTTATAGAGATCACATCAGGGTATTCATTATAACAACTCTTGAATACTCAATTAAGTTTATAACTTAATCAAATAAACTTAATAACTAAATCTTGAAACACTTGTTTGCCATAGTTATTCCTACCATGGGTATCATGGTAGTTCTTAAATATTAACTCTTATCACAAATAGAGTGCAAGAGGAAGGCAAGCCAAGACCATCCAGAATATACTCTTAATATCATATTAAGAGATAACATTCCTATTTAACCAAGTCCTAGTGTCAATTGATCATAAATGTTGAGTGATCAATTCTTGACCTAGCACATATTGACTCTTAGCTTTGACCTATTATATTGATATTCCAAAGGTCCAAAGTAAATTAGAAAGAAGAAGGAACTAGATATGGTAGAGTGTGCCATCATCAATGGAATGTGATCCTTAGTGGAGATCAAACCATCTGATGTTGGAAGAGCTAACTCACTCATGAGTTAACTAGAAGAGGTATCTAAACCTAAAAGTTAAGATAGTAATTATGAAGCTATGAGAAAGCTAGTAGTAGTAGAGAATCCAATGATAATCTTGTTAAGCCAAGTAGGTATAAACCTAAAGTAAGCTTCCTTAACAAGATAAGCCTATAAGGAGACTAGTACAAATCTAGTACTTAGTGTTAATAGATTTTGGTCAAAAAATTAGAAGCCTAAGTTTAGCATGATCAAAGGATGGTGGTCATTATTCTCAAGTCACTTGAGAATAGATGACTAGGTGATAAAGAAGTGTTGTGAGTTTACCAAATTTGGCAAAACCTTAATAAGCTGGATCATCTTGCTTGATCATGAGATGCCAAGCTAGAGTATGATGAAATATATAATATTGGTTGTATGGAGTAGTTGGAGGTATATTAGCTTAACTAAGCTAATACAAGAACAAATCCTTAGTGGAGCTCAAACCATCTGATGTTGGAAGAGTTAACTCACTCATGAGTTAACTAGAAGAGGTATCTAAACCTAAAAGTTAAGATATTAATTATGAAGCTATGAGAAAGCTAGTAGTAGAGAATCCAATGATAATCTTGTTACGCCAAGTAGGTATAAACCTAAAGTAAGCTTCCTTAACAAGATAAGCGTATAAGGAGACTAGTACAAATCTAGTACTTAGTGTTAATAGATTTTGGTCAAACAATTAGAAGCCTAAGTTTAGCATGATCAAAGGATGGTGGTCATTATTCTCAAGTCACTTGAGAATAGATGACTAGGTGATAAAGAAGTGTTGTGAGTTTACCAAATTAGGCAAAACCTTAATAGGCTGGATCATCTAGCTTGATCATGAGAAGTCAAGCTAGAGTATGATGAAATATATAATATTGGTTATATGGAGTAGTTGGAGGTATAGTAGCTTAACTAAGCTAATACAAGAACAAACTTGTGTTATGGGAGTAGCACCCTACCCATTCCAAAGCATGGTTATCACATGTGATATATAGAGAGAACATAATCTTACAAGCCTTGGAAGTAGTTGCAAGGTGAATATAAAAGGAGTTAATAGATGGAGCTAGAAATAGCTACATTGATGGATTCATCAAGGGTAGCTAAGAGATGGAAGTTATATGTAGAATAATAAAGAATGAGAATTATTGAAGTGGCATGACCATGTCATCATATGATGATGGATATGGTGGAGCCAGATGACTAGTTCATTTAGGCAGAGGACATCTTAGTTAATCAAGTAAGAATTCATATAGAGTATACTTAGGAAAGGAGTTCCTTAACCATGACCCAAGCTTAGTGAAGTGTGTGGGTAGGAATTCTTGAGAAACCGTTAACCAAGGTCTTATCAAGCCCTGTCTACCTCTTTGTCCAAAACCCTAGAATTAAGTTAGCACTAGAACCAATTCCTAATTTTAAGGAGCCATTGGAAAGGTATCTCTTAGTCAAATGAAGCTTCTAAGAGATAATTAGAATACCAGTTGAGGGTGTATTGATGAGAGCCTTGTCCACCTTATTATATTAAACCCTATTTGAAGCTTAGAAAAATAAGTTCCATCAAGATCACATTAAGAGGCAATATCAATAGATCACTCTAAAATTGAGATATCATCCAGAATTATTATTCAGGATCAATCCTTAAACCTTGATCCCTGATACATTGCAAATGTATCTATAATTTTTGATGTTCCATGCTTGGTTTTATCCACTTTCTTGTGTTTTCTTCCAACTTTGGAGTACTTTTTATATGATTTCTTGGACTAACCTATTAACAAGATCCACAGTGCCAGCTGCCTGTTTTCTGCTGTTTTTGGTTCCAAGAAAGTCAGAAAATGAATATTCTCGGAATTGGACGGGACAAAAGACAAAGTGCCTATTTTTCCGGAAGTGATCAAGTGCCACAATACGAGACAGAGAAGGGCCAGAGGGCGGCCGCACCACCTGGCCGCGCGGCCAGGCCTGGCCCACGCCAGGGGGTGGTGTGGCCAGCCCAGGCACCCCCCTCGGCCTCTCCTTCCGCCTATATATTGCCCTCGGGACGAAAACCCTATGTACCCGATCAAAAATCCACGAAAGAGTCTGTAGCCGCCGTCATCTCCATCCCTAGATCTGGAGGGATCTGAAGCTCTTCCCGGCACCCTGCCGAAGAGGGGAATTCACCCTGGAGGCCTTCTTCATCACCATGCAAGCCTCCGGTGTGATGCGTGAGTAGTTCATCCTTGGACTACGGATCCATGTAGTAGCTAGATGGCTGGTTCTCCTCCTTTGTGCTTTCATGTCTAGATCTTGTGAGCTCCGTTCATGATCAAGATCATCTATTTGTAATTCTGCATGTTGTGTTTGCGGGGATCCGATGGATATTGAGATGCTATTTCAGATTGATTATTGATTCTATCATGTATTTGTTATTTGAGATCTTGCATGCTTTCCGTTGTTAGTAGCTATCTTGGCCGAGTAGATGCTAGCAACTCCAAGAGTTAGTATTTATGCTCGATAGTGGGTTCATGCCTCTAGTAATCTGGGGACGACTAAGGTACTAGATGTGCTATTGCTACTAGGGCGAAAACAACAATCCTTTATTCATAGAACTATCGTATTGTTTACTTTACACGCAGTTCGTAAAGCAATAATCTGTTGCTTGCAACTTAATACTGGAGGGGGTTCGGATGATAACCTGAAGGTGGATTATTAGTCATAGATGCAGTTGGATGGCGGTCTATGTATTATGTTGTAATGCCCAATCAAGTCTCAAAGGAGTCAAGATGATTAGTATATGCATGTATTGCTTTCTTAGTGTTTGTCAATTTCCCTGCTGTAACTTATTCACCCAACATGTTATCTATCTAAGGAGAGCCACCTCTAGTGAACTATGGATCCCGGTCCTTTCTTTTACATACAATCTACAATCTTTTACTTCTTTGTGTTTACTTTGTGCAAACTTTTACTTCTTTCCATTCGATACGTTTAATCCTTTGTTTTCCGCAAAACACGGTGAGATTGACAACCTCATCGCAAGTTGGGGACAAAGTTCTGTGGTTGTGTTGTGCAGGTCTCCACGTTGCTACTAGCACCGGTAGTGCGCCCTGCCAAAGCTCAGCTAGTAACACCTTTGAGGTGTTTCCTTGCTCCTATTGGTTCGATTAAACCTTGGTTTCATAACTGAGGGAAACTTGCTGATGTGCTCATCATACCTTCCTCTTGGGGTTCCCAACGAGCTCTACATCAACCACGCACCAAACACTTTTCTGGGCGCCGTGCATTGAGCCATCAAGCGATTTTCTGGCGCCGTTGCCGGGGAGTCAAGGACATCTTCACAAGAGGAGTCCCTCATAACCAATCTCTTTACTTTATTGTTTTTGTTTTGCTTAGTTTCTTTTTGCTTTGTTTGCTTGTTTTTTTCTTCAAAAAACACAAAGAAATTAGTTTTACTAGTTTAATTTCTTATTTAAAAAACACAAAAAATTAGTTTCACTTGTTTGCTTTCTTATTTGAAAACCCAAAAAAATGACTACTCTTGAAAACACTAAGTTGTGTGACTTCACTAGCACCAACAACAATGATTTTATTAGCACACCTATTGCTCCACCTGTGGCTGAAAATACTTTTTTGAGATAAAACCTGCTTTGCTCAATCTTGTTATGAGAGAACAATTTTCTGGTATTGGTAATGAAGATGCTGCTTCCCATCTAAATAACTTTGTTGAACTTTGTGAGATGCATAAGCATAGGGATATAGATGGTGATATTATTAATCTAAAATTGTTTCCTTTCTCTTTGAGAGGAAAAGCTAAAGAATGGTTGAATTCCTTAACTAGGAATAGTATTGATTCTTGGTCTAAATGCAAAGATGCTTTTATTGGAAAATACTATCCTCCTGCTAAGATTATATCCATGAGAAGTGAAATAATGAAGTTTAAACAACTTGATAATGAGCATGTTGCTCAAGCTTGGGAAAGAATGAAATCTTTGGTTATGAATTGTCCCACTCATGGACTGACTGCTTGGATGATCATCCAAAAAATTTATGCAGGATTGAACTATTCTTCAAGGAACCTATTGGATTCTGCTGCTGGAGGTACCTTTATGACCATCACTTTGGGAGCTGCAACAAAAATTCTGGACAATATGATGGTTAATTATTCTGAATGGCATACTGAGAGAGCTCCACAAGGTAAGAAGGTAAATTCTGTTGAGGAAACCTCCCCCTTGAGTGATAAGATTGATATTATTATGTCTATGCTTGTTAATGGGAAAGCCCATATTGATCCAAATAATGTTCCTTTAGCCTCTTTGGTTGCTCAAGAAGAGCAAGTTGATGTGAACTTCATAAGAAATAACAATTTTGGCAACAATGCTTATGTTAATAATGCTTATATGAAATTTTTTGGTAACAACAATTATAAGCCATATCCTCCCAACAATGGTAATGCTTATGGAAATTCTTACAACAATAATAAGAGTGCTCCCTCTGAACTTGAAGTTATGCTTAAAGAGTTTATTAGTAAGCAAACTTCTTTCAATAAAACTATTGAGGAAAAACTCTCTAATGCTGAAAGAAATATAGCATATTTAGCTGAAGCTCAATCTACTTTGAATAAAATAGCTGCTAAACCTGAAATTAATGAGAATCCCTTTGCAGCTACTAATGCTATACAAGTAAGAATTGATGAAAATGTTAGACTATTATCTGAATTACATGCTAAGTGGGAAAGAGAAGATGAAATTGCTAGAAACAATTAGTGTTTCTACTATTACCACCACTAGTGTTGAGGCTAGTGATATTTCTACTACTTTAGATGATAAAATTGATTTTGATCTTGATGCTTGCAACATCTCTGAAGTTATTAAGTTCCTGCAAACGCTTGCCAAAAGTCCTAATGCTAGTGCTATGAACATGGCCTTTACAAAACACATTACTAATGCTCTCATAAAGATTAAAGAAGAAAAGATGAAACATAAAGCTTCTATTCCTATAAAGCAATAGGATGGTTCGGAACCCATCATTAATATGAAAGTGAATGACTTTGATTTCAAAGCTTTGTGTGATCTTGATAGTAGCGTATCTATTATGCCTAGAAGGATTTATGATATGCTTGATTTGCCTCCTCTTGAAGATTGCTATTTGAATGTCCCACTTGATGATAATGCTAAAAAGAAACTCATGGGGAGTCTTAATGATGTTCTTATTATGGTTAAGGATTCCTATGTCCCCATTGATTTCTATGTTTTGGATGTTGAATACAATGCTTCTTGTCCTATTACTTTGGGAAGACCTTTTCTTAGAACTATTGGTGCCATCATTGATATGAAAGAAGGCACCATTAAATATCCACTCCCAATCAAGAAAGGTATAGAACACTTCCCTAAAAAGAGAAAAAAGATTTCTTTTGCTTCTCCTACGAAAACAAAATTTGGTCTTAATGCTTCTTCATTTGAGAACACTTTATTCTTTTTCTTGCTTCTTATGCCTAACTTAAAGGCGTTAAAGAAAAGTACTTATTGGGAGATAACCCAAAAGTTTTAGATGAGTCTTGGAAGTTATTACCTCTGTAATAACCTCTCCTTATCCTTTTTATTTGCTTTTTGTGCCAAGAGTAACCTCTAATGAGAGAGAAGTAATGATTGGGAAAGTTGTTGTCCTGAAACAGATTTCTATGCTTCACCATAAAAATTCTTGAGAGAGCTCTGTATGTCGGATTGATCTGTAATTTGTTGCGCTTCTGTCCGAGGTTGTTATCTAACGTTTTTTAGTTCAACACTTTTTGATTTGAGCAACAGAAGGTCTTCGAAAAAATTCGTCTTTACCTGCTGGTCTGTTTTGATAGATTTCTGCCATTTTCTGCATTTGCTTCTTGTTGGTTCCTTCTTGAGTTCTTTTGGGGAATTGAGATTTTTGAGGGAAGTGCTGCAGTAGCTAGTGTTCTAATGTAAGTTTATTTGGTGTTAGAACTGAACCTTAAGACTTATTTATCTTAAGTGCACTAATGTTGCTAATAAAGATTGTGTGAAGTTTTGTATGTAGGAAAAATTTTAGGCGTATGGAAAGAATGAGTAATGAGATGAAGAATGGACTAAAGCTCAAGCTTGGGGATGCCATGCGTGTCACCCCAAGAAATATCCAAGAAGTACAAGCGTCAAAGCTTGAGGATGCCCAAGGCATCCCCTTCATCAATAAAAATCCCAGGTTTCTTCCAAACGCTTCATTTTTATTGTTTCATGCACAGTTGTGTTATTCTTGGAGCGTCTTCTTTTTCGTTTTTTTTTTGGTTTTCGTTTGCATAGTTTTCTGAATAAATTGGTTGGACCCCCTCTTTCATACATTGGTTTGCAAATAGTTTGGTTTGATTTGGAAAAGAGTAGGAAAGTTCATGCTTATGTGGTAAAAAGAGCTTGTTTTTGACTATGGCCTATGCTTTGTCATGCCATGCTTGATATTGTTTTCGCTTTATGCTTAGTATTCTTTGCTGTAGCATGACTTGTTATAAACAATTGAGATTGCTTAATGTGCCTTGGATGAATCATGCGTTGTTTTAGCATATTAAAGCATAATATAGTGGTATTCTCCTTTGATGCTTTATTTGGGTTGACTTGGCACATGCTCACACCATGTGATGACTATCTCAAATCACCATAGCCTATATGATCCTTTAGTTTTGAACTTGTAGTATCACTTTATGCTTTGATCAATGATGTTTTGTCACTCTGCATGATTATGGCCATTATTGCTCTCTTAGTTTGTCGCTCCCAGTCTTTTGCTAGCCTCCACAAAAAAGTATGAGTTCCACTCATGCATCCAACTCCCTAAACCAAGTTATTCCAAAGAGTCCACCATACCTACCTACTAGCTTATGCTATTCCAAGTATATTCATGCTTTTGTTTACCTTCCAAATTAAACTTGTTATGAGAAAATTAGTGATTAAAGCTCTCACGAACTTGATGGCACACTTTACTTTACTTGCCTCTAATAAACTTGAACCATTAGGTCCTTCTTTGTTACGTATATGCTTGCGCTTTATAAGTTGAAATTAGCAGAACCATGTTTCATGGGGAACGCTTTCAACATTGCACTTGTACTTTGTACCCCGTTGATATCATGTTATTTTGCTTATGGATCTCGGCGGTGTGAAATAAAAGTGGAACTTGTAAGATCGTGGAGTTTGTATGTGTGTTAGAGAAACGCTTGGGCCGCTAGCCTATGCCATGCCTAATCATGGTGGAAACTTGCAGCATCACCATAATGAGCACTCTATGAAGCATCCTCAATAAAAACATGTGCAAATAGCAAATAAAAAGATTGCTGAGATGCTCATTGTCTGCTTGCCTTGTCATTTTGATTATGGGAAAGCTCCTGTATCATGTGCAAGGGGTACCCCGTTGGCGGTTCTTAATGATACACATATACTTACAATGACAAGAGCTTACTCGTGACTGAAGTGGAGTAGCATGAGGATCGGTCTTCGTAAGTAAGGGGCATGAGATTTCTGTTTATAACTTGTCAAGCATATCCTCTTAGTTGTGTCACTTTAACCTTAACCACTTCAAGATGCTTATGATAGGGGCAATGAGAGCTGAAAGCTATAAGTACCATAATTTTTGGAAGCTCTTTATGAGACTTGAATCCCTACTTCCTTTTATAAAGGCCTGGCCCGCGCCAGGGGTGGTGTGGCCAGCCCAGGCACCCCTCGGCCTCTCCTTCCACCTATATATTGCCCTCGGGACGAAAACCCTAAGTATCCGATCAAAAATCCACGAAAGAGTCTGTAGCCGCGGTCATCTCCATCCCTAGATCGGGAGGGATCTGAAGCTCTTCCCGGCACCCTGCCGGAGAGGGGAATTCACCCTGGAGGCCTTCTTCATCACCATGCAAGCCTCCGGTGTGATGCGTGAGTAGTTCATCCTTGGACTACGGATCCATGTAGTAGCTAGATGGTTGGTTCTCCTCCTTTGTGCTTTCATGTCTAGATCTTGTGAGCTCCGTTCATGATCAAGATCATCTATTTGTAATTCTGCATGTTGTGTTTCTGGGGATCCGATGTATATTGAGATGCTATTTCAGATTGATTATTGATTCTATCATGTCTTTGTTATTTGAGATCTTGCATGCTTTCCGTTGTTAGTAGATATCTTGGCCGAGTAGATGCTAGCAACTCCAAGAGTCAGTATTTATGCTCGATAGTGGGTTCATGCCTCTAGTAATTTGGGGAAGTGACAGAAATATCTAAGTTACTAGATGTGCTGTTTCGACTAGGGAGAAAACAACAATCCTTTGTTCATAGAACAATCGTATTGTTTACTTTACACGCAGTTCATAAAGCAATAATCTGTTGCTTGCAACTTAATACTGGAGGGGGTTCGGATGATAACCTGAAGGTGGATTATTAGTCATAGATGCAGTTGGATGGCGGTCTATGTATTTTGTTGTAATGCCCAATCAAGTCTCAAAGGAGTCAAGATGATTAGTATATGCATGTATTGCTTTCTCGGTGTTTGTCAATTGCCCCGCTGTAATTTGTTCACCCAGCATGTTATCTACCTAAGGAGAGCCACCTCTAGTGAACTATGGATCCCGATCCTTTCTTTTACATACAATCTACAATCTTTTACTTCTTTGTGTTTACTTTCTGCAAACTTTTACTTATTTCCATTCGAAACGTTTAATCCTTTGTTTTCCGCAAAACACGGTGAGATTGACAACCTCATCGCAAGTTGGGGACAAAGTTCTGTGGTTGTGTTGTGCAGGTCTCCACGTTGCTACTAGCACCGGTAGTGCGCCCTGCCAAAGCTCCGCTAGTAACACCTTTGAGGTGTTTCCTTGCTCCTACTGGTTCGATTAAACCTTGGTTTCATAACTGAGGGAAACTTGCTGCTCTGCTCATCATACCTTCCTCTTGGGGTTCCCAACGAGCTCTACATTAACCATGCACCAAGCACTTTTCTAGGCGCCGTGCATTGAGCCATCAATCCCTAGCAACATTCACTAATAAACTTAAGGGTAGTGTATCCTCTAGGGTCCATAGTAATTGTGGTTTTGGAAACCCTAAATAAATATTTCTAGGCATTGAAATCACTTGTGTCACATGAGTGATAATGGTTGTTCACCATTATATAATAAACTTCTATCAAAACATTAACCACACTCAAAACGTAGTGAACAACTATTTCGAGAAGTGATAGATGCCTACTTTGGAATAAGTAGGATGGTGATGGATAGAATTTTAGAGGAATTTGAATAAAGGAAATTTCAAACTTTGAGAACCATAAAACTAAACCTTCTACAAACTAAAGATGGCTATTTGTAAATGAATATTTTCGTTTCTTTATAAATGATTGTTATTCATGCTTAATGACTTAACCAAGATTGCTCTATAGTAATTATAAACACTATAATACAAGTAGACTTTGAATAGTAAAAGTCACCAACTTTAAAGAACCTTGGAATTTCAATCACTATATTATAAACCCTAGGGTTTAATACCTTGTAATATATTTGTATAGTTCCTTTATGAGACTAAGTATGAATAGAGTCCTATATATATCGTTCACCATTTTAAATCCTTACCATTACAATTATCAAGAGAAAAAAAATATTTTTTATGAAATCATTATAAGGAATAAGTCTCTAAAACCATAATTCCTATTAATAACTTTTATTTAAAAGAACCTTTCATATACTCATGAATTTCGAAAATATAAAGAAAAATTAAAAGAGGATTTAATAGAACGAATCTCTAAACCATTCCAAATATGCCAAAAAAAATCTGGATATTCAAATCCATGAAGAATTCATATTTGAAATTGAACTGTGAAAACAGAAATAAAAAAAGAAGAGAGAAAAGGAAAATAGGCAGCAGAACCAGCGACCCACGACCCATTCCCTATTCTCAGCTCACGAGTAGCAGCAGTAATAAACCGCTCACTCCATTGCGGCCCGGCAGAAGCCTAACAATAGCCTGTCTCACCTCCCCTCTCTGACTGATAGGTGGGACCGGAGGTGGGCCGCAGGTTGAGACAGAAGAATTTCTAGGGGGTTTTCTGCAAAATGTCGTCGTCGTCATCCTCACGCACATAGACAGCTTGCTGGAGCAACCCGCCACCGCCGCCGCTATCCGCCGACATTGGACATCCTCCGGTAGCAAAAACTAGGCGACGCAAGTACCAGTAGGTTCCCCACCTTCCCGCGGCTCCAGCGAGGCCATCCACGCTTGTCGGAGTGGCCTGGCTCGCCGCCGGCGACCACTTCCTAGTGGTGGAGACCGGTTGACGTCATCCCGACGCCATGCTTGTGTCACCCCGCACTAGGTAAACGTATTGACCAGTCCACACCACGTGGCCTGCTGACGTGGGCACCAACCCACTGGTCAGTGTGTCTGGCTACGATAGATTCCGGTGTAAAAAGTATTTGCTGTAAATAAAATTCCAGAAAATTATTTAAACACTAGGAAATTCTATATCTTTTGTTTTATAATTGAGAAAAATATATATATTATATATAAAAATCTTTAGAAAAATCAACTCTATACTTTAAACTTATTATCATACTTTATTTTCCAACTTAAATAAGATAATTATAATTATTAACAAATAGCCTATTAGGGATAACTCTTAAATAAATATATTTTATTTTCGAAAATTCAAAAAAATAAGTATAATATACCAAAATTCTTAGAAAAACAAAATATACATTTACAAACTTGTTTCATATATTTTTGTGTCACTTAACTAAATGTTATTATTAAATAAGTCTTTATAAAATGATTAAACTTATAAAATATAATATATTATTATTTAAAAATCACAAAAATACATATAATATTCCAAAATGATCACAGAAATAAAGTCTACACATTAAAAATATCCTCTTGCACATTTGAAGTCAAATAAATTTAAAAGTTTAATAAGTCTTGATTAAAACTATTTTCTAATATTTTAATGGATTATAAATACATAAATCTTTATTTTACCTTTGGCGTTATTTGTTTAAAGTCCAAAAATGTAATAACAAGTTCAATTGATGTTTAAGTGAAGTAAAAATAGGTCTAAACATTTTTAGATATATTTACTAAAATTGCCATTTCAAAATTAATTGCATCTTGATTTTATCCAATATAAAATCATCAAAATAGTATATTGTTTAACAAAAGGATTTCATGCATTTCTAAAAACATCAAGATCTTAACTACCAATCTGTTTACAAGTTTGGAAAGCTACTTAAAACTCTAAACCAAGTTTGTAAGTAATTAAAGTAATGTTATATTCCAGATATATAAGTCTCCACTTATTAGTGGAATAGCTATTCAAATATGCTCAATGTTTCCTTCTTAAATAATTTTAGTTAATAGGAAACCATAAAAGTATAGCTTCAAAATTGAAGTGTATTCACTTTGAAAGTAACCTTTTCCTCAAAAGTAATTCTTTTAAAGAAAATGTAAATGAACTATATCAATTGTCTTTAACTCTCTAAAATGTAACAGAAAGCTTGAATAGAAGAAACTTTGAATCATTCACCAACACTTGAGTGCTCTAGTATTGAATACTACTTGTGCTTTTACATATTGTTTCACACACTCTCACAAGCCTTAATAAGAAGAACAAGTGTGAAGCTGGTATAAAAGTGAAAAACATTCTAAAGAAACCATCTCCAGTTTCCAAATCCTAGATCAGATACAATTATTCCGAGGGTTCGCGTTTATCTAATTGCATTACATTACTTATGCATACTTGCATCTTGCTTCTCTAAACATTAGTCCTTACCGGACCAATGATGCTCTTTCCAAATTTTGGATCATCTAGTATCTTGAAGACCGTGAGTGCATAATCTTGGAATCACAAAAGGCAAGTTCACACTTGCTCATGTCCTTTGATTATTTTCTATCAAATTCTTGTAACTCAAATGTTATCATCACCTTCATTTCAAAAAGGTTAGAAAACACTATTTTCGTAATAATATGATTATGGATTATTTACCAAATGGCAATAATCTACTGATACAGTTCTAGTGGTAAAGGAACATAATATCTAGGACTTAATCAACCAATGTCGCCAGTGATTCTAGCGCCATATATTACGCGTTAACCATGAGATTTGGAATGGGACGAAGAAGTCAGCTGTATCTTCTTCCTCTCACATGTAGTCGAATGCGTGGGTTGTGGCTGTTATCCTTATAGCGTGGATTTATTGGTAATTCGTAGAGGATATGAAACATATGGGTGGGAACCATCAACATCCCACGATAGTTCTGGCATCTGAATGATCTGTACTAACCATTGCCGTAATGCAATATGTGGACATGACGTACACCAAGGAGACATGCGGGGTCGCGAAGGGGCAGTGATTGGCTTGGATCTTAGGTTGGGCCTCAAACCATGGAAGTTTGAACGGGGACATACTCTCGGTCGTGCAACAAAGCTTAAGGTCTCTCATGGGCAAAGTGGCGCACCTCTGCAGAGTGTAAGAACTATGACATGTTACTCCCTGTTCCGGGAAGGAGCTACGAACAAGACATGAAAGGAACCCCATGAAAGTTCTAGTAAACATGTGAAGATTGTCGGACTCAGAATAAAAGCAACCTTTGAAGAAATGTTCACGAAAACCTGCATTGCCTATGACCTTTGGTCTGTGGCTATCGATAGTGCAACAAACACTCATTTTTAGTGAACTTGCTAAGTATGCTCATACTCAACCGTACCTTCTTAACCCTTGCTAGATTATGAAGCCATTGAAGACGACGTCCACACCAACTTATGCTCAATAAACCATCATCGACATCTCAAGTTCTTCAATAAAGTCAACATGTTCATCAACCGAAGTGAAGATGAAGTTCTGATTAGATATGAGTAGATACTCTAGCCATAAAACCTACTTCTGTAGTGCATTGCACTAGTAGCAATTGCAAGCTAATAAGTTTAGATGCTAGTCTTAGTAACTAGATAGTTATGAGTTGTTATTCTGGTTCTTCTTTGTAAGAAGTTATTTTCCTCCTCTTTAACCTAGAGTGTTCTCTAGATCTTATGTAAAGAGTCGAGTTGTAATCTATAGTCATGTCTTGGACCTGCTGTTTTTCTGTTGTACCACTCCGAGGGATGTAATACGAGTGAACGGTGTTTCATTGGTGTTATGTCAACGACTATAGTGTACTACATCCTGTAGTGGTATGCCGGATCACCGCAGTAAGTTGATCCAATCTCTCTATGTATGATCATTATTGAAGTCCATATGATGTTCCTTGCATGATTATGGATTATCTATGTAATTTCTATGGTGGATATAGTGGTATGATATGATACTTGTTATGCATTTATCGTCGTGTTCAGACTTTACGGTTTGTCATACTTTAGAAATACATCTATGATACATGTATTGGTTTGATCTATGCATAATGCCTTGTTTACCCATGTCATGAGGTGTTTGATCGTGCCAAGAGTAGGTAAATGGGAGAGATGTGAAAGCATAGTTCATAAATCATTCCACAAGTATTTAGAGTATTTACCATTAAGGTGTATGATGTATGAAGATGAGGGGTGGCTAAGTGACAGATGGCATTGCAACGAGTGATAGAAACAATACATGCAAAATCCTTTATCTGGGGGGGGGGGGTAAAAAGGCAGAATTATGATGTGGTGGAGTGACAAAAACCACACACCGGCCTTACGAGGGTGCACACACATATGGGTACTTATTTTAACTATGTGTTTTAGGACATGTATCTATCATAAAAGTGATCATTAAAGCATGAACATTGTGTGTACTTTTATCATCTATAACATGATCATCACCATAGATGGAGAGAGAGGATTGTGTGAACCCATGAACCTAGATCCATTGTTCCTATAAGAGAAAACCTTTGTCTTGTCCTCTTGCATTTAGATGATTGGGACACTTTTATAGTTTCTATTTTGTTTTTACTTTCAAGCATAAAGTTAAAGCCTCTTTGGTACTTTGTTTTGTTTAGTGCATAGACAACTAGAACTTGTGCCACTCTAGTTGGAGAGAAATATGATGTATGTAACAAGTATATACATGGTTCATACATGGTTCACTCTAGAGGCAATAATATTATTATAATTATCTTTCATAATTAAGTTTATTGTTCGGTGCTACAATTGTATTAGTTTCGGATAATGAGTGTTTGGAGTAAAACCTTAATACATGTGTGCAATTATAAACAACCTTTGATATCCCTGGTATCGCCTCTAATACTAGTTTTTATATCATCGAAAGTTTTGATTTTCTAACTATGAGCAAAGTACAAAGTGTTGTAGAGATGCCGATGATATATGAGATCAGAGTTGTTGAGATTACAATGATGATGGATAGACCCAACATAATATATAATGAAACACATCACCATATTGTTATCAGTAGTTTCTCATTAACAAGTATTACCGTTACTATAAGATCGTTTGACCACGAGACAAATATGAGATTGGATACGAAATGGATGTGTCCAGACTGTTCAAATGTTAATCTGTGAATGAGTAATTATAAAGTTAGACTTCGATCTTACCGGATAGTATGACATTGCTTCATATGGTGTAGTTGTGGGAATTTCTACTCCTGACGATGGAGAGATACACTTCAGGCCCACTCATGTATTATGGTGTTTGTTATCGTCTGGCCGGACAAGTGATCAATGTGTTGATCACGAAGGATATAGATAGTACGGAATGAGTAAAGAGTACATACCGGGTAACGAGATAACCTATTGCTTCACATCTTGCTTTGTAAAGTATCGAGAAGCAATATGACGTGTATCGAAGTAATATAAAAGGTTTACATGATAAAAGAACTTCATGTATATATGTGGGTATCACTATGTGCATCAAGATACCGACGGTGATCATTGTAGAGGAATGAAGTTCCGAACATTTCCACACATATCCAAACCCATATGGTCACACACTTAAGAGTATAATGACATTTAGAATGTGAGTGTGATTAAAGATTTGCGAGTGAAGTGATTCCAAAGTGAGTTTGGATGGTTTTAGGATATACTAGAGGAGTCCAGAATATCACCGAGAGGTGTTCGTAATGGTTCCACACACTAATGCAATGCATCGGATTAATGTCGGAAAGTTTTGGAATAATCCGGAGGTGTCTAGGATTTTTCGGAGTTTTGAAATAATTAATAAAAGGAAAAACCCTAAGTGGCAATATGGGTCGAAGGGCCCATGGTCCCCTAGGGCCTAGAGCGCGCGGGGGCGGAGGTGAGGGGAGGGGTCCGAGTTAGACCCCAACCCATTCTAGGCCGGTGGTGGGAGAGAGGGAGGCGAGGAGTTTGGGTTTGACTCCAACTCCCTTCCCCTTTGGTGTTTGAGAGAGAGAAAAGGAGAGTTTTAAACCCCTAGACTGCATGTTCCTAAATCACAAGCCGCTATAACCCAAAGGTGGATGCAAGCCATACTACCTTGGAGACCGTAAGGCTACCCACAAGTAGGCCGCAATGGCAAGGAGTGAATTTGTGAATTTGGTCAACGCACCAAGGTCCTTAGTTCCTCGTTTTTCCTACGTAGTTGCTGCATTGGTTCTTGTGTCATGGACAAAGTACTGACATGAGGGTCCTGACCGTCTACTTTATTAGGCAGTTGACATAATGTGAGAATTTGACAGGGGTGAGACGAGTTTTCCTCGAAATGAGCCCTCTCAGTAGTTGGTAGCCCAACTTCACGAAACACGACAATTACAAGCAAGTAGGACCCCGTGATGCACTTGACCAACAACTTTGGGTCCGCAAACTAACAAGCCCTCTCGGATGCAAAGACTGGACCGGAAGTCGAGGAAGAGTTGACTTGGCATCCCTTTAGTCATCACGTCGGCGCACTGAAGGGAAGAAGGGATGTGTAAGACCCGAACCTTGCCATGATACACCCGCTCGTGGACGAAGTGGATGTCGATCTCGATGTGCTTGGTGCAGCGATGCTAAAAAGGGTTAGAGGACATGTATATAGTAGATACATTGTCACAATAAACCAGAGTGGAAGAATCAAGAGGTCGATGAAGCTCCTGAAGCACCTTCCGTATCTAGCAGCACTCGGCAACATCATGAGCCACAATATTATGCTTCTGCACTGGACCGAGAAACAGTCGTCTGTCGCTTGTATGACCAAGATATGAGACTATCGCCATAGTAAACAAAGTAGCCTGATGTCGAACAACGTGAGTCGGGGCAGCCATCCCAGCCGGCATCAGAGTAGGCTGTGAGAGTCGTCTAGGAGGACACATAGAGATGTAGACAAAACTCGAGTATTCCGTGCACATAAAGAAGCACTCGCTCCACAAGGGCGAGGTGAGGATCTCGAGGCACATGCATATGCAAACAGATTGGTTTCACAACATATGAGATATCTGTAACATCCCAAAACTTAATCCAAAGTTAATCAAGATCAAATCCACCCAATTTAGGGTTAACAAAAACTTTTTCTATTTTAAAATGATTAAGCATTCATATGTGTGTGCATGTAATTTAGGAGTTGTTTTGAATTGCCATGTTTGAGTGATCCATTGGTTGTAAAATGATTCTAAGGTGAATTTAACATCATCTAGATCATTCCCAAACAAATCCCAAAGAAAAAGAAATCAAAAAGAATTAATTAAGCAAATGGTCACTTTTGCCATTTTAATCACATAGCCTACTTTGTCTATTCCTAGAACTCAAATCTTAACAGAAACAATTGTGGTTCTTTGCACCCCTTGCTAGTACAAGTAGTGATGTACCAAGTCCCACCTTGTTTCATCCAAAAATCTATCAAACACTAAATTTAAATGACAATTGAAAATTGAATGTAGTTCATATGTATAGATCACACTTATTCAAAAACCACTCAAATGAATTCCATTTCAGAATCCCAAGCACACCTAGATGCTTAAGCATAAGATACATCACTCCACCAAAAATCAGCCCAAAATTCAAATATTTTGTTCATGCGGCCATTGTGTCGAACACTTAGTGAGCACTAATCAATCTGCCTAACTATTACTGTTTTGGAGCTAATCTTGTCGAGCCATTTGATGTGAATTGATCATCCTTTTCTCCCCCATGCCCAACCAGACCAAACCCACCTCTATCCCTAGCCCCTGCCGCCAGTGCCATGCCGCCCCGACGCCATGCTCGCCGGACTTGTGCGCACAAGGCGCAGGAGACCACCAGCCCCTCTCCGCCGCTCTATGAAGTTAGGCGCAACCTCACCGTCGCCCACGGTCCACCCCTCGATCAACCCCAGCCCCTGGACCACTCCCCAGCCTCGCCGCCCTTTCTCTCTGCGTGCAGCCAGAGCGCGATCGCCGCCAGCACGCAGCAGACCGTGCCTTGACACCATATCACGCACGCTGCTACGCCTCGACACCAGCACCTCGCCAGAGACGGCCGTGCACCGCCGCGCGACCCACAGTCGCCGGGAGCCGCGTCGAGCATCGCCTCTGTCTCCTAGAGCGAGGGAAGCTCCCGACCATATGCCACCGCCCCTAGCCGTGCCATTGCGCCGTAGATGGCCACCAGCAGACTGCCCACCATCCGCCTACCTCGCCATGCTGCTAGCCCCCTGTTTCACCATCACCGACGAGCCGCGCCCATGCCTCTCGGTCTCACCGTCAGGCCTATATAAGGAGGCCACCCCAGCACCATCTCCTCACACCATTCCACTCCCCTCTCTCCATTGATCATTTCCCCTCTCTCGCCGGAGCCGCTCGAGCCATAGTTCGCCGGAATTGCACCGGAGGAGGCCGCTGTAGAGGAGGAGACACTGCCATCGATTCCGTCGACCTCAGCCCCTGCCGCGACTTTGCCTGAGCTCGCCGTCGCCATCCAGTTCGATCGCCCGCCTCACTGCACTAGCTGGAGCCCTGGTACATCCCCAGTAGACCCCCACTGGCCGTTTAGGATTTGGTCTCGCCGGCGACGAGTCTGTCGTTGACGACGACTGTGGACCATTGATCCTTGTAGTAATCGTGTGGCCCAGATCATCCCATACTGTTTTGGGTTTTAAGTATCGCTGACAGACGGGACCCCCTTGTCAGTTGCCCTCTGCGCCACGGAGCGCCACTAGGCCGGCCCATTTAGTTTCGCGCCTAAGCCCGTAGATTCAAAAATAGGTTTTTCTATTTTAATTCAAACCTAGTTCTGTCCCTTAGTTCAAAAATCAATCAGAGAGTTGTACAAATCCAAATTGAGTGATTCCAACTTTGTTGGAAAGCTTCTGAAAAGATCTATCCAAGCCCGTTGGATTTAATTCATTTAGAGTTAGAGATCTCTCCTAGTAAAAATAACAAGACAGAAGCTTTTGCATATTCAAACATTTTTATGAAATCAACCCTAATAGCTTTTGAGTTGATTCCAACTCTCAAAAATCACATTTAACTATACCTATCTAAATATGTAATAATATTAAGGTTTACATGTAGTGAATTTGGACTAGTACAAAAATAATGCTATATAGGCATTTCTAGTCACTTTAAATCATTAATTATTAAACTTAACATTTAAATCACATTCCCATATGTTAGAATATGTGGTGATGACATGTGTCCACATGATCCCATATTTTAATTGGAGAATATTAAATCTTAGTTAATTTCAATGAGTAGAAATTACTTTTCTAAAATAAAAAGAATGAAGCTAATTAATTAAACCTTGTGATGCTTGTGATGATAATAGATCATCAAATGTGTGCCTTAGTATGCTAAGTAGACTAGTTAAGTATTTTGTGGGGATTGTGTTTTTCTGATGTATGTATAGACGATAGTACCGACCCAGCTTTTGAGGAGGAGGAGTTCTACCAAGAGGAGGAGATAGAAAACTTCAACCACTACACTACCCAAGGCAAGCTAAAACTAAGCAAGTTAACACTTCCCCCCCTTAACTTGAGCAAATGCATTAGGCATGCTTTGGTTATACCATTTTGGACTTATACCTATTCCAAGTTTTAATTCCAAGCTTTACTTTCCTTGACTTTACCAAAGTCCTCTACTTGTTTGAAGGTAGCATAAAGAGTATAAAACTTGACCTATCTAGTTTAGACTTAGATTTCATTCTATGGCATGAGACTGATCTTAGCATCCCACCTTAGTGAACACTCTTAACTTAGTAGTTTAGAGCTAAATCAACACTTGATTCACTTTAGATGGAAATACTTGGTGAAAATGATTTGTGAAAACCTTGGAATGATGAGTCATTCTATTGAGATGTCTTGACATGTGTTGAGAAACACAAATGGTTTATGATGATGAAAATGTTGAGGCATGAGCCTTAGCTCTTTTACAAAACTGATGGTTGGGTTCGGATGCGATACCATTCCAATTTTACCGTACAACCACAATACCTGAATTGGGTAAGGCTTAGCCGAAAGTTTATATGCATTAGTATTAGTTCCCTTGCGGGAGAGGTTTGAGCTGAGGCTACCTCTCGATGTTGTCCACCTATGCAGTGCCCAAGATGACAGATGGTCATGGTTGGGACGACATGATCATAGGAGAGGTGCTTATACTAGGGTGTGTAAAGGAAAGGTTATGTTTGATTATATGCATACTAAGTATGATGATTCAAGGTTATCCCTGACAGATGTATCGATTCTTGTGGTGAAAGTGTACCACCTCTGAAGAGTATCAAACTATTCGAATAGCCGCGTCCACGGTTATGGACAGTTGGAGTGGCCATACTATTCCGTTGTCAGATGTTTTCAAAACAACTTATGAAATGAATTGTGACATGACTTGACCACAACCGAGTTGTGACTATGATGATTAAGTTCCCACTTAGGTGTTTTCAAACTTCTTTTATCTTTCTTTGTTTCAGAACTCAGCTTAGGTTTCATACTTAACTTCACAATTAAACTTAGAGTTAGCATTCCTATTAGAACTATCTTACTTGTTAGTGATAGTTTGAGAGTACTTAAAGAGTACTCATGGCTTTTGTCCCTGGCTATTCCTATGGCCAGACTATGAAGGAGACTACCAAGATGAAGGACAGCAGGATGGCTATGATAACTAGGACTATCTTCCATCGTCAGCATTGCCTGTGACTCTAAAGATGGACCCCACCGCTACGCTATTTATTCCGCTACTTGATTGTACTAAGACTGGATCATGAGATCCTTTATTTTGTTGTAAGACCTTATTTATGGTTTGTAATGGATGATGTACTGTGATATCCAATCTGTTATGTCTCGCAAAAATGGTAATCCTGGGATTGCAATGTATGGCATAATAGGCATCTAGGATTAAAAATCTGGGTGTTGACAAGTTGGTATCAGAGCCATCCTGACCATAGGAGACCCTAGTTAGAATGGACGTCCGAACAAAAAAACTTAGTTTCAAAAACCAAAGTGAGTACTTATGAAAACTAATTCCTCTCTTACCCTTGGGAATTCTTTCTTTCAAAAAATTCATGTTCCTCCAATTCTTACATTACTACCTAAAATTTGACACACTTGATCACTTCACTAACTTCCTCATCCTTAATTCTTATAGATGGAGACTCAATTCAGCAAGTTCTACCAGTTGGGCAACGGAGGCCAGCTGATCTTCGAGAGGGATCTTGACGCACTATCGGAGTACTTGGGACGCCCACATCCGGAGTTTCTTGGAGCTCAACTTCCTGGACCCCTAGGAGGACATTTACAATGGCCAGTCACTACTGATCTTCGAGGAAGTATAGAAGCACCAATGTCCGGGAGAATCCAGTTCTCCGTAAAAGAGAACAACTGGCTAGATGGATTAGCCAGGGCAATGCATGAAGCTCTCGCACGTCTGTGTGCCCTGAGTGTCAACCAAATCTAAGGAACCCGCTTTGTTCACTATGCAAGGCGTGACTTCATGGGAATGCCAATGGAGATGCCAAGTCACCCAGAGTTGAAGAGTCAAGTGGAGAACCTTGACTTCCAGATGTACGACCGCCAGAAGGAATTGGACAATGCTAGAGAGTTAGCCAACCAAAACCTCGCCATTGCCGCCCAGAAGGCCTATACTTTCTCACTACTTGTCAAGGACCATTAGTCTCTTCACCGCCAACGTGAAAAGAAGGATCGCACCATCGACCGTCTTCGCAAGAAGGTGGCCGAACTCGAGAAGACCATCAAGGAGCAAGAAGCTCAGCTTGCAGCAAAGGAAGAAGAAGAGGAAGGTGAAGATATCCAAGGGGATATTGACTCCTACCTCATCAATGATGATGACTTTCTGGAGGAAGATGCTGTGGACTTCTACACCGACGACGATGACTCCGACTTCATCGATGATGAGTAGATGCACTAGAGCATTGTGTTGGGTATATACTTTCCGGGTATCCTCACAGTTCCTCACTGACCAGGGTGGCCCACTTCGAGTTAGAGCTTTGCTTCACGGGCGGCCCAGTCAGGAGAGAAGACGAAGTCCAATCCGGCTACGGGAAGGCCCAGGAGACTTACCGACTTAGGCCCATAATGTTACTTGTAGTTCAAGATGTACTCTGTAACCAAATCTTAGTCGTAGCCGGATTGATCTCTCCTGTAAACCCTAGGCCAGATATCTATATAAGTCGTCCTAGGGAGAGCCTTTAGGGCGAACACCTTACAACACAATAGTCTACAATCTCAACTCTCACAGGCAAAACCCTTGTAACCCATATTCCGGTTCTGCCGTATTACTGGATTGCTAGCAGGAGTAGGATTCGTCCAAAGCTGGCGGATTCGAACCTGGGTAAACTTGTGTGCTCACCGTCCCAGAATACCGTACGTCTCACACCCCTCTCTTCCGCACGCCTCGAGGACCCCCTCATGGCATACTTGTCCTCAATCCGACGACAGTTGGCGCCCACCATGGGGCAAGTGCGCTTCGGATCTGCGTTCCGAGCGGAATCTGCAAGAATCGGAATCGGTGAGACCATCGCTGTCGGTCGCATCCTCTACGCCAGCAACGTCCCTCTCATCGTTCTCGATGAGACTTGGATTCCGGCTAGGGAGACCGTGACTGCTTATACAATCATGTCTTTTGGCGAGATCGATGTTTACATCGGTTTCGCTGAACCTTCCCAACCCACCCCAGTGGTGATGATAGAAGCAGAAGAATCTTCTGGGTCCCCTTTGTCCGTAGAGGCAGCAGAGTTCCGGATCTCAGAAAACCCTAATCCCACCCAGCCCGCACCAGTTGCGGAGATAGTGGAGAAATTTGAGCCTGAAGAAGACCTCAGGGTCCAAGTTGAATCTGGAGTGGATCTCCCTAGAGAAGCCGGATCCCAGATCGACCCACCCGTAGAAGTCGAAATCTAGGAGGAGCATATCAACGACACTGATTCTGACTCTGACGATGCCGGGACAGACAGGCCTTTCCTCAGGTACACACTAAGACATATGATACTGCAAGGCGCTAGCGCAGATGCAATCCTCGAAACCATTAAAAGTTTTGATATGGCTGATCGCAAAAGCCGCAGGTACCTCAGGAAGCACGCATCGCACTTTGTCGGGTATGTCGGATCCAGATCCGGCTCTGCTGATGCTGGAGAAAACACCGACTCGGTGCTGGAGGCAATTGGAACAAACGCCGACGTTCCCGCATCCTCGGATGAATCTATGACATCGGCAGATTTCCGAAAGTTCTCCGCAGAATATGAAGAGGAGTACAACTCCGAAGCTGCAGAAGAAGGAGAAGCCATGGATGAAGGATCCGGGGAACACTCTCCCAAAGCACAGGATGACATGGATGTCGGAGATAATCCCGAGGTCCAGATGTCCGAAAGTACCGATCAGAGCTTGACTTTGGGAAACGGACCCAAAGCCGTCTTTGCTACCGGCGCTGCCAAGAAGGCAAAGAAGAAGAACAAGAGGAACAAGACCCTGGCAAAAGACCCCCTCACAGAGGAGGTAATCGCTGATGAATACGAAGAAGACTCGGATGGAGCACTTATCCCAGACGAGCCAAAAAAAGAAGCATTGGTGGATGGACACGTGATCACTGAAGGTGCGCGTAAACTCATCGATGCCGCTTTAACCACACCTATCCCTACAGCTGCAGAACTTACTACAGATGAGCTAGATGAAAGGGCCCAGGCCCTAGAAGCGTGTCGTCAACAACTCCTTGATGAAGCCAAAAACATCGAGGTGGAGAAGAAGCGCATGTCAAACAAGGAGTACATGTCCCGTCTACATCAGAAGACACGGAATCGTCACATAGATGACAACCAATTCCCACGTGTCCGTGTCGTCCTTTTCGGAGATGAGATGGGGAAGCCACGGAAGGATAGCAACGGAGATTGGGTATACCCAACACCAGTGCAAAATACCGTGGCAGCTCATGAAATTCTATCAGCTAATCCAGGGCCAGAGGAGATACGCTTGGGTATCAAGCTACTCAACAAGGGACTGGAGCAGTAGATGGTCGCCCTGTCCGGAAGTCAAAAACTGGTCTCGGATTCTGACCAATGTCGCACAGATCTGGCATGGGCTGACGTAAGATCTCATTACGTTCGGGCGCAGTACCATCACCCCGAACACAGGGAAGACAATTATTCAAGAACCGGATCGTCGGGACATCATCGCAGAGCTACACATAACTGGAGCAATGTTGCTCCAGTAGCCGAGAAAGACGCGATCGCTGCACTGAATCCGAGGAATCCTCCCCGACGAGAATTCAATGATCGAAAGGGAGAAGATAAGGAGAAACGTCGGGAGGAGGATCGTCAGAGAATGCCACCTCCTAGACATGAGAGCCGTCTGGCTGAGCCTCACCATGGTGGGAACAACGAACGAAGGAACGACGGAAACCATGCTGGAACAAGCCGGCAGGGGGCTCGTCATAGTCAAGAACCTCCCCGGAACCGAAATAATGATGCTCCGGACGGAGGCCGGCGATCAGCCGGAAACTATCCAGCTGCACCACCTTCTCCACCACACAGTTATCACAACGGCCCCCAAGGAGGTCAAGGAGGACAACATGGCGGAGGAGGTGGTGGCAGAAGCCGAAGGCCGGCTCCAGGGCACCGCGGCCGCAGCCGACATTCGGGACGATCTCTATCCTCGAACGACGCAAGGCACAAGATCAACTCCAACATAGAGGCTCGGTGCTATGAAAGCGATGACGTGTACGTGGGCCCAAAGTGCTTCGGACCACGCATCAGAGCTACAAAATTCCCGGAAGGATTTGCTATCTCAAGACATATCCAAGCCTATGATGACATTTCTCGGCCAGACACCTGGTTACAGGATTTCTTCCAAGCTTGCTGCATCGCTAAAGGCGGAAACAGCCTGGTCGCAACCTAATATCTCCCACTTATGTTGCGGAAGACGGCACGATCATGGCTCAATGAACTTCCGGCAAACACCATCCACAACTGGTATGACTTGAAAAGTGCGTTCTTTCAGAATTTCGAAGGCACATATCGGAGGCCCTGTATGGTTGGAGACCTACAGCGTTGCACCCAAAAAGCCAGAGAAACTTACCGGGATTATCTCGGACGATGGATCAACACAATGAACTCCTGCGAAGGAGTAAACGATCAAACTACGATTGAAGCTTTCATCGCAGGTCTCCCAATTGGTTTACTGCGTAATCGCTTGAAGTGTGACAAGCTTACTGATCTGGGAGAGATGATAGAAACAGCGAGCAAGTATGCAGATGCTGACGACGATGCAGAGGGATTACTCAATGTCATGGTTGTGCCTCAGTCGGCAAAACAACCAAAGCAACAAGCTCGAAAGCGCAAAAATACCTCGGAAGAAAAACCCAACGCGGAGACAGCAATGGTCACTACTGTTTCCGGGTCAGGAGGACAAGGAGGACGTGGCGGAGGCCGCGGGCGTGGCCGTGGGACGTCAAGGGTCCAAGGCAGAGGAGAGCAACAACCATGCAAAACCTACACTTGGGCCGACATTGCCAATAACCCATGTGTGCATCACTTAGACGCCAATGGGGGCTCGTCCCACACCAACGCTGAATGTCGTTTTAATGACGACATCAACAGAGATGATACCGCGGGCTACAAAGCTAAGCGGAAGATGGGAAAGAAAAATCCCGAAAAAGACAAGGAAACCAAGGAAGATTCCGACATGGAGGAAGCTGATGCTTCAAATCCCAAGTCGGAAGGGAAGAAGACTTTTCCCACCAAGAAGGACACTTACGTCACCTTCCTCGGATCTCAACCAGCAAAGGTCAAGAAAGCAGTTCTCCATGAGCTCAATGCAACAGTTCCGGCTGTCCCTCAGTATCTCGACTGGTCGGAAGTGGCAATCACGTTTGACCGCGCTGATCATCCGCCTAAACTACACAGGCGAGGAAAATACGCCTTAATCATCAATCCACTTATTGATGGTTATGGTTTCTCCAAGACCCTCATGGACGGTGGTAGCAGCATCAATATTCTCTATGTCGAAACGGTACGCCGGATGAAGATCTCGGAAACACAGCTGAACCATAGCTCTGTGATCTTTCACGGAGTTGTCCCAGGAAGACAAGCTAATTCCCTGGGAGAGATCACTTTGGATGTTACTTTTGGAACTCCAAAGAATTATCAGACGGAGGCACTTTCCTTCGAAGTGGTCCCATTCAAGAGCGCATACCACGCTATATTCGGACGTCCGGCTTACTGGGCTTTTATGGCTCGTCCGTGTTACATTTACAATATGATGAAAATTCCAGGTCCCAACGGCGTGATCACCATCAGGGGAGACCCGAAGAAAGCGCGAGAGTGCGAGGATGGAAATGCCGCCTTTGCTGAAGCCGTGCTGCACGCCTAGGTGTACCAGGAGATCAAGAAGAGCATAGATCCGTCCGAGATGCCCGCAATGAAGAAGGAGGTGACAAAGCCAAATCCGGAGTTCAAGGCATCAGAAGAGACGAAGACGACGCCGTTGAAGGATGATGACCCCTCCAAGGTGACCTAGATAGGTGTAGGCCTAAGTAGCGCATAGGAAAGCGCGCTCGTCAAGTTCTCCAAGAAAATCAAGATATCTTCGCATGGTAGCCATCTGACATGACCGGAGTACCCAGGGAACTTGCCGAGCACTCTCTAAATGTAAACCCGAACGCTAAACCCGTCAAACAGTCCTTACGACGGTTTGGCGATGAAAAGCGTAAGGCAATAGCTAAGGAACTAGCGCGGCTCAAGCTAGCCGGATTCATAGAAGAGGTCATCCATACTGATTGGTCGGCCAACCCTGTAATGGTCCCTAAAAAGGACACCACTGATTTAAGGATGTGTGTTGATTATACTGCCTTGAACAAGGCTTGTCCAAAAGATCCGTTCGCTCTGCCTAGAATTGATCAAGTTATCGATTCTACGGCAGGCTCGGAACTCCTCTGTTTTCCCGACACATATTCTTGTTATCACCAAATCCGGATGAAGGAATCTGACAAAGTCAAAACTTCATTCATAACCCCCTTCGGAACCTTCTGTTTTGTTACGATGCCCTTCAGGCTGAAGAACGCAGGAGCTACGTACCAGCGCACGATGCAGCGTTGCCTCCATGACCAACTCGGACGCAATGTTCATGCTTACATGGGTGATATCGTGGTAATGTCCAAAAAGAAGGAAACGTTGATTTCCGACTTGGAGGAAACATTTGCCAGTCTACGAAAATACAACATCATTCTTAACCCGAAGAAATGCTTCTTTGGAATACCAGCCGGAAAATTGTTAGGTTTCATCGTGTCTCAAAGAGGCATAGAGGTGAACCATGACAAGATCAAGGCTATTCTCAATATTTCAAGGCCAACTCGCCTGAAGGACGTACAAAAATTAACTGGTTGCATTGCTGCGGTCAGTCGATTTGTAAGCCGGCTTGGTGAAAGAGCCATACCATTATACAAACTCCTGAAGAAGACCAAGGATTTTGTCTGGACTGACGAAGATGAAGCTGCACTACAAGACCTGAAGAAAGTACTCTGATCTGCTCCTATCCTTGCAGCGCCAGAACCTCAGGAACCGATGTTGCTCTACATTGCTGCGACAAATAAGGTTGTTAGTATCGTTATGGTAGTGGAGAGACCAGAAGAAAATCAGGAACACCTGGTGCAGCGTCCAACGTACTTTGTCAGCGAGGTCCTGGCAGAATCAAAACAGTGGTATCCACACTATCAAAAGTTGGCTTACGGTGTTTTTCTAGCATCTCGTAAGTTACGACGCTATTTTTAGGAGCATCCAATTACCGTGGTGAGCAAAGCTCCCATGAGAGACATAATCAGCAATAGCGATGCCACAGGACGTGTCGCCAAATGGGGCATAGAGCTTGCAACTTTCAATATTGAGTACAAACCTCGGACAGCAATCAAATCCCAGATCCTTGCTGACTTTGTCGCTGAAGGATAACATGGTCTTCCCTGAGTCGGAATATTGGACCCTCATTTTCGATGGGTCTAAGGCTCGAGGGGGCTCAGGGGCTGGCGTGGTGCTCAAATCACCCCAAGGAGATAAACTTTTATACGTGTTGCAGATCCACTTCACAGCGACAAACAACATTGCCGAGTATAAAGCAGTGCTGCATGGAATCCGGATTGCTAAGGATATTGGCATCCGACGTTTGATGTGTTACGGAGATTCGGATCTTGTTGCTAAGCAAGTCTCGGATATTTGTAATGCAAGTAAGCACATGGCAGCATATAAAGCTGTCGTGGATGATCTATCTAAATCGTTCGAGGGGTTTGAAGTTCAACACATCCCTCGAGCAGAAAATGAGGAAGCAGATGCACTATCTCGAATAGGCTCTGCGCGGAAAGAGGTCCTGGATGGCGCATTTTTAGAGCACCTCAAAGTTCCCTCAATAAAGGGAGTAGATGAGGAATATCCGACCAAATCCGACTCACCTTTGATAGCAGTTCTTGCTGTAATCCCTAGCTAGACTCAACCCTACCTCGATTATTTGGTACATGGCAAATTACCCGAAGACGAGGTACTGATCCGACAGATTATCCGACGAGCAAAAGCCTATACTATTGTTAAATGTGAGCTCCATAAACGGAGTGTTTCTGGGGTTTTTCAGCGCTGTGTATCTCGGGAAGAAGGAGTGGAAATCTTAAGGGAAATCCACGAAGGCGAGTGTGGTCAACACGCTGCAGCCAAATTTTTAGTGGCAAAAGCTTTTCGACGTGGATTTTTCTGTCTTACAGCTCAGGCAAATGCCGAACGATTAGTCAAGACATGCAAAGGCTGCCAAAAGTACGCCAAGCAAGCTCATATTCCGGCTGATCAGCTGCGAACAATACCTATAACATGGCCCTTTACAGTCTAGGGGCTTGATATGGTAGGACCTTTTAAACGAGCCCCAAGTGGATTCACTCACCTCTTAGTGATGGTGGACAAATTCACAAAGTGGATCGAGGCTAAACCTGTCACTAGTTGTGATGGAGCAACAGCCAAAAGATTTGTCGAGGATGTTATAATCCGGTATGGTTATCCGCATAGTATTATCATGGACAACGGGAGTAACTTTTCCATGGGAGAATTGGCTGTATTCTGCGATGAGCAAAATATCTGGCTTGACATTGCGTCAGTCGCACATCCACAGGCTAACGGATAAGTCGAAAGAGCAAATGGTTTAATTCTACAAGGCTTGAAACCAAGACTCGAAGCACCACTATGACGTGCTGTGGGGGCTTGGGCAGAGGAATTACCCTCTGTAATTTGGAGTTTACGAACAACTCCGAAAAGGCAACAGGATACACACCTTTCTTCTTGGTCTATGGCGCAGAAGCAGTTCTTCCTAGCGATTTAATTCATACTTCTCCTAGAGTGGCCACGTATATCGAAGAGGATGCCGAGATTTCTCGACAAAATGATCTCGACTTAGTCGAAGAAGTTCGCGTGGTTGCTGAAATGAGATCTACAGCCTATTAGTAGAAGTTACGCAAGTACCATAGCTAGAGAGTCCGAACTAGATCTTTCAATAAAGGTGATTTGGTTCTCCGGCTTGTGCAACAAAGAAAGCCCAAACTTTTCCTAGTATGGGAAGGGCCCTTTTTAGTTAGTCGAGTATTGCACAATGGATCGTACTAGTTAACTGACATGAGGCCAGTCAAAGAAAGACCTGCTACTAAGAAGAGAAAGAGAGCTGGAGGTAGTACAAATCTGGATGAGTTAGACAGACCGTGGAATATTGCTCAGCTACGTCCCTTTTATTCTTAGTTTATCCTTCTTTGTAATCATACATATGTACATGTTCTGTGAGAAATAAAAGTTTTGGTTACCTCAAAGTTTTTATGAGAAGTTTTTACCATCTTATTTCCTAATGATCATGTCATAGTCGAAAATCCCAGAATGCTTGAAAGTACTTTATGCTCATGTTCGTTCTGGTTTAGATTTCCGATTCTAAAACTGCTACCTTCGGGTATAACTCTAAAAATTCTAGTCTTTACTTGGGTTATTTGTCTGATTGCTGGATGCGGGTATTTTCCGAGTAGTGAATTGTTGGTACTAGAAGCCGGCTTTGTTTCCGAGTTTAAATTGGTTTAGCAATTGAGCTCCATTGCTAGGCAAAGTTTTCGGCTGAAGGTTTAGCCGGCTCACGAAAGGGACGAGGCGGAAAGCCAGATAAAGGATAAGTAGAGACGGAAAATTCCAAGTGCTTATGTGAACATTTCAGGCACGAAAAAATTTCAAAAGACAAAAAGTGCTGAATAGATTAAAAGCTTAGCACTAGCAAAAGTCAATAGTACTTAATATTTACAAAACGCATCATGTCTTTCCGGAATAATACATAGTTTTCTGGTTTATGATGCAGGAGGAGATGAAGGAGCTGTCGGCTCATTGGTTACTCCGCCTTGATATCGTTCCGAGATGTCTGGATCCGAGGTGGTCCGTTCATCGTCGGAAACTTCTTCGGTTTCTTCTGGAGGAGGCGGCGGAGTATCTACGCGGGTGAAGAAGGGGATCTCGTAGCTGGTGAGATCAGCTACGTGGCACCCGTATCCGGCGCAGGAGTGCATGATGGCTTGAAGGTCTTGCTCCTGGCCATCATCGTCTACCTTGCAGTACCCTCTGGTCACTTGCCATATCTCCATGTTTCCATGGTGGCTCATGACCATGGTGAGAGCATTCTACGCAGCAGTCCGCGCGTAGGACATGTTCCAGTCCCGAACAAGCTGCGTCATCTCCTTGGCCTTGTCCCGCACCTAAAAATCTGACATGCTTGGCATGTCCGGAATCCTGAGAGACTCGCCAATGTCTTCAATAGTCTGGCGGAAGTCATGCAGAAGATCACCGGCTTGAGTAAGCCGGTGGGTGCAGGGCTCAGAGGAGGAAGAGTCCGTCAAGTTCAGAGGACCTATACACAAGTTAAGAAAAAAAACCGACAATGATAGAAGTCGAAGAAATGATAAGTCAGACAGATGGAACGTACCAAGAATGACATCGTCAATCTTGGTCTTCTCCTCCCGGAGACTCTAGAGTTCAGCCCGGAGCGCTTCGGAGAGATCTTTCTCTCTGCCAAGCTCATTCTTAAGGTCCGAGATAATTTTATCCTGAGCAGCGATCTTGCGATCACGCTCTTCAGTGGCCATGGAGGAGGATTCAAGGACTTGAGCTATGCTCCTTTCATGATCCGCCTTGAGCTTATCCAGCTCTTGGCGAAGTGCCTTGTTCTCCACCACTAGGGTCTTGAGGTTCTCGGCCTCTTCAATCATAGCGATGGATTGTTTCACCAACACTATAAGTCAAAAAGAACAACAGTTCAGAAAAATTCGACATTGAAAAAGCAAAAGACAAGGTTTGAATCTCGAAATGTTTACCTTCGGCTTCATCCTTGGCTACCTTGAGCTCAACATTTTTAAGCCGGAGAGCTTTGATCTCTCTCCGCTTATCACATACATTGGATAACAATTCCTGGTTATAGGAACATACTTTCTGTAAGTCAGAATACCCAAAGTCAGAAAGCTACTTAAGACCCGGGCTAATATTTTTTGCTAAATATCAGCACGAGCCTTGGGGGCTACACTAGTTCATTCTTTGGCATCCCAATGAAGCATAAACTCGGATTCTATATCCTACTTCATGCTTGGGGGCTAGAGGATATGATATAACATAATGTAAAAACAAGAGTTGGAATTCCGACTTACATATTGCTCGCGGGTGAGTTTGTCTAAACCCGCGTTCACTTCAGCTGCCACCTTCTCGGCGAGGGTAAGAGGGATCACTGGGGCTGTTGGAAGCTCACCAGCCCTAATCCTCTCGTCGCGAAGGCGGACTTGAGCGAGAAGGTCGGAGAACTTGACGTCCTCTGCTTCTTGCGCTTCCTCCTCGGGGGATAGATGGCTTTTGTCCAGGACTTGCCTGGCCAGCCGCTGGATTTCCTCTACAGATTTCCGGGATAGGCCAAACTTGGCAAGTCCCGGATTGGTGAGGAGGTTTTTGGCGAAGACTTCAGCCGAGGGATCATTACCCGAGGAGGGTTCACCCTTGTCTTGAGCTGACGCACCCACGGTGACGTCAGTCTACGACCCAAGGACAAGAAGTTTGAATGGACCGACAAATGTGAAGCCAGTTTCCAAGAGCTGAAGAAAAGATTGATTTCATCCCCAATATTGGTCATGCCAGATATCAAGAATCTGTTTGACGTATATTGTGATGCATCCAAGATTGGCCTCAGATGTGTATTGATGCAAGAAGGCAAAGTTATCTCTTATCTATCTCGACAACTGTAGCAGCATGAGAAGAACTATCTGACCCGTGATCTTGAGTTAGCAGCCGTAGTGTTGGCATTGAAGACATGGCGTCATTATCTTATGGGAAATCGCTGTGAGATTTACTCAGATCACAAAAGATTGAATTATATTTTCACTTAGAAGGAGCTGAATATGAGGCAAAGGAGATGGATAGAGTTAATCAAGGATTATGACCTTGACATTCACTATCACCCCGGCAAAGCCAATGTGGTAGTGGATGCTCTTAGCAGATTGTCGTGTAAGCTAAACACCATGATCAAGGAGAAGCAACCAAGTTTGTATGAGGAATTGGAGTAGTTTAGAACTGAGCTTGTTAGCAAAGGATTTCTAGCTAGCATTGAACTTCAACCCACTTTGATTAGCCAAATCAAGGAAGCCCAAAAGGGAAATGAAAGTATCGACGGAATCAAACGTCGTATTGGTACAGGAAAGGTACCTGGATTCACTGAAGACGAAGAAGGAGTTCTGTGGTACAAAAGTCGTATCTGTGTGCCAGCAGATTCGGAGCTGAAGCAAGTTATCATGCAGGAAGCTCATGATACACTTTATTCTATCCACCCCGGAGGAACGAAGATGTATCAAGATTTGAAAGAGCAATTTTGGTGGCACAAGATGAAGAGATAAATCGGAAGCTACATTGACATCTGTCAAAGAGTCAAAGCAGAACATCAAAGACCCACAGGACTGTTGCAACCATTGCAGATTCTGGAATGGAAATGGGATTCTATCGGAATGGACTTTATCACCAGTTTGCCTACTTCTTGTAGGGAAAATGACTCAATCTGGGTCATCATTGATAAACCGTCCAAAGTAGCTCATTTTATACCTGTCAAGACAACCTACCAGAGCTCGAAGCTAGAAGAGTTGTACATTGCTAGAATTGTCAGTCTGCATGGAACCCCCAAGACCATAGTATCAGATCGAGGAACCCAATTTACCTCGAGATTTTGGCAGAAAGTCCAAGATGGATTAGGAACCAAGTTGAATTTCAGCACCACTTATCACCCGCAAACTGATGGACATACTGAAAGAGTCAACCAGATCTTAGAAGATATGTTGAGAGCTTGTGTTTTGGAGTATGGATCAAAATGGGAAGACTGCCTGCCTTTTGCAGAATTCTCATATAACAACAGTTATCAAGCTAGTTTGCAAATGGCACCATTTGAGTTCCTATACGGAAGAAAGTGTCGCACCTCTTTGAATTGGTCGCAAGTAGGAGAGAGTCTGTTGTGACCTAGGATCGTTAGGGATCCTAAGTCCCTGTGATTAACATGCTAGTCCCTGGATCAATAGCTACCACTTCATAGTTGATGAATATCATGTAAAACACAAGTCATTATTACACGAATAATCCAGAGTATAATTATTACAACTTGCATAGCTTATAGCTAGCTCAAATAAAACAGTGGAAACTAAGTAAATCTTGAGTCCATCAACACCTCAGGCTAGTTGCGTGAAGACCCATGATCCCTACGCACCTTTTAGTCTTCGGATTCTGCACATAAGACGTGCAACCAACAAGTTGGGTCAATACTTTGAATGTATTGGCAAAATTTACACCAAGGAAAGAATAAGACTATCTCTACATGCAAGGCTAAGTGTAGGCTTTGGGGTTCTTTTGCATAAGGCCAATTTTCTTTCTAAGTAAGAAGAAAAGAGGAAGAGTTTACCCTACTTTGTAAACATGATAAGTAGTATAGGGTCGAATGGAGCACGTGGATATTACTCACCAAGTGTCCAATCAACCTAGCACTTGGATATTACACACCAAGTTCCCAAAATCCCACCCAATGGCGATATTACTCACGCCTTGGGGTTTATAAAACTTCAAGTCTAGAAAAGAGAGAGGAAGATCTTTTAGAGGCTCCATCCTTTAGATGCTCAATGTTGTTCTGTTTCCATGAACACGGCTGATCGATCAGATTGCAATACTCTCGAGAGGTTGTGCACTTTCCCCACAATCCACGATCAAGTCCTTTTACAGACAAGACCATGGCGAGGCCTTCCCTTAGTAGCCCCTCTACCAGCTAGATCCAACCGTGCCAAGAACCTCCAAATGTTGGTACCCCAGTGAGGTTTCCCACTAAGTACTAAGCCAAGACAGAGCCCATATGTATTGTGGTTGCACTGGAAGCTTCTGAATTATGAAACATGGCAGACTTCTCTGATTCCTGAGCGGCCGTCCTCCACCAAAATCCCACTCGTTGTCCCGACAACCATTCCGCCCAGAAGAAAACTTAGTTTTATTTTGAAGGGGGTTTTGAGAAGAAAAGTTCGCTCAGGGAGCTCTCATACTTAGAAATTTTTTGAGTCTTTCGAATCCCCAACGGTACTTAGTATATATATAGCATAGCAAGCAATACTTAGCAAAAACAGGGGAACCTAATAGGATGGAAATCCTAAATATAAAGCTACTCATGGCATACTACAAAACCGCACTTGCAAAAATAGTAATAAGAAAATCTACTAAAGACCTACACATGCACACTACAAGATTTGAAGAGTAAAAACATGCATAGTCAAAAAATGGGACATAATATGTACAGATGGTGTAAGTTGCCTTGATCCGAGCAACACTCTACACCACAGTACTCCTCAGCGCACTCCGAACAATCTAACGAAACACAAACATAGATCCAATCACAAATTGCACAAAACAATGCCATGATGGTAAATATGCATGCATGCAACATGGTAATATGCAAGAATGGATTCAATTTTCGACCAAGGTTTTATTCTTTGTTGGGTTGGGGATGTCATTGGTACCGATTTCCCACAGATTTTAAGTATTTTGGATTAATACTTAAATAAACAAGCTCATAAATAGATCTACACTTCCAATCTACCTCGAAACAGATCTAAACATTCTAAGCATGATATAACAATTTTCCACAGAAGAACTCGTAGATACAAGGCCAACGCAACAAGAAACAGCTAAAATGGATCTACGGATATTTTTCTAGAATTAAAATACTCCAATCTAAACTTTAAATCCTACTGCAAGATTACTGCCGTAAACCAGCAATATTAATACAGATTTGTGTTAAACTCAATTTGCGAATCCAACGGTATATTATACGCAAAATTTGGACAAAAACTCGATTTACTATGAATTAAACGAGATTATAATTGATTCTGCCTATTTAAAAAACAGATCGACGGCCAGCTACGTGGCGACAAGTGGCCGCACCGGATTGGTCCAGTGGGCCGACGCTGGCTGACTCAGCATGCTGACGCGGTGCTGCCACGCGGCACGAGGGGGTTGGCCGATACCCCTTCGGCCTGGCCATCTAATCCTAGGCGTTGGATTAGAATTGGACGGCTGGGGGGGTGGCCGGCGACTTACCGTGGCAAAGCGGACGTGGACGACGTCAGACGATGGCGGCGTGCCGGTGGCGGTCGACGGTCGTCGGCATCGGCGATGCGGTGCTCCCCCGGCTCGACGGAGTAGATGACGGTGGCTGCCTTCTCGTCGCGGTTCCGTTCCTGGGGGTGGCATCGGCTCCCTTCTTCCGAAGCGACGGCGAACGGCGGCTGGAGTTCACGGACGCCGGAGAGTGTCCGGCGAGCAATTGTGGAGGCTGTGGTCTGCTAAAGAGAGGGAAAAAGGCGTGAGAAGAACCGGTATAGCAAGGGGATATCGAGAAGGGAAAGAGGAGGCGTAGAGGGCGCCGGAATCTTGCCGTCGAGCATCGGCGGTGGCGAACTCCGGCGAGGCCTATGGCGGCAGCCCGGTGGCGGTTGGTGTAATTAGAGCTAGGGAGCCTAGCGTGGCGCGGGGGTCGTGGAACTCCTCTCCGATCCGGCCGGAGTTCATTCTAGAGGCGGTCAGTGAACAAGTTTGTTCCGAACTCGTCGGAACGATGATGACGACGGGGTGGGGCCGGGCCGTTAGTGGCTGCGGGGGCACGGGCTGGCTACTGGCGGCGTCTGTTGGGCCGGCCTACGCGCTACGCGGCGCCCACTCTGCCAGGCGGGGCGGGTAGATAGGTCACGGGCTGGTCTAGCCGGCCCGCTAGGCTAGATTTCCCCCTTTTTTATTCTTTTTATTTTTTCTGTTTCACTAATTGTTTCATATCTTTTGTAAACGGACTCGAAATTAAGTGAGATTGGTCTCTAAAATTTTGTAAAAATAAGAAGATTAGTATGGGGTTATAAGATAACACTTTTGCAAGGTTTTAGGAGGTTAATTTTTGTTTAACCCCTTTTTGCCTTTATATGACTATAGGGTTTGGAAAGTATCTGATGCAGCTTTTTACTGTGTGATGCCATGATGCAAAGATATGATGCATGCTTCTAGTAACATCTGCAATCGTAAAATTTTGGATGTTAAAAACCTACCCCCCTTAGGAAGAATCTCGTCCCCGAGATTCAGGTTGGTTAGCAAATAGGTGTGGGTGTTCTTTCTTCAGGTCTTCTTCACGTTCCCACGTGGCGTCTTCCTCGGAATGGTGATTCCATTGAACTCTGCAAAACCTGATAGTCTTGGTACGAGTAATCCTCTCAGTTGTTTCTAGAATCTTGTGGGTGTTTCCTCATAGGTGAGATCGTTTTTGAGTTGAACCTTATCCAAAGGATCCGTATCCTTTAGCGGTGTTTCAGCCATTTCCGGGTGACACTTCTTTAGTTGTGACACATGGAATACATCATGAATAGTCAACACTTCGGGCAATTCCAACTGATAGGCAGCCTCCCCTCTACGAGCCAAAATCCTATAGGGCCCTATGAATCGAGGTGCCAACTTACCCTTAATTCCAAATCTCTTAACTCCTCGTAGTGGTGAAACTTGGCGATATGCACAATCTCCCACTCTGTAAGTTACATCCCTTCGCTTGGAATCAGCATAACTCTTTTGCCTAGATTGGGCTACTTTTAACCTGTCATGAATCTGTCTTACTTTTTCTTCGGCATCCTTGATCAGTTTAGGTGCAAACAAACTACGTTCTCCAACTCCATTCCATAGCACTTTCTGCCATATAGAACTTCAAATGGAGCCATCTTGATACTAGTTTGGTAACTGTTATTGTATGAGAATTCCGCATATGGCAAATTATCATCCCAACTAGATCCATAGTCTAGTGCACAGGCTCTTAACATGTCCTCCAAGATCTGATTAACTCTTTCCGTTTGTCCATCTGTTTGCGGGTGGAAAGCAGTACTAAACTACAGTCGTGTCCCTAGAGACTCGTGTAGTTGTCGCCAAAACTTCGAGGTGAATTGGGTACCTCTATCAGAGACAATCCCCTTGGGTACACCATGAAGGCTTACGATCCTTGACATATAAATCTTGGCAAGATTAGCACTTGTATAGGTGGTCTTTACAGGAATAAAGTGGGGCACCTTAGTGAAGTGATCGACTACTACCCAGATAGAATCATACCCAGAACAAGTCCGGGGTAGTCCTGTGATAAAATCCATGCCTACCTTGTCCCACTTCGAATCGGGCACAGGTAATGGCTGCAGCAGCCCTGCTGGTTTTTGATGTTCGGCCTTGACTTTGTTGCACACGTCACACAAGGAGATGTATTCAGCAATTTCTCTTTTCAAGTTATTCCACCAGAATCTATCCTTCACATCCATGTACATCTTTGTATTACCAGGATGAATTGAGTAAGGCGAATCGTGAGCTTCCTGAAGAATTAACTTCCTGATATCGGGATTATCGGGAACGCACAAACGCTTCTCATACCAAAGTGTCCCTTGTTCATCCGTATGAAACCCTTTTGCTTTACCCTTGCTTATATTAGCTTTTATCTCTTCCAACTCTTTGTCCCCGTTTTGGGCCTCTTTGGTTTGGTCCAGAATCGTTGGCACTATCTCCATAGTTGCTAAGTATCCCTCTAGAACTATTTCCAACTTGAGATCCTTGAACTGTTCACACAAATCCTTTGGAAGTTCTCCCATGGTAAGTCCATTTACATAGACTTTCTGGCTTAAGGCGTCAGCCACAACATTGGCCTTTCCAAGATGGTACTGCAGGTCCAAGTCATAGTCCTTGATGAGCTCAAGCCATCTCCTTTGCCTCATATTTAACTCCTTTTGAGTGAAGATATATTTAAGACTCTTGTGATCCGTGAACACATCACAATGTTTGCCCATGAGGTAATGTCTCCATACCTTGAGCGCATGCACAACTGATGCTAGTTCCAAATCGTGTGTGGGGTAGTTATTCTCCTGGTTCTTAAGTTGCCGATGAAGGGAATATGCCCGAGAGGCAATAATAAAGTGGTTATTATCTTATTCCATGTTTATGATAAATTTTTATTTTGCATGCTATAATTGTATTGATCAGAAACGTCAATACATGTGTGTTTAATAAACAAAAGGGTTCCTAGTTATGCCTCTCTTATAGACTAGCTTGTTGATTAACAAGATGATCAAGGTTTCCTGATCATGGACATTGGATGTTGTTAATAACAAGGTCACAACATTGGTGGAATGATGTGATGAACATTCATCTGAAGTATAGCATTACTATCAAAGTCATTATGTTTATATTGCTATAACACTATACGAAGTAATCTTTATCCTTAGACCATGAGATCATGTTAATTGCTAACACCGGAAGAGTATCTTGATAACATCAAACGTCACACCGTAACAGGGTGACTATAAAGATGGGTTAAGTGCTACGAAGGTGTTATGTTGAGGCTCATGGATCAAGAGTGGAATTTGTCAGTCCCGATGACCGATAGATATACTCTGGGCCCTCTCGGTGATATCACATTGAGATAGCTTGCAAGCAAGTGATGTGATCACTAGAATGTTATATCACGGGAACGAGAAAAGAGTGCATGTCGGTAACGAGATCAAACTAGGTATTTGGATGCCAATGATCGAATCTCGGACATGTAATATATTGCGAGACAAAGGGATTTAGTTACTACCGTTAAAGGTTCTCATGATCACAGAAGTCATCGTTGAATGTGTAGGAGTCAGTATGGATCTCCGGGTCCCGCTTCTGATTATTGATCTGAGAGGAGTCTCAATCATGTCTCTATTATTCGCGAACCGTAGGGTGACACAGAGTTACCGGACACCATTTTGGAGCACATATGTTTCAGACGAAAGAATTGCAAAGCGCAGGAATTGTTTCGATAGAAACTGGAAATTATTTCGGGTGAAATTGCAGAAAGTGGTTCTGCATGTGATATTGAAATATTGCAAGGGGCTATATGTGAATGTTTGTTAATTAAAGTAATTAACAAAATTCTGAATAAATTTAATAAAAGAGTTTTATTAAATGAGAGAGCATTAAACTTGGAGAATTTTAATGCATTTAAAGTGGAGACTTTAAAAGGGAATGTGAAGAGGAATTTTAATGTGGAGGGGTTACCACCACATGAATGGGGGAGGTGAGGGGTCAACCCCCATGCGCCGGCCATGGAGAGGAGGGGCACCCCCCTCCTCCTATAAAAGGCCAACCACTCCCTCCTTCATCCTCACACCTCCTTGTGAAGGATCTCTCTCCCCCTCTAGAATTATTCCCCCATGGTCTTAGATTAGTGAGATACATGTTCCCGGTGGCATTTCCTCTGGAAGGAGTTGCTTCTTCCAATGGATCGCTGGAGCGAGAAGGTGGAGGTTGTCCGGTGGCTTGAACTTGTGTGCGAGTACGGATGCGTTGCTGAGTTGCGGTGCTCGGACTTCCTCACGATCTTGAGATCGGCAAGTGTACAACTACATCAACCATGAGTTCCTACTCGTTAACAAAACTCGTTGTCTTCGAGGGTAAGTTCTCATTGGATGTATGTCCACCCGTTGCTTTGTACATAGTAGATAGATCTTGGCGTGTAGTTCTCATCGTAGGAATTTTTTGTTTTCTATGCTGCGGACCCAACAGTGGTATCAGAGCCTGATCTATGCGTAGGTGCTTTGCACGGGTAGTACACATATGTTTATATGTGGGCGATGATGATCATGTTATTGCATCTTATATGTATTTTGGATATTGGTGGCATAGTGAGATGAAACGGCCCAGACCAACCTTACATGTCATCATACATGAGACCGGTTCCACGACTGACATGCAACTTGTTTTGCATAAGTGGCTGGCGGGTGTCTGTCTCTCCTACTATAGTCAATATCTGATTTACAACGAGTTGCTAATAACTTGTTTATCCTCGTTGTGGTTCATGTTCATAGGTGAGAACGGTTCTATCTCCAAAATCCCCAAGCCACGTAAAACTTGCAATTGATAAATTAGAGGCGTCTAGTTTAGATCGTTGCTGGGCTAGTGTCTTGATATGGTATTGTTGTAAGTAGATGTATGATAGATACTCTTACAACACACTCAACGTGTAAGTTCCATAGACTTTGGCCTTACACACAAAAGGAATGATAGAGATCATACCACGATGCAAGTAATAGAGATCAAATGCATGGACCATATCATCTCACTTTACACATTAGATGTTAGCATCTTATACTGCTAGTTTGGCGCTTTCTGTAGCATTGTAAGATGATCCCTCATTCAGATATCAAGATAAAAATGTGTTCTTCCTTAAGTATGCACCGTTCTATGGATCGGGTTTCGAGACATCACGTGATGATCGGGTGTACTCGACTCTACGCTTTCATACAAACGGGTGTAAGACAGTTTTACACATGCGAGTACTAAGGTTCTTACTTGGCGAGCCTAGCATGTACAAACATGGCCTCGGAACACGGACCGAAAGGTTAAGCATGAGTCATATAGTTGATATGATGCCCATATAGATGCTCGCCTTTGAAGCTACATCCACTCACGTGATGATCGAACTTGGTGTAGTGGATTTGGTTCATGTAATCATCAAAAAGGCACGAGGGATGTCGTTTTTGAGTGGGATTTCATTAGTAATTTGGATTAGTCGAACCCAATTTGTCATAAACTAAATCAAAGTGAATTTTCATAATTTGTTGTAGTCATTGGCGTCTGTTCACTACCTTATGCTTAGTTTTAATTGAGATAATAGAACTATAGAATTCTGGATATTTACTTTACGAACTAGTATCATATTGTTTTGAATGTCAATTTAAAGTTTATTAGTCCTATTGCAAACTTTTAGCAAACTCTATTTACTCCATGAAGTTTAATAAGTAGTATTAAATCAAGAGTAAGAATTCCAATGTTAGTATCTAAAGTATCATGTTTGCCTCCATGATTATTGATATTCAAAAGTTGTTTTAATATCAAGATTATCTAGGAGCTGAAAATTGTTTTAGAAACCATCATGTGTGAAAGATATTGTGATATCTGAAACAATGTTTTTAGTTGCATTATGATAGAGTATAATTTAGCAAAATACATGTTCTCATATTGTATGAGAATTTGTGAAGGATGGAGATGCTAAGCATCCGGATCTCCCAAACGGTTTTGGGAACTAAAAATTATACTCGTCATTCTTCCTTATAATCTATAGTAGCTTGATCATGAAAGTTGTCATGATAAGGATGAATAGAAGATGTAAGTAAAATGTTTACTACACTAAGATTACTAAAGAATGGATTTTTGAAAGAATGCCAAACATTTGATGATGGTGATCCACTTCAAAGTGCAAGTTCAAAGGTATTAGTATTTTACTATATACACTTTATACTATGTGTCATGTGAATGACACCACAATTGATGTTGATAGATTCTTTTAAAAGGAAAAGGAATTGCTGAAAGAGAATCTATAAAATATTTGGCAGAAAACAAAATGTTGGAAATGTCCAGCTTAGGTATATAGAAGATATGTATGTTACGGCTGTATTCCTTGCTTGTTATACAATGTAGTTCTGAGGTATTGGATACTGGTATTGGATACCGAATTGGTTGGTATGAAGTGTCATACATGACAACACTTCGTGAACTACAATGGCCTAAGTAACTAGCAAGAGAATAAGTGATGATGTTCATCGAAAACAAATAAAGTGTTATTATGTTTTTGTTGTCATCAAACCTAGCCTTCAAGATTTGTTTTAATAATTGTTATTTTATTCCAGTATTACGAGAACAATGGTTGTTCAAATAATTACCGTATTCCATAAAGGATGGATGAAATTTTACAAGTCTAGTGGGAGAAATCACATCCATAAACACTATTGCTAAAATGTCGCAAGACAAATGATTGAAAGATCACTTATGAAGTGACATCGCTGTTTAAATTATATTTGAAAGAAAACATGAAGAAACTCCATGTTGATGGAATTTTGGAGTCTTTGATTTTGATCAATTGACGCATGTGAGACTTTCCTCGAGATAATTGAAACTCCGTCCATAGGCTAGAGAGGAACGGATGACTAGCTTATTGGAAATTGTGCATGCTGATGTGCATAGTCCATTATGTGTAGCCATATGCGATGGATCTTTTTGCTTCATATGCTTTCTCCGAAAATTTGAGTGAATATATCTGTATATTTACTTAATAAGGAAGAAGTATGAAACATTTGAAAAATTGTTCAAAGACTTTCAAGATGAAGTGGAAAATCATTGTAACAAGAAAATAAAGATTTTATGATTTGATCATAAAGGAAGATATTTGAGTTACATGTTTAGCAAAACACCTAAGATTTGAGGAATTGTTCCATGATTTGTGTTTCCCGATAAACCATAGGAGTATGGAATATTCGAGAGATGAAATCAAACCATGTTTGACAAGGTAAGATCAAGGGTGTCATTTATAAAACTGCCATTATGTTTTAAGGATTGAAGCTTTAGAGACTACCGCTTTTGCACTGAAAAGAGCACCATCGTGATCCGTTGAAATGACACCATATGAGTTATGGTTTGGGATAAAACCCGAATTGTCTTTTCTTAAATTTTGGTATGCTATGCATAAGTAAAATGTTTACAACCAAAGTCGGATAAGCACGTCTTTGTAGGTTATCCCAAAGAATTTGTTGGGAATTTCTCCATAACACCGAGGACAAAAGAGTTTGTTACTTGGAACGGTAAGTTTCTTGAGAAGGATTTTTTTGCGAAAAGTTAAGTGGGAGAACAATAGAACTTTGATAAGGTTGTTAAACCTTAGCTATATGTGCTAAGTAGCGCAGCGCCGGAAAGTGTCCCGGTGGCGGCCACAATGCTCATGGCTCCCGTGATTACAAAGGGTGTGATCTCAGAGATTAGAGTTCCTATTGAACCGTGTGGGTCGGTAAGAATCAAATAGTAAGATTTGATAAGCAAGTCGTTATTGTTTTGACAATGATGAACCGACTACATGCAAAGAAGCGATGATGGGCCCTGACTCCATAAAATGACTAGAAGTCATAGAATCCGTGATAGTATCCATACACGATAAATCAAGTTTCTGAACTTGGAAGACCCTCTGGAATGGCATGAAGCCTATCGGTTGTGTTTGGATCTATAAAGAAATAGACATGGATGTTTAACATCTATGAAATAGTCGACATGTCGGAAAGAAGTTTACTACAATGTTCAAGGAGTTTACTATGACAAGATTTGATCTTTCATAGCGATATTTAGTCTTGAAGGATTAATGTAGCAACCACTACATATAATTTGGTATATGGTAGTTGAATAAACAAAACAAGGTTCTTCTAATAGAATGGTTACCTAGGACGTGTACATGACATGGTCCGAAGGTTTTTGTTAATTCAAAGGGTGCTAAAAGGGCATGCAAACTTCAATAGTTGAAGTAAGCATAGCGGAGTTGGAATCTTCACCATGATGAAACTATTAAAAGAGTTTAAATTCATCGGAGATGATGAAGATGCTTGCATTTGCAAGAAATTAAGTGGGAGCGCTGAGACATATTTATAATACATTATGTAGAGGACATATTGTTGATTGGAAATGATGTATCATGTATTGACACAAGTTAAGAATTTCATTAAAATAAGATTTCAATGAAAGACTTGGGAAAACCCAGAATATTTGGCATCAATATCTATATGGATAGATTAAGGCGCTAATATGGTTGTGCCAGACATACATATATGAGATATTGAAAGGGTTCAATATGGAAACAACAAGAAAGGTTCTTGCTGCATGGAAAGAATTGTATCAAGATTCAAGTGTTTCAACACTTGGTGAATAAAATTACATGAAGATTTTGATCGATTATACCATGATATGTATATATCCAAAATGTCCTATGCTCTAAATGTTATGAGCACATACCAGAATGATTCATAAGATGATCATTGGACGATAGTAAAGATATTCTTATGAGCTTTGGAAGAACTAAGAATATATCATGTATAAGTGACAAATAGTTAAAGGTAGTTTATTGTAAAGTGTTACATTGATACTAGTTTTGTCACAAGATACAAATTAAATTTATCTCAATTTAGACTATGGGTGGCACAATGTAATGGAAAAGATGTTCCATGGTGGATTTGGATGAGTTCCAAAGTTGAGACATTGTGACGGATACTACAACAAAAGGCTAAGTCTATAACTGCTATAGTAGCAGCAAAGGAGGGCATTTGTGTTAAGTAGTTTGTTATCAAACTAGGTGTGGTTCAAAGTGGGCTAATACTATGAAGATATATTGTGTGACAATAATATCAACATATTTTAACCGGAAGGAACTAAAGGTCTCACCAAAGGACCAAATTTATACAATGCCATCTCATTTGAGAATGAGTGATGCGTAGAGACGTAAAGACATGCAAATACACATGGATCTGAAACTGTCAGATCCGGAGATTATGTTAACGACTAGCAATAGCGTATATGCAACACCAGAAAGCCATAGGTGTTCAATACGCAAAGTTTTTCAAACTAGACTATTGACTCTAGTGCAAGTGGGAGACTAAAGGGAATATGACCAAGAGGCAATAATAAAGTGGTTATTATCTTATTCCATGTTTATGATAAATGTTTATTTTGCATGCTATAATTGTATTGATCAGAAACGTCAATACATGTGTGTTTAATAATCAAAAAGGGTTCCTAGTTATGCCTCTCTTATAGACTAGCTTGTTGATTAACAAGACGATCAAGGTTTCCTGATCATGGACATTCGATGTTGTTAATAACAAGGTCACAACATTGGTGGAATGATGTGATGAACATTCATCTGAAGTATAGCATTACTATCAAAGTCATTATGTTTATATTGCTATAACACTATACGAAGTAATCTTTATCCTTAGACCATGAGATCATGTTAATTGCTAACACTGGAAGAGTATCTTGATAACATCACACGTCACACCGTAACAGGGCGACTATAAAGATGGGTTCAGTGCTACGAAGGTGTTATGTTGAGGCTCATGGATCAAGAGTGGAATTTGCCAATCCCAATGACGGATAGATATACTCTGGGCCCTCTCGGTGATATCACATTGAGATAGCTTGCAAGCAAGTGATGTGATCACTAGAATGTTATATCACGGGAACGAGAAAAGAGTGCATGTCGGTAACAAGATCAAACTAGGTATTTGGATGTCAATGATCGAATCTCGGACATGTAATATATGGCGAGACAAAGGGATTTAGTTACTAGCGTTAAAGGTTCTCACGATCACAGTAGTCATCGTTGAATGTGTAGGAGTCAGTATGGATCTCTAGGTCATGCTTCTGATTATTGATCTGAGAGGAGTCTCAATCATGTATGCATTATTCACGAACCGTAGGGTGAGACACTTAAGAGTTACCTGACACCATTTTGGAGCACATATGTTTCAGACGAAAGAATTGCAAACCGCGGGAATTGTTTTGATAGAAACCGGAAATTGTTTCGGGTGAAATTGCAGAAAGTGGTCCTGCATGTGATATTGAAATATTGCAAGGGGCTATATGTGAATGTTTGTTAATTAAAGTAATTAACAAAATTCTGAATAAATTTAATAAAAGAGTTTTATTAAATGAGAGAGCATTAAACTTGGAGAATTTTAATGCATTTAAAGTGGAGACTTTAAAAGGGAATGTGAAGAGGCATTTTAATGTGGAGGGGTTACCACCACATGAATGGGGGAGGTGAGGGGTCACCCCCCATGCGCCGGCCATGGAGAGAAGGGGCACCCCCCTCCTCCTATAAAAGGCCACCCACTCCCTCTTTCATCCTCACACCTCCTTGTGAAGGATCTCTCTCCCCCTCTAGAATTATTCCCCCATGGTCTCAAATTAACGAGATACATGTTCCCGGTGGCATTTTGTCTGGAAGGAGTTGCTGCTTCCGCTGGATCGCTAGAGCGAGGAGGTGGAGGTTGTCCGGTGGCTTGAACGTGTGTGCGAGTACGGATGCGCTGCTGAGTTGCGGCGCTCGGACTTCCTCACGATCTTGAGATCAGCAAGTGTACGACTACATCAACCACGAGTTCCTACTAATTAACAAAACTCGTTGTCTTCAAGGGTAAGTTCTCGTTGGATGTATGTCCACCTATTGCTTTGTACCTAGTAGATAGATTTTTGTTTTCTCATCATAGGAATTTTTTTGTTTTCTATGCTGCGGACCCAACAGCCGAGAGGCGTAAGACACTACTTCTCCATCTTGCATCAGTACACTACCAAGTCCTTGTCGAGAAGCGTCACAATAGACATGGAAATCTTTTTGGATGTCAGGGAGACACAAAACTGGTGATGTTACTAGGCGCTTCTTCAATTCTTGAAAACTTGCTTCACATGCCTCGGTCCATTTGAACTTCCTTTCCTTCTTCAACAATTCTGTCATAGGCTTCGCTATCTTGGAAAAGTTTTCAGTGAACCTTCGGTAATATCCTGCAAGGCCCAAGAAACTCCTGATGTCACCCACATTCTTAGGTGACTCCCATTCTGTCACGGAAGCTACCTTACTTCGGTCCACGGCAACTCCTTTAGCTGACACAATATGACCAAGGAATCCCACTTCTTTTAACCAGAACTCACATTTTCTAAACTTGTCATACAACTTGTGTTCCCTTAACTTTTCCATAATTAGGCGCAGATGCCTCTCATGTTCCTTCTCGTCCTTGGAATATATGAGTATGTCATCAATGAATACCACAATAAACTTATCCAAGTACTCCATGAACACCTTTTTCATCATAGTAATGAAGTATGCGGGGGCATTGGTTAGGCCAAAAGACATCACGGTGTACTCATACAATCCGTATCTTGTGGTGAAGGTTGTCTTGGGTACATCCTGTTCCCAGATCTTTAACTGGAAATAACCTGATCTGAGATCAATCTTAGAGAACACACTAGCTCCCTTTAATTGATCGAACATGTCGTTGATATTTGGTAGAGGGTACTTGTTCTTGATTGTCACTTCATTCAACGACCGGTAGTCCACGACTAGTCTCTTGGTTTTATCCTTCTTCTCCACGAACAAGACAGGCGCTCCCCAAGAAGACGCACTTGGTTGAATGAAGCCTTTGTCCAATTGCTCCCTAAGTTGTTTCTTAATTTCCTTCAACTCATCAACATCCATCTTGTATGGTCTCTTTGCTATCGGTCCAGTACCAGGCATCAAGTCAATGAGAAACTCGATGTCTCGATCAGGAGGCATCCCTGGCAATTCTTCCGGAAATACATCTGGATACTCCTTCACAATTGGCATATCCTCCAAGCTAACCCCCTTAAGAGAGTTCACCATACTTCCTTTGAGTGCAAAGGTCGATTTAAAGTGGATTCTCTTCTTATCTGGAGTTGTGAGTGCGACAGTCCTTTTGGCACAATCTATGACTCCCTCATATTCAGTCATCCAATTCATGCCCAAAATTATGTCTAAGCCTTGTGACTCCAGAACGACTAGACTTGTGGGAAAGATGTGTGCCCCAATCCTTAGTTCTAACCCACGGCATCCAGAGTTTGCCACTATTTCTCCTCCAAGAGAACTTACCCTTAGGGGAGTACTAATAGTCTCCGTAGGTATCTTGCCTCTATCCACAAATACCCTTGATATGAATGAATGCGACGCACCAGTATCAAAAAGAACAACTGCGGGGGTGGAGTTAAGATTGAACTTACCAATCACGGAGTCAGGTGCCTCACTAGCATCCTCCATGGAGACATGATTCACCGTGGCTTTGACGAATGGATTCAGCTTCTTCCCATTTCCATTACCGTTACCATGGTTGTGTCTGTTGCCGCTTCCATTGCCATTCCCATTCTTCATCTTTTCGGGGCAAGTAGTTGCATAATGCCTGTCTTGTTACACTTAAAGCATGTCACTTCACTCAGATCCTTCCCATTGCCATTTGCATTGCGGTGTTTATGGCCATTGTGGTAATGTCCTCCGTGACGATGACCATTGTGGTTGTGGCCGTTGTGGTTGTGGGGTGGTGGTGACGAAGTGCGTTGCTTCTGATATGGGGCTGAGTTGTGCTTGTGTGAGGTGGACTTCCTCTTGCGGTTCTTTATACTCTTTTGCTTTGCTTCAACCACAACTGCCCTATCCAGAAGTTCCTGATAGTTATCAAACTTTAGAGCCACAAGCTGAATGGATATCTCATCATTAAGTCCCCTTAGGAACTCTTCTTGCCTCTTGGCATCAGTGGAGACATCATTAGGTGCATAACGTGCCAGCTTGCTGAAAAGGTCCCCATACTCGGAGACAGAGCGGTGTAGTTGCTTCAAGTTGCGGAACTCACGTCTCTTTAGTGACATGACACCAGCAGCTATGTGATGAGTACGAAAGGCCGCCTCAAACTAGTTCCAGGTGATAGCTTCAATATCAGGGTGGGTGACTTGGTAATTATCCCACCATTCAGCAGTTGGTCCCTCAAGTTGGTGCGCGGCAAAGCGCACCCTGTCTGCTCCAACAACTTGGATGGTATCTAACTTCTTGTTGGTGGTGCGGAGCTAGTCATCTGCCACAATTGGCTCAGAACTACTTGAGAAAATAGGAGGGTTCAACCTCAAGAACCAAGTCAGGCGATCCTGTTGGGGAGGTGGAGGTGGTGGAGGCGGCGGGTTGTTGTTATTGTTTTGCATGTTTTGAGTGAGTAGTTGGATCAGCTGATTCTGGGAGTTCAGAAGTTGTGCCATCTCTGGGGGCATGTTGTTGTTGTTCCCACGTCTCGCCATCTGTGGGGTTTGGGAAACAAGTTAAGAAATAGATAGAAAGCCTAAGGAATAAACTCCTACCCTTATGTAAACACGAGAAAAACACACGAGAAACACAAGGCACACATAGCACATAGTTTAACACAACTCAACTGAGTTTAACTAAACCAATGTAGTTTTGGTACTTAATACAATCATGAAAAACGTTTGACTATAGTAATAAAGGTGGTCCAACTATCTACTCTACTCATCATCCACTTCCTCATCCTCAATAGTGAAGCCTTCCTTCTCCAGCATTGACTTGTATAACTCCATGTCCTTCGTCGTGGCTTCAAGCTTCTCCTGAAGTTCCTTCATCTCATGTGGCTCTGGTGTAGCAGCTTCGAGCCTCTCTTGAAGTTCCTTCGCCTCTTGCAGCTCCTGGGTAGCAGCCTTGATCTTCTCTTGAAGTTCCTTCTTCTCCTTCTGCAGCTCCTTGATCAAGCTTGACCCCATAGTCATGGGCGTGATCTTCTCCTCCAAGCTCCTCTTGGCTGCTCGCAGGTCCTTCAACATGGTGGCAAAGTTCTTGAACTCCATCTCGTTTTTCGCGAGTACAAGACTTTGTTCTCTAATCCTCTTGTTCTTATCCTGCACCCCCTTCTCTTGATTAGCGAACTTCTTGTCTTGGGCGGTGAGCTTCCCTCCTAGGGACTTGATCTCCTCTTCTAGCTCTTCGATCTTCTCGTCCTTCTCCTTGACTAGGGCGCATAACTCATCATTCCTCATGATCTCAAAGCAGCTTCCCTCCTCAAGATCATTGATGTGGCACTCCAAGTCTTGATATTGGATCCTTCGATGCTTGCATGTCGCCCTTTCCTCCGGGGTTAACTCGATTGGAACTCCCTTCTCATCACGTCTTCTAAAGAGTTTGATGTAGTGGTCTTCAACCTCTTCATGGTGGCGTCCACAAAGGCGTCCAATGAGCTCATGCATGCTGATGCTAAGTCCTTTCTCCTTGGATTCGCTGGTGACGTTGAGTACAATGGCCTCCGTCTTGGGTTCAGACTCGCTGCACCCCGGTTGGATGACTTCTATCGCCTAGCATCCTTCCTTGTGCATCTTCCTCAACTCGCTTCCCTTGATTGAAGGCATGGGCAACTCCAACGTCTTGATGATGTCTAGAAGGCATTCCCCAAAGCGCAGGTACTTGATGTCTTCGGCGGTGTCGTAGTAGAAGGTCGTCATCTTTAAGTTAGGAGAATGAAAATTAGACACAAAGTGATAAGGAAGAGAATTACTAGAAGAGCATAAATAACTTAGAGGAATATAGAAAGCAAAACACACAATGGTAAAGGTGGTTTCCAATCCTAGGGGTCACGTCCTACAAGCAACTTTGCACTCTAATACCATCTGTTGTGATCTCGGATCGTTAAGGATCCTAAGTCCCTGTGATTAACATGCTAGTCCCTGGATCAATTGCTAGCACTTCACAGTCGATGAATATCATCTAAAACACAAGTCATTATTACACGAATAATCTAGAGTATAATTATTACAACTTGCATAGCTTATAGCTAGCTCAAATAAAACAGCGGAAACTAAGTAAATATTGAGTCCATCAACGCCTCAGGCTAGTTGCGTGAAGACCCACGATCCCTACGCACCTTTCAGTCTTCGGATTCTGCACATAAGACGTGCAGCCAACAAGTTGGGTCAATACTTTGAATGTATTGGCAAAATTTAGGCTTTGGGGTTCTTTTGCATAAGGCCAATTTTTTCTAAGTAAGAAGAAAAGAGGAAGAGTTTACCCTACTTTGTAAACATGATAAGTAGTATAGGGTCGAATGGAGCACGTGGATATTACTCACCAATTGTCCAATCAACCTAGCACTTGGATATTACGCACCAAGTTCCCAAAATCCCACCCGATGGCGATATTACTCACGCCTTGGGGTTTACAAAACTTCAAGTTTGGAAAAGAGAGAGGAAGATCTTTCAGAGGCTCCATCCTTTAGATGCTCAATGTTGTTCTGTTTCTGTGAACACGGCTGATCGATCAGATTGCAATACTCTTGAGAGGTTGTGCACTTTCCCCACAATCCACGATCAAGTCCTTTTACAGACAAGACCATGGCGAGGCCTTCCCTTAGTAGCCCCTCTACCAGCTGGATCCAACCGTGCAAAGAACCTCCAAATGTTGGTACCCCGGTGAGGTTTCCCACTAAGTACTAAGCCAAGACATAGCCCATATGTATTGTGGTTGCACTGGAAGCTTCTGAATTCTGAAACATGGCAGACTTCTTTGATTCCTGAGCGGCCGTCCTCCACCAAAATCCCACTCGTTGTCCCGACAACCATTCCGCCCAGAAGAAAACTTAGTTTTATTTTGAAGGGGGTTTTGAGAAGAAAAGTTCGCTCGAGAGAGCTCTCATACTTAGAATTTTTTTGAGTCTTTCGAACCCCCCAACGATACTTAGTATATATATAGCATAGCAAGCAATACTTAGCAAAAACAAGGGAACCTAATAGGACGGAAATTCCTAAATATAAAGCTACTCATGGCATACTACAAAACCGCACTTACAAAAATAGTAATAAGAAAATCTACTAAAGACCTACACATGCACACTACAAGATTTGAAGAGTAAAAACATGCATAGCCAAAAACTGGGACATAATATGTACAAATGGTGTAACTTTCCTTGATCCGAGCAGCACTCTACACAACAGTACTCCTCAGCGCACTCCGTACAATCTAACGAAACACAAACATAGATCCAATCATAAATTGCACAAAACAATGCCGCAATGGTAAATATGCATGCATGCAACATGGTAATATGCAAGAATGGATTCAATTTTCAACCAAGGTTTTATTCTGGGGTGTTGTTGGGTTGGGGATGTCATTGGTATCGATTTCCCATAGATTTTAAGTATTTTGGATTAATACTTAAATAAACAAGCTCATAAATAGATCTACACTTCCAATCTACATCGAAACAGATCTAAACATTCTAAGCATGATATAACAATTTTCCACAGAAGAACTCGTATATACAAGGCCAACGCAACAAGAAACAACTAAAACGGATCTACGGATATTCTTCTAGAATTAAAATACTCCAATCTAAACTTTAAATCCTACTACAAGATTACTGCTGTAAACCAGCAATATTAATACAGATCTGTGTTCTACTCAATTGTGCGAATCCAACGGTATATTATACACAAATTTTGGACAAAAACTTGATTTACTATGAATTAAACGAGATTATAATTGATTCTGCCTATTTTAAAAAAATAGATCGGCGGCCAGCTACGCGGCGACAAGTGACTCAGCATGCTGACGCGGTGCTGCCACGCGGCGCGAGGGGGTTGGCCGATACCCCTTCGGCCTGGCCATCTAATCCTAGGCGTTGGATTAGAATTGGACGGCTGGGGGGGGTGGCCGGCGACTTACCGTGGCAAAGCGGACGTGGACGACGGCAGACGGTGGCAGCGCGCCGGTGGCGGTCGGCGGTCATCGGCATCGGCGATGCGGTGCTCCCCCCAGCTCGACGGAGTAGATGACGGTGGCTGCCTTCTCGTCGCGGTTCCGTTCCCGGGGGTGCCATCGGCTCCCTTCTTCCGAAGCGACGGCGAACGGCGGCTGGAGTTCACGGACGCCGGAGAGTGTCCGGCGAGCAATTGCGGAGGCTGTGGTCTGCTTCAGAGAGGGAAAAAGGCGTGAGAAGAACCGGTATGGCAAGGGGATATCGAGAAGGGAAAGAGGAGGCGTAGAGGGCGCTGGAATCTTGCCGTCGAGCATCGGCGGTGGCGAACTCCGGCGAGGCCTATGGCGGCAGCCGGGTGGCGGTTGGTGTAATTAGAGCTAGGGTTTTTGGGAGGCGGGTCAACCGGTATTTAAAGGCAGCCTAGCGTGGCGCGGGGGTCGCGGAACTCCTCTCCGATCCGGACGGAGTTCGTTCTAGAGGCGGTCAGTGAGCAAGTTTGTTCCGAACTCGTCGGAACGATGATGACGACAGGGTGGGGCCGGGCCGTCCGTGGCTGTGGGGGCGCGGGTTGGCTGCTGGCGGCGTCTGTTGGGCCGGCCTACGCGCTACGCAGCGCCCACTCTGCCAGGCGGGGCGGTAGATAGGTCACGGGCTGGTCTAGCCGGCCCGCTAGGCTAGATTTCCCCCTTTTTTATTCTTTTTATTTTTTCTGTTTCACTAATTGTTTCATATCTTTTGTAAACGGACTCGAAATTAAGTGAGATTGGTCTCTAAAATTTTGTAAAAATAAGAATATTAGTATGGGGTTATAAGATAACACTTTTGCAAGGTTTTAGGAGGTTAATTTTTGTTTAACCCCTTTTTGCCTTTATATGACTATAGGGTTTGGAAAGTATCTGATGCAGCTTTTTACTGTGTGATGCCATGATGCAAAGATATGATGCATGCTTCTAGTAACATCTGCAATCGTAAAATTGGGGATGTTATAGAGTCAGATCTTTGGACTCGACATTCTCCGAGAAGCCGAAGAGAAGGTTCACAAGGTCCGTGAGCACCTCAAGACCGCCCAATCCAGACATAAGAGTTATGCTGACAAGAGAAGGAGAGATCTGACTTTCAATGTCGGAGATTTTGTATATCTCAAGGTTTCGCCATTGAAGGGAACCCAACATTTTAGTCTGAAAGGAAAGTGAGCCCCCAGATATATCGAACCCTTCAAGATTCTGAACCGTCGAGGAGAAGTATCTTATCAACTGGAACTGCCAGAGGAGATGTCAGCCATCCACAATGTGTTCCATATCTCGTTACTTCGCAAATCCTTAGAAGTGCCGGAGAAGACCGAAGTTTTCAAGAATATCGATCACCGAGCTGTTGATATCAACAAGGACCTGACAGATCGTGAAGTGCCCATCCGTATCTTGGAAGAAGCCTACAGAACCACCAGGACCAGGAGTATCAAGTATCTCAAGATCCAATGGAGCAATCTTACCGAAGAGGAAGCCACTTGGGAGCGAGAAGATTACATTAGGATTGAGTTCCCAGATCACTTTAGTTCCTAGTTTTCTTTCATAAATCTCAGGATTAGATTTTGTTTAAGGGGGGAAGGTTTGTAACATCCCAAAACTTAATCCAAAGTTAATCAAGATCAAATCCACCCAATTTAGGGTTAACAAAAACTTTTTCTATTTTAAAATGATTAAGCATTCATATGTGTGTGCATGTAATTTAGGAGTTGTTTTGAATTGCCATGTTTGAGTGATCCATTGGTTGTAAAATGATTCTAAGGTGAATTTAACATCATCTAGATCATTCCCAAACTAATCCCAAAGAAAAAGAAATCAAAAAGAATTAATTAAGCAAATGGTCACTTTTGCCATTTTAATCACATAGCCTACTTTGGCTATTCCTAGAACTCAAATCTTAACAGAAACAATTGTGGTTCTTTGCACCCCTTGCTAGTACAAGTAGTGATGTACCAAGGTCCACCTTGTTTCATCCAAAAATCTTGCAAACACTAAATTTAAATGATAATTGAAAATTGAATGTAGTTCATATGTATATATCACACTTATTCAAAAACCACTCAAATGAACTCCATTTCATAATCCCAAGCACACCTAGATGCTTAAGCATAATATACATCACTCCACCAAAAATCAGCCAAAAATTCAAATATTTTCTTCATGCGGCCATTGTGTCGAACACTTAGTGAACACTAATCAATGTGCCTAACTATTACTGTTTTGGAGCCATTTGGTGTGCATTGATCATCCTTGTATCCCCCAGGCCCAACCAGACCAAACCCACCTCTATCCCTAGCCCCTAATGCCAGTGCCATGCCGCCCCGACGCCATGCTTGCTGGCCAAGTGTGCACAAGGCGCAGGAGACCACCAGCCCCTCTTTGCCGCTCTAGGAAGTTAGGCGCCACCTCACCGCCGCCCACGGTCGACCCCTTGATCAACCCAGCCCCTGGACCACTCCCCAGCCTCGTCGCCCTTTCTCTCTGCGCGCAGCTAGAGCGCGCCAGAGCGCGATCACTGCCAGCACGCAGTAGACCGTGCCTCGACACCATATCATGCACGCCGCTCTACCTCGACACCAACACCCCGCCAGACACGGCCGTGCACCGCCGCGCGACCCATAGTCGCCGGGAGGCGCGTCGAGCACCACCTCTGTCTCCCAGAGCGTGGGAAGCTCCTGACCATATGCCACCGCCCCTAGCCGCGCCATTGCACCGTAGCTGACCGCTAGCAGACCGCCTATCGTCCGCCTACCTCGCCATGCCGGTAGCCCCTCTATTTCGCCGTCACCAACGAGCCACGCCCATGCCTCTCGGTCTCACCATCGGGCCTATATAAGGAGGCCACCCCATCACCATCTCCTCACACCATTCCACTCCCCTCTCGCCACTGATCATTTCCCTCTCTCACCGGAGCCGCTCGAGCTGTAGTTCGCTGGAATTGCACTGGAGGAGGCCATTACAGAGAAGGAGACGCTGTCGTCGATTCCGTCCACCTCAGCCCCTGCCGCGACTTCGCCTAAGCTCGATGTCGCCATCCAGTTCGATCGCCCGCCTCACCGCACTAGCTAGAGCCCTGGTACGTCCCCAGTAGACCCCCACCGTCCGTTTAGGGTTCGGTCTCGCCGGTGACGAGTCTGTCGTCAACGACGACTATGGACCGTTGATCCTTGTTCTAATCATGTGGCCCAGATCATCCCATACCGTTTCAGGTATTAAGTATCGCTGACAGACGAGACCCCCTTGTCAGTTGCCCTCTGCGCCATGGAGCACCATTGGGCTGGCCCATTTAGTTTCCTGCCTAAGCCCGTAGATTCAAAAATAGGTTTTTCTATTTTAATTCAAACCTAGTTCTGTCCCTTAGTTCAAAAATCAATTTAGAGAGTTTTAGAAATCCAAATTGAGTGATTCCAACTTTGTTGGAAAGCTTCGGAAAAGATCTATCCAAGCCTGTTGGATTTAATTCATTTAGAGTTAGAGATCTCTCCTAGTAAAAATAACAAGACAGAAGCTTTTGCATATTCAAACATTTTTATAAAATCAACCCTAATAGATTTTGAGTTGATTCCAACTCTCAAAAATCACATTTAACTATACCTATCTGAATATGTAAAAATATTAAGGTTTACATGTAGTGACTTTGGACTAGTACCAAAATAATGCTATATAGGCATTTCTAGTCACTTTAAATCATTAATTATTAAACTTAACATTTAAATCACATTCCCATATGTTAGAATATGTGGTGATGACATGTGTCCACATGATCCCATATTTTAATTGGAGAATATTAAATCTTAGTTAATTTCAATGAGTAGAAATTACTTTTCTCAAATAAAAAGTATGAAGCTAGTTAATTAAACCTTGTGATGCTTGTGATGATAATAGATCATCAAATGTGTGCCTTAGTATGCTAAGTAGACTAGTTAAGTATTTTGTGATGATTGTGTTTTCCGTATGTATTTATAGACGATAGTACCGACCAAACTTTCGAGGAGGAGGAGGAGTTCTACCAAGAGGAGGAGATAGAAAACTTCAACCACTACACTACCCAAGGCAAGCTAGAACTAAGAAAGTTAACACTTGCCCCCTCCTTAACTTGAGCAAATGCATTAGGCATGCTTTGGTTATATAATTTTGGACTTATACCTATTCCAAGTTTTAGTTCCAAGCTTTACTTTTCTTGACTTTACCAAAGTCCTCTACTTGTTTGAAGGTAGCATAAAGAGTATAAAACTTGACCTATCTAGTTTAGACTTAGATGTCATTCTATGGCATGAGATTGATCTTAGCATCCCACCTTAGTGAACACTCTTAACTTAGTAGTTTAGAGCTAAATCAACACTTGATTCACTTTAGATGGAAATACTTGGTGAAAATGATTTGTGAAAACCTTGGAATGATGAGTCATTCTATTGAGATGTCTTGACATGTGTTGAAAAACACAAATGGTTTATGATGATGAAAATGTTGAGGCATGAGCCTTAGCTCTTTTACAAAACTGATGGTTGGGTTCGGATGCGATACCATTCCAATTTTACCGTACAACCACAATACCTGAATTGGGTAAGGCTTAGCCGAAAGTTTATATGCATTAGTATTAGTTCCCTTGCGGGAGAGGTTTGAGCTGAGGCTACCTCTCGATGTTGTCCACCTATGCAGTGCCCAAGATGACAGATGGTCATGGTTGGGAGGCCATGCTCATAGGAGAGGTGCTTATACTAGGGTGTGTAAAGGAAAGGTTATGTTTGATTATCTCCATACTAAGTATGATGATTCAGGGTTATCCCTGACAGATGTATCGAATCTTGTGGTGAAAGTGTACCACCTCTGCAGAGTGTCAAACTATTCGAATAGCCGCGTCCGTGGTTATGGACAGTTGGAGTGGCCATACTATTCCGTTGTTAAATGTTTTCAAAACAACTTATGAAATGAATTGTGACATGACTTTACCACAACAGAGTTGTGACTATGATGATTAAGTCCCCTCTTAGGTGTTTTCAAACTTCTTTTCTCTTTCTTTGTTTCAGAACTCAGCTTAGGTTTCAAACTTAACTTCACAATTAAACTTAGAGTTAGCATTCCTATTAGAACTATCTTACTTGTTAGTGATAGTTTGCGAGTACTTAAGGAGTACTCATGGCTTTTGTCCCTGGCTATTCCTATGGCCAGACTATGAAGGAGACTACAAAGATGAAGGACAGTAGGACGACTATGATAACTAGGACTATCTTCCATCGTCAGGATTGCCTGTGACTCTGAAGATGGACCCCACCGCTACGCTATTTATTCCGCTACTTGATTGTACTAAGACTGGATCATTGATACGTCCATTTTGCATCACTATTCTATGTCATAATTCACTGTTATTCATTGATATATTTCGTATTGAGAGGTGATACTTATGTTATTTCATCTGTTTTTGCATGGTTGATGACTTTTGGAGCATGGACCGCTGCAGTCAGGATTCTGATGGAAAAGGTGCTGTTTTGAGGCAAAATTCGCGAAGATCAGAAAATCCAGGAAAATATATGGAAAATCCTATTTTTCTAGAAGACAAAGGAAGCCAGAAGGGGGACTGGAGATGGGCCACAGGGAGCCCACACCACCCCGTGGCGTGGGCAGCCCTAGGCCGCGCCAGCAGGTGGTGTGGCCACCCTGGCCCACTCTAGCCTCTCCCCTCTGGCGTATATCATCCTCCCGAAACCCTAAGAGTCGGGGAGCGACCACAGAAAGATTCCGCCGCCTCTGACACCGAGAGAGAAAGATCTCTCCGGCAGACAGATTTCGGCCAGGGGAATTCCTTCCCGGAGAGGGAAGATCGTTGCCATCAACACCACCATTAAGCTGGACTTCATCGGGATCATCATTATCATCATCACCACCATCATCACCATTAGCACCCTCATCACCATCTCCATATTGCTGTTGCAATTGGTTGAATCTTGCATTAGTTCATAGGGGAAACTTTCCCGGTGTTGATTACTCTTTGTAGTTGATGCTATTGAGTGAACCATTGAATTACTATTTATGTTCAGATTGTTATACATCATTATTCCATCTCTGATCATGATCCATATGATGTCTTGTGAGTAGTTCATTTTGTTCTTGAGGACATGGGAGCAGTCATGTTGTTAGTAGTGGAGTTGTGTTGAGAAAGATTCAATAGATTGTTATTTAAGTTGTGGTGTACTTCTTCTAGTGGTGTCATGTGAACGTAGACTACATGACACTTCACCTATATGGGCCTAGGGGAATGCATTGTGTATTTGGCTACTAATCGTAGGGGTTGCCAGAGTGACAAAAACCTGAACCCCCGTTAGGAAACCATTGCACAAGGGATGTAAGGGTCTTAGAGTTTAAAGTTGTGGTTAGGTTTCTACCTTAATTACTTTCTTGTACTTACGGATGTTTGCAAGGGGTATAATCACAAGTATGTATTAGTCCTAGGAAGGTCGGTACATTAGCACAGGTTCACCCACACAACACTTAGCAAGCTAAAGAAGATTAATCAACTATATGAAGCGAAAGCACTTGACAGTCTTTCCATGTGTCCTCAAGAACGTTTGGTCATCTTAAGTAATACATCTGGCTTATCCTTTGCTGCATAAAGGATTGGGCCACTTGCTGCATTTATTCCTACTATCTTTTATTTACTCGTACTTTATTTGCTTGCACTATCCAAAAGCCCTAAAAATCCATTTGTTAAGTATTTGTAGAGAATTCCTAATCCATACCACTAGCCAGCACCTTCTGCTCCTCGTTGGGTTCGACACTCTTACTTATCGAAAATACTGCGATACACCCCCTATACTTGTGGGTCATCAAGACTATTTTGTGGCGCCGTTGCTGGGGAGTGAAGCGCTATTGGAGAGTGGAACTGGTAAAGGAAACTTCTACTGTGAGTACTGTTTACTACTGCTAGTTGCTTTATTTTCGTTTTTAATAATTCGTTGAGTTTCTTATTTGGTAATGCTACTACCACTGCTAAGGTAGTAGATAAGCCACCACCTGCTGAGAATGATGTTTTCAAAATACCTATAAGAATTATTGATCGTGTTATGGATAACTATTATGTTGGGGATGGAACTGTCCATCCTGGTGATCATTTTCTCTTTATACACGAATTATGCGGGTTGTTCAAGTGTGCAGGTATTACTACAGATCAAGTTAAGAAGAAGTTATTCTCATTATCACTGAAAGGAAGAGCTGATGAATGGTATAAGCTACTGAAGAATGGTCAAGCTCTTGAATGGGAGGAAATAGTACCTCTCTTTTATTCAAAGTTTTATCCTCCTAGTGAGATTCATAAAGATCGGAATCAAATATACAACTTTTGGCCTCTTAATGGAGAGAGTACAATTCAAGCTTGGGGGAGATTGAAGTTACTAATGCTCAAATGTCCCATTCATGAGCTCCCCAACAATATTATTATCAATAACTTTTATGCAAGGCTCCCTCTACATGACAAGGATTTATTGGATGCTTCTTGCGCTGGATCATTCACTCGCATGGAAGAAGAAGCTAAATGGGATCTTCTAGACCGTATTCAAGACAATGCTGAAGCTTGGGAGAATGACAAAGTTAGAAAGTCAGGTATAAATTATGATTATGAATGCATTGAATCTTTTATGGGAACTGATGACTTTCAAAATATTAAAAACGCTTATGGTCTAGACTCTCAAGCTATTGCTTCTTATTTTAAGGCTTTTGCTTCCTATATTGAAGTGCCCAAAAAGAAGTGGAATAAGTATCATGAACCTTATAAAGATGTTGCTAAGAGTGTTCCTGCAAGAAATACTGAAGTTTATACTGCTAATCATGTCTTACCTAAATCTTATATTGAGAAAATGCCTTTCCCAGTTAAGATTAAGGAACATTCTATGATAGCTAGTATGGTTAATGAAAGTGCAAATAAAGCTGTTGAACTTGATAAACAAATGGTTGATGAACCTACTATAGCAAATGTGAATGACCTTGTTACTAAATATGAAAAAGAGGGACACACTATCCTTTGTAAGGATACCTCTAATATTGTTTCACATAGTAGTGTTATGAGAGCTAGTATTCCTGTGTTTTCTGTTAGAATAAGTGATCATTGCTACGATGGTCCTTGTGATAGTTATATTGTTAAGTTTATGCTTGATACTAAAAGTTATTATGAGAGAGGGAAAAGTGTTCTTATGTATCTCAATAATATCAAGTTTCCTTGTTTTATGCTGAAGGTTTTTATGTTGCACTTGTTTTGCATTCTTATGCAAGTAGCCATTGGTTTCAACAACTTGTTTGTTTACAAAATTCTCTTGCATAGGAAGTGGGTTAGACTTAAACTTGTGTATTTTTGCTTCTTAATGCTCTCTTTCGCTTCAGTTCATATTCCTATGAGAGCGTCTCCAAAATTATCATGCCCATCTTAATGGCTATAAAGAAAGAGCTTTTTGGGAGACAACCCAATTTGTTTTTGCTTTCAGTTTGTTTTTGTTTCTTTGAGTCTTGGAAGTTATTACTTCAGTAATAACCGCTCCTTATCCATTTTGTTTGGTTTTTGTGTCAAGATCAACCTCTAATGAGAGAGAAGTAATATTTGGGGAAGTTGCTGTCCCGAAACAGATTTTTGTGCTTCACCGTCAAAATTTGTGAGAGATCTCTGTATGTCGTATTGAGCTGTAATTTTTTGTGCTTCTGCCCCAGGTTGTTATTTAACTTTAGTTAGTTTCGAACTTTTTGATTTGAGCAACAGAATATTTTCGAAAAAAATTATCTTTACCTCCTAGTCTGCTTTGACAGATTTTGCCAATCTTGCATTTGCTTCTTTATTCGATTTCCTTTTTGAATTATTTTTGGGTTTTCGGAAGGAGTTGCTACAGTAGCTTATGTTTTGATGGTTTTCAGTTGAAGTTGGACTCAAATGGTTTTATCACTTCACTTATACTAATGTTGCTAATGAGAACTGTGTGAAAGAAATTTCCAGGAAGTGGAGATAATGGCGTAATAAGGAATAGAAGGGTTTTATGACTCAAGTAATAAGTGTATGAAGATGAAGATATTGATGTTATTCAAGTGGTAACTCCGGAAGAATCCACTAAATACCAAATTCAGAGACCTGCAGAGTCCGTTTTCAAATAGGTAACAGTTCTGGTAAGAAAAGTTCCGCGAAAATACTATCCAACTATATTTTTGCAGTTTTTAGTTAATAAGGAAAGCTACGAAGCGAAAAAGGGACGAAAACAGAGCCAGGGTGGCTCACACCACCCTATGGCACGGGCCCGCCCCTGGCCGCGCCACCAGGTGGTGAGTCCACCCCGGACTCCGCCTACGACTCGTTTTCACCCATTACTTTCCTTTTGATATGAAACTTTGTAATATATAACCCCCTGGATCTTCCGAGGTTCGTATATCGTGTTCTCATCGTGTTTTTGTTTCGATCTATTTCTGCCAGGACATACTCTTTGAAAGTTAGAAGCACAATGGTGTCCGCCAAGGATAAGGGAAAGGAGCCTATGGAGGAAGGCCTCTAAGACCCCGGGAAGGAGAAGGAGATCAAGAGTGAAGATGAAGAGGAGGCAAAGCACACCGACACTACCATTGCAAGCATTGGAGTAGTGATGAAACCTGCCAGGGTTAGAAGGACTGCGTGGATGCAGACTGGGGGAAAAGCTCCTTGTCACAGTTTGGCTCCACGGTCACTTCCTCCACACACCAAGAATCCCTTCCATACCTTTATCCATAACCATGCAGGAAAAGAAGACTCCAAGAGGAAAGAATGGAAAAACAATCACAATGGGATCCACAAACTGAAATGATTATGAGCCGTATTGAGCACAACTCAGAGTTGATTCGTCCTCTCACCTTCAAGATTGAGGACTTTGGGAAATTGATCAGAGAGCTTATCGAGAGGATACCACCACCACCAAATTGCACTTGTACTTTGTACCCCGTTGATATTATGTTCTTTTGCTTACGGATCCCGACGGTGTGAAATAAATGTGGAACTTGTAAGATCATGGAGTTTGTATGTGTGTTACAGAAACACCTGGGCCGCTAGCCTAAGCCATGCCTAATCATGGTGGAAACTTGCAGCATCACCATAATGAGCACTCTATGAAGCCTCCTCAATAAAAACCTATGCAAATAGCAAATAAAAAGATCGCTGAGATGCTCATTGTCTGCTTGCCTTGTCATTTTTATTATGGGAAAGCTCCCGTATCATGTGCAAGGGGTACCCCATTGGCGGTTCTTAATGATACACATATACTTACAATGACAAGAGCTTACTCGTGACTGAAGTTGAGTAGCATGAGGATCGGTCTTCGTAAGTAAGGGGCATGAGATTTTGGTTTATAACTTGTCAAGCATATCCTCTTAGTTGTGTCACTTTAACCTTAATCACCTTCAATATGCTTATGATAGGGGCAATGAGAGCTGAAAGCTATAAGTACCATAATTTTTGGAAGCTCTTTATGAGACTTGAATCCCTACTTCCTTTTACAAAAGGCCTTTCTTCCACCATTATATTGAGTCTCCACCTTCTATCTTTATGTACCTACTTTGAGAGCATAGTGGCCATTCTTAGTTCTATGTGCATTGTCCCAAGACTAGTTGATTGATGCATAACTGTTTATTGCTTGTTTGAAACTATTGTATCTAGTCACTCTTATGAACTTTGAAGGTGTCCTATGCATTTATATTTGCTACTCTATTGAGGGACAAGCTGAATACTTTTATGCTATGTTATTCATGAATCTTTTGTTTGTGCCTTTTCATGTTGCATCATAGTTTCTTTGCTTATTGCTAGAACTCTGTCTTTCATGTTATGATTGAAGTACTATGATCCCAGCCTTGAATGTTTTGCAAATACTTTGATCAAGTCTTTGATGGTGCATGTCACCTCAAAAATTATTTCTTTTTACCACTTACCTACTCGAGGACGAGCAGGAGTTAAGCTTGGGGATGTTGATACATTGCAAATGTATTTATAATTTTTGATATTCCATGCTTGGTTTTATCCACTTTCTTGTGTTTTGTTCCAACTTTGGAGTACTTTTATTAAGATTTCTTGGACTAACCTATTAACAAGAGCCACAATGCCAGCTGCCTGTTTTCTGTTGTTTTTGGTTCCAGAAAAGTCAGAAAATGAATATTCTCGTAATTGGACGGGACAAAAGCCAAAGTGCCTATTTTTCCGGAAGGGATCAAGTGCTAGAATACGAGACGGAGAAGGCCTGGGCCCCGGCCACACCACCTGGCCGCGCGGCCAGGCCTGGCCCGCGCCAGGGGGTGGTCTGGGCGCCCCCAGCACCCCCTCGGCCTCTCCTTCCGCCTATAAGTTCCCCTCGGGACGAAAACCCTAGGTACCCGATCAAAAATCCACGAAAGAGTCTGTAGCCGCCGTTGTCTCTATCCCTAGATCGGGCGATCTGAAGCTCTTCCCGGCACCCTGCCGGAGAGGGTAATTCACCCTGGAGGCCTTCTTCATCACCATGCAAGCCTCCGGTGTGATGCGTGAGTAGTGCATCCTTGGACTACGGATCCATGTATTAGCTAGATGGCTGGTTTCTCCTCCTTTGTGCTTTCATGTTTAGATCTTGTGAGCTTCGTTCATGATCAAGATCATCTATTTGTAATTCATACATGTTGTGTTTGGGGGGATCCGATGGATATTGAGATGCTATTTCAGATTGATTATTGATTCTATCATGTCTTTGTTATTTGAGATCTTGCATGCTTTCCGTTGTTAGTAGCTATCTTGGCCAAGTAGATGCTAGCAACTCCAAGAGTTAGTATTTATGCTCGATAGTGGGTTCATGCCTCTTGTAATCTGGGGAAGTGACAGAAATCTCTAAGGTACTAGATGTGTTGTTGCTATTAGGGAGAAAACAACAATCTTTAGTTCATAGAGCAATTGTATTGTTTACTTTACACGCAGTTCGTAAAGCAATAATTTGTTGCTTGCAACTTAATACTGGAGGGGGTTCGGATGATAACCTGAAGGTGGATTATTAGTCATAGATGCAGTTGGATGGCGGTTTATGTATTATGTTGTAATGCCCAATCAAGTCTCAAAGGAGTCAAGATGATTAGTATATGCATGTATTGCTTTCTTGGTGTTTGTCAATTGCCCCGCTGTAATTTGTTCACCCAGCATTTTATCTATCTAAGGAGAGCCACCTCTAGTGAACTATGGATCCCGGTCCTTTTTCTTTACATACAATCTATAAACTATTTCTGCTTTGTGTTTACTTTCTGCAAACTTTTACTTCTTTCCATTCGATACGTTTAATCCTTTGTTTTCCGCCAAACACGGTGAGATTGACAACCTCATCGCAGATTGGGGACAAAGTTTTGTGGTTGTGTTGTGCAGGTCTCCACGTTGCTACTAGCACCGGTAGTGCGCCCTGCCAAAGCTCAGATAGTAACACCTTTGAGGTGTTTCCTTGCTCCTACTGGTTCGATTAAACCTTGGTTTCATAACAGGTGGATCCATGTATGGTTTGTGGGAAGTACAGACATGCAATGACACTGGGTGTTGATATGTCCATTTTGCATCACTATTCTATGTCATAATTCACTGTTATTCATTGATATATTTCGTATTGAGAGGTGATACTTATGTTATTTCATCTTTTTTTGCATGGTTGATGACTTTTGGAGCATGGACCGCTGTAGTCAGGATTCTGATGGAAAAGGTGCTGTTTTGAGGCAAAATTCGCGAAGATCAGAAAATCCAGGAAAATATATGGAAAATCCTATTTTTCCAGAAGACAAAGGAAGCCAGAAGGGGGACTGGAGATGGGCCACAGGGGGCCCACACCACCCCGTGGCGCGGGCAGCCCTAGGTCGCGCCAGCAGGTGGTGTGGCCACCCTGGCCCACTCCAGCCTCTCCCCTCTGGCATATATCATCCTCCCGAAACCCCAAGACTCGGGGAGCGACCACAGAAAGATTCCGCTGCCTCTACGGGGCGAAAAACACCGAGAGAGAAAGATCTCTCCGGCAGACAGATTTCGGCCGAGGGAATTCCTTCTCGGAGAGGGAAGATCGTCGCCATCAACACCACCATCAAGCTGGACTTCATCGGGATCATCATTATCATCATCACCACCATCATCACCATCAGCACCCTCATCACCATCTCCATATTGCTGTAACAATTGGTTGAATCTTGCATTAGTTCATAGGGGAAACTTTCCCGGTGTTGATTACTCTTTGTAGTTGATGCTATTGAGTGAACCATTGAATTATTGTTTATGTTCAGATTGTTATACATCATTATTCCATCTCTGATCATGATCCATATGATGTCTTGTGAGTAGTTCGTTTTGTTCTTGAGGACATGGGAGAAGTCTTGTTGTTAGTAGTGGAGTTGTGTTGAGAAAGATTCAATAGATTGTTATTTAAGTTGTGGTGTACTTCTTCTAGTGGTGTCATGTGAACGTCGACTACAGGACACTTCACCTATATGGGCCTAGGGGAATGCATTGTGTATTTGGCTACTAATCGTAGGCGTTGTCGGAGTGACAGAAACCTGAACCCCCGTTAGGAAACCATTGCACCAGGGACGTAAGGGTCTTAGAGTTTAAAGCTGTGGTTAGGTTTCTACCTTAATTACTTTCTTGTACTTACGGATGTTTGCAAGGGGTATAATCACAAGTATGTATTAGTCCTAGGAAGGTCGGTACATTAGCACAGGTTCACCCACACAACACTTAGCAAGCTAAAGAAGATTAATCAACTATATGAAGCGAAAGCACTTGATAGTCTTCCCATGTGTCCTCGAGAATGTTTGGTCATCTTAAGTAATATATCCGGCTTGTCCTTTGGTGCATAAAGGATTGGGCCACTTGTTGCATTTATTCCTACTGTCTTTTATTTACTCGTACTTTATTTGCTTGCACTATCAAAACCCCCTAAAAATCTGTTTGCTAAGTATTTGCAGAGAATTCCTGATCCATACCACTAGCCAGCACCTTCTGCTCCTCGTTGGGTTCGAAACTCTTACTTATCGAAAATACTGTGATACACCCCCTATAGTTGTGGGTCATCAACCATGAGATCCTTTATTTTGTTGTAAGACCTTATTTATGGTTTGTAATGGATGATGTACTGTGATATCCAATATGTTATGTCTCGCAAAAATGGTAATCCTGGGATTGCGATGTATGGCATAACAAGCATCTGGGATTAAAAATCCGGGTGTTGACAATATCCAAGTGCATCAGTGTAAGATATTGATGGCCCAAGATATCTCGAGCTCGTTGGGGAACCCCAAGAGTAAGGTATGATGAGCACAACAGCAAGTTTTCCCTCAGTTATGAAACCAAGGTTTAATCGAACCAGTAGGAGCAAGGAAACACCTCCAAGGTGTTGCTAGCTGAACTTTGGCAGGGCGCACTACCGGTGCCAGTAGCAACGTGGAATCCTGCACAGCACAACCACAGAACTCTGTCCCCAACTTACACTGAGGTTCCTAATCTCACCGGTTTTGCTGAAAACAAAGGATTAAACGTATTGTGTGGAAGAAAGTAATAGTTTGTAGAAAGTAAATAGAAAGCAGTAAACAGTTGTAGATTGATGGTAAAAGAAAGGACCGGGGTCCATAGTTCACTAGTGGTGGCTCTCCGTAAGATAGATGACATGTTGGGTGAACAAATTACAGCGGGGCAATTGACAAACATCGAGAAAGCAATCATGCATATACTACTCATCTTGACTCCTTTGAGATTTGATTGGGCATTACAACATTATACATAGACCGTAATCCAACTGCATCTATGACTAATAATGCACCTTCAGGTTATCATCTGAACCCCCTCCAGTACCAAGTTGCAAGCAATAGATAATTGCATTACGCATTGTGTGTAATAAAAAAATACGATTGTTCTATGAACAGAGGATTGTTGTTTTCTCCCTAGTAGCAAGAGCACATCTAGTACCTTAGAGATTTCTGTCACTTCCCCAGTTACTAGAGGCATGAACCCACTATCGAGCATAAATACTAACTCTTGGAGTTGCTAGCATCTACTTGGCCAGGATAGCTACTAACAATGGAAAGCATGCAAGATCACAAATAACAAAGACATGATAGAATCAATAATCGATCTAAAGTAGCACTCAATATCCATCGGATCCCCACAAACACAACATGTAGGAATATACAAATAGATGATCTTGATCATGAATGGAGCTCACAATATCTAAACATGATAGCACAAAGGAGGAGAACCAGCCATCTAGCTACTACATGGACCCGTAGTCCAAGGATGAACTACTCACGCATCACACCAGAGGCTTGCATGGTGATGAAGAAGGCCTCCAGGGTGAATTCCCCTCTAAGGCAGGGTGCCGGGAAGAGCTTCAGATCCCTCCCGATCTAGGGATGGAGATGACGGCGGCTACAGACTCTTAGGGTTTCTATATCGGAGGAATCTTATAGGCGAAAGGGGAGGCCGAGGGGGTGTCGGAGGCGGCCATACCACCCCCTGGCGCGGGCCAGGCTGGGCCGCGTGGCCAGTTGGTGTGGCGGCCCCCTGGACCCTCTCCGTCTCATATTCTGGCTCCTTGTGTCCCTCGGTGAAAAACTGACTTTGGCTTTTGTCCCGTCCAATTCCGAGAATATTCATTTTCTGACTTTCCTGGAACCAAAAACAGAAGAAAACAGGCAGCAGACATTGTGGCTCTTGTTAATAGGTTAGTCCAAGAAAGTGTATAGAAAGTACTCCAAAGTTGGAAGAAAACATAAGAAAGTAGATAAAAACCAAGCATGAAACATCAAAAAATATGGATACGTTAGCAATGTATCAGATACTAAAGAGCGTCGGCGAGACTCCTTTACTCACTAGCATCAGCAAGATCACCATCGGAACTAGAGAGCTTTGCTTGAGTATCAACAGGTGTCGTAGCAGAGTGACACTTAGACATACCAGCACGTTGTAGAAGGTCTAGTGCATACTGCCGCTAAGAGAGGAACATACCATCATAGTTCCATGTGACAACGATGCCCAGAAAGAAGTGAAGAGGCCCAAGATTAGTCATGGCATACTCACTATGTAGCTAGTTAAGAAAGCGCTAGAGAAATGGAGCCGAGGAAGAAACCACAATGATATCTTCAACGTAGAGCAAGAGGTAGGTAGTATCAACACTAGAATGAAGCACACATAGTGAGGTATCCATGGCAGAGGAAACAAAATCCAGTGTCGCAAGATGAACAGCAAACCGTTGGTACCATGCTCGAGGAGCCTGCTTCAACCCATACACGGATTTATGTAGGCGACGAACATGATCTGGATGGTTTTCACCAACAAAACCAGGGGCTTCTGGCAATATACCACTTCATCAAGATTTCCATTGAGGAAAGAATTCTTGACATCAAGATGACGGATAGACCATGAGCAAGAGACGGCAATAGTAAGAACCAACCGTATTGTAACAGGCTTAACAACATGACTGAAAGTCTCATTGTAGTCAATTCCAGGATGCTGAGAATAACCATGAACCACCCATCGGGCCTTGTACCGAGCAAGAGTGCCATCAGAGTGAAACTTATGACGAAATATCCACTTGCCTATGAAGACATTGGCACCAACTAGATGAGGAACATGGGACCAAGTGTTGTTGTTGAGAAAGGTCTGGTGCTCATCAGCCATGGCAGATCGCTAGTTAGGATCCTGCATAGCTTGTCTGTACATAGTTGGCACGAGCGCAACCGATGTATCAGAAACATGCAGGTTGATCCTGTCCTTCGGGCGACTAAGACGCCCAGACCTTGTGATCTTGACTGCTGGTGCAGCAACAGAGGGTGTGGAGGGAGTTGATGGTGAGGCCGAGCAAGAGGTCTGCCTTGCGGCAGAGGAAGGAGTTGCGGTACCCTACCGAATTGCCACGGCAGGGGACGCGGAAGGGGAATGTGCAACAGTGGTAGCCTGGCCCGTAGTCACTCCTGTAGTTGGCCATGAGGGGAAATGGTCTAGGTCGGTAAAGAGGAAGTCGAGGAGATGTGGCGGCACCAGTCGTGTCGAGCGGGCTGCTGCAGCGATCTGAAACGGAAAAACGGTCTCGTCAAAAATAACATGTCGCGATATTAGTACTTTCCCAATGGATGGATCATAGCATTGGTACCCCTGATGGTTGGATGGATAGCCAAGGAAAACACAAGAAAGAGAACATGGACTAAGCTTGTGTTTGGTGGTGGACGATATGTTAGGGTAACAGAGACAACCGAAAACCCTAAGTGTGTCGTAAGGGGGTGACCAACCATGGGGGTGGGTGTAGGGGATTTGCAAGTTAATCGCAGTGCTTGGACTCCACTTAAGAATATACGTGGCGGTGGCTAACGCTTTAGCCCAAAACTATGAGGGAGCATGGGCACGAAACATAATTGTGCACATGGTGTATTTAATGGTGCGAATGGCATGACCGGCCTTGCTATTTTGTTGCGATCTATAGGGACACGAGAGGTGCAATGTAGACCCGTTTGAGCTAAGATGTGTACTAACTGCAGAGTTGATGAACTCGGTGCCATTGTCTATTTGGAAAGAGCGAATAGTTGCATGGAATTGAGTACAAGCATATGCGAAACAATTCACAAGAGTGACATCTACACAAGATTTATTGCACAAAGGAAAAGTCCAATAATAGTAAGAGAAGTCATCGACAATCACAAGGTAATTTCGGAAACCAGAGTTGCTAATAATTGGAGATGTCCACAAATCATAGTGAATTAAATCGAAAATTGCACTAGATGCCGAAGTAGACAAACTAAACGACTGCCGAACATGTTTGCCAAGCTGGCAGGCATGGCACACAGATGATCGACAATCTTTATTACACTTGATAAACTCTAAACGCCGAAGAGAGGACATGTCATCGTGTCTAGGGTGACTGATACATTGCAAATGTATCTATAATTTTTGATGCTCCATGCTTGTTTTTATCCACTTTTTTGTGTTTTGTCCACACTTTGGAGTACTTTTCATATGATTTCTTGGACTAACCTATTAACAAGAGCCACAGTGCCAGCTGCCTGTTTTTTGCTGTTTTTGATTCCAGGAAAGTCAGAAAATGAATATTCTCGGAATTGGACGGGACAAAAGCCACAGTTCCTATTTTTCCAGAAGACTCACAGAGCCAGAATACGAGACGGAGGAGGGCCAGGGGCTGGCCACACCCCCCCCCCAGGCGCGGGCTAGGCCTGGCTGCGCCAGGGCCTAGTGTGGTGGCCCCAGGCACCCCCTCAACCTCTCTCTTCGCCTATAAGAAGCCTTCTGACCTAAAAACTTCGGGGGGTTCGACGTTTTTCCAGAAGGAGTTCCGCTCCGCCGCCACCACCAGGTTCCACGAAATAGCACTAGAAACTCCATTCTGGTACCCTGCCGGGACGAGGAATTGGAGGAGATCATCGCCATCATCATCACCATCGCTTCTCCATCGACCATCCATGTTTTCCCCATCTATGAGTGAGTAATCCCCCGTTGTAGGCTATGGGGATGGTAGGGATTGGATGAGATCGTTCATGTAATGGCATCAGATTGTTAGGGCATAGTGCCTAGTATCTCTATTAGTGCTTTATGACTTTGTTGCAACTTTGTTGTGCTTAATGCTTGTCACTAGGGCCCGAGTGCCATGATTTCAGATCTGAACTTATTATTGACTCATCATGATAGTATTGTTTTGGGTCTTATCTACAAGTTGTTTACACACGTCGTTGTCCGGAACCTATGGTCCCGAAGTGACAGAAATTGGGGTAGCCGGAAGGGAAAGGCTTTGATGTGAGGATCACATGTGTTCACGGAGTGTTAATGCTTTGCTCCGGTCCTTTATTAAAAGGATCACCTTAATTGCCAGTAGTTCCTAGAGGCCCCGCTGCAAACGGGCTGGCAGGACAAAAGATGTTGTGCAAGTTCTCATTGCGAGCATGTATGACTATATATGGAACACATGCCTAGGATTGTCTAGTACTTGGGTGCTTTATCTTATTTATCTGCAATTGCCCTATGTTCTGATTGCTATGTGAATTGTCTTGTCCATGCAACGCCCGTCCATCCATCCCTATGCCTACCGCACTCGAATCCCACTGTTTACTGCTTTTGTTACTACTGTCTTTGTTTTGATGCTACTGTTACTTTACTATTCCTACTACAAAACTATTGCTACTGATAAACTGCTACGAGCAAGATTGTTTCCAGGTGCAGCTGAATTGACAACTCAGTTGTTAAGGCTGATAAGTATTCTTTGGCTCCCCTTGTGTTGAATCAATAAATTGGGTTTCACTTCCCTCGAAAATACTGCGATACACCCCCTATACTTGTGGGTCATCAAGACTATTTTCTAGCGCCATTGCCGGGAGCATAGCTTTATTTATCAAGTTCACTTGGATTCTCTATTGTTCACTGCTTTCCATCCATCATGGGTAAGTCTCGTGATGTCAAGGTTCCTATTTTACCATGCACTACAAGAAGAGGTACAGTTCTGAACACCTCTACTGCTCTTGATTCACCGTCTGTTCTGAGTAAGTTCCTTACACCACCACATACACATGCTACACACACTGCTACTACTGCTGAATCTGAAACTTCTGATGCTGCTTCTACTTTGCTTGATAAGAGTGGTTCATTAGGTCCTTTCCTAGATGCTACGATTGCTAGAACTATAGTTGGAAATACCGAAACTCCTAATGAACACACGGCTACACCTGTTAGCTCACCTGAGTCTAGTGAGAGTTATGATGCTGAAGAAGATTATGTTGAGATGACCGATGAGTTTATTGAAGAATGTAGGAACACCCATGATAGGAGCGCTGCTAAGAATCTCCTTGAGAGGCGTACTATTAGACCCAAACTATCTCCTACTGCTAAGTTTGTTGCTTCTCCTGTAAACATTATAGATGAAGATTATGATTTCTCTCTCAATCTATCCTACATAGCTATTGTCGAGAAAGAACCTTTTAGTGGGACTAAGAATGAAAGTGCGATAGCACATATGAATGAACTTTCTACCATGAGTGGCTTGTTTTCTGATGATATTAAAATGCGTACTTACTTTGTTGCTAAGATTTTCCCTTTTTCACTGAAAGGAGAAGTTAAAAGTTGGTTTCGTAATTTACCTCCTCGATCTATTGATAGCCCTGAGTGCTTGTTTAATACTTTCCTATAGAAATATTTTCCTCCTAGTGCTAGACATGCTGTTTTGCAAGAACTTTTTGATTTTAAACAGGGAGAAAAAGAGGTATTGCCCGAATCTTGGGCAAGGTTTTGTGCTTTGATTCATGCACAGGCTGGAAGTCCATTACCTAAGAATGAACTACTTGATATATTTTATAATGGACTAACCGAAGAATCTAGGACATACCTAGATAGTTGTGCTGATTGTGTTTTTCGGAATATGACTCCCAAGGAAGCTGAGGAATTAATGGCTAAAATAAGCAAGAATTATGAAGATTGGACTCCTCCTAAACAAGTTACACCTGAAGTAATTGTGCCTGAACCATCTATTCCTGTGCCTATTCCAACATCAAAGAAGAGGGGAGTTATTGAATTAAATGATGAAGTGATGAAGGAAGCTAAGAAATGTCTTAAGGAGAGGGGAATTAAAGCTGCAGATGTCAAGAATTTACCTCCTATAGAAGAGTTATGTAAACCTATTCCCTATTCACCCACTATTGAGGTACACTCTCTCCAACACTTTGATGAAGGTGATATACCTTACTTGAAACCTCCTGATCAATGCTTAGAAGAATTTGATATCTTTATTGTTAAGCAAGATAACTTTAATAAAAGGGTGCAAAATCATCTAATGGAAAACACTAGAGCTATTGTTGAGTTGAAAGATATTGTGGAAAGAACCTTTAATGATGTTAAAATGATTGTTAAACACTTTCAAATGGTTCAAACTCAAATAGATCAACTCGTTAAAGTGCAAAACGACTTGCTAGTTAATGATGCTAAAGAAAAACATGCTTATGAAATTAGAACTAGAAGTGGTGCTGCTACCCAGGATCCTCTATATCCTGAGGGGCATCCCAAAAGAATTGAGCAGGATTCTCAACAAGCTGAAAATAGTGGTTCTACTCGTAAGAAAAGGAAAAAGAAACAAAAAACTATTGTAGAACCCTCTGAACCTGCTATAGATCCTAATAGTATATCTATCTCTGATGCTGAAACTGAAAGTGGTAATGAAGAAAATGAAGTTCCTAATGAAGAAAAAGTTGAAGAAGAACCTAAAAACCACACTAAGACTACTAAATACACCAAAGAAGATTTTATTGCTAAGAAACATGGTAGTGAGAGGGAACCTTGGGTCCAAAAACCTATGCCTTTCCCTGATAAGAAACACAAGTCAAAAGAAGATGAACACTATAATAAGTTTTGTGAGTGGATGAAACCTTTATTCTTGCAAATTCCTTTGACTAATGCTATTAAATTGCCTCCTTATTCAAAGTATATGAAGGACATTGTCTCGAATAAAAGGAAGATCCCTAATGAAGAAATCTCTACTTTGCTTGCTAATTATTCCTTCATTGGTAAGGTTCCTAAGAAACTTGGAGACCCAGGGATTCCAACTATCCCTTGCTCTATTAAGAACAGTTATGTTAGAACTGCTTTGTGTGATTTGGGAGCTGGAGTTAGTGTTATGCCTTTCTCTCTCTATAAGAGGCTTCAACTTGAAAAATTGATACCAACTGATATATCTTTGCAAACGGCTGATAAGTCTACCACTATTCCTGTGGGTTTATGCGAGGATGTACCTGTCCAGGTGGCTCATAGTTGCTTGATATTAACTGATTTTGTTGTGCTTGAAATGCCTGAAGATGATAATATGTCTATTATTCTTGGGAGACCTTTTCTTAATACTGCAGGAGCTGTTATTAATTGTAATCAAGAAAAGGTGACCTTCAATGTCAATGACAAGGAACATATTGTCTATTTCCCCAAGAAGATTGAAAAGACTTATGGTTTAAATTCAATTGAACATGTGGAAGGCATTCAAGTTGGAGAAATATATTGTCCCATACCAGAAGAAAAATTTGAAACTATTATGATTGGGACCATTGCTATCAAGGTTGAGGTAACATAATCATTAGTGGAATACAAAGTTTTGTCTCATATGCAATTGTTTTGGTAGCAAGACTTGATCAACCTTGTTAACAAAAGGATTTCATTAAATAAAACAATGTTTTCACCATGATTATCTCCGCTTAGTTCTATTCTATCCATTTTAGTTTTTGCTTCTTATGCCTAACTTAAAGGCGTTAAAGAAAAGTACTTGCTGGAAAATAACCCAAGAGTTTTAGATTAGTCTTGGAAGTTATTACCTCTGTAATAACCGCTCCTTGTCCTTTTTATTTGCTTTTGTGCCAAGAGTAACCTCTAATGAGAGAGAAGTAATGATTGGGAAAGTTGCTGTTCTGAAACAGATTTTTGTGCTTCACCGTAAAAATTCCTGAGAGAGCTCTGTACGGTGGATGGAGTTGTAATTTTTTTTATTCTGCCCCAGGTTGTTATCTAACTTTAGTTAGTGCAACACTTTTTGATTTGAGCAACATAAGGTCTTCGAAAAAATTCGTCTTTACCTGCTGGTCTGTTTTGACAAATTTCTGCCATTTTCTGCATTTGCTTCTTGTTGGTTCCTTTTTGAGTTCTTTTGGGGAATTGAGCTTTTTGAGGGAAGTGCTACAGTAGCTAGTGTTCTAATGGGAGTTTATTTGGTGTTAGAACTGAACCTTAAGAATTATTTATCTTAAGTACACTAATGTTGCTAATAAAGATTGTGTGAAGTTTTGTATGAAGGAAAAATTTCAGATGTATGGAAGGAATGAGTAATGAGATGAAGGATGGACTAAAGCTCAAGCTTGGGTATGCCACGAGTGTCACCCCAAGAAATATCCAAGAAGTACGAGCGTCAAAACTTGGGGATGCCCAAGGCATCCCCTTCGTCATCAATAAAAATCTCAGGTTTCTTCCAAACACTTCATTTTTATTGTTTCATGCACAGTTGTGTTGTTCTTGGAGCGTCTTCTTTTTCGTTTTCATTTTGGTTTTTAGTTTGCGTGGTTTTCTTAGTTTTCTGAATAAATTGGTTGGACCCCCTCATTCATACATTGGTGTTCAAATGGTTTGGTTTTGTTTGGAAAAGAGTAGGAAAGCTCATGCTTAAGTGGTAAAGAGAGCTTGTTTTTGACTGTGGCCTATGCTCTATCATGCCATGTTTGATATTTTTTTGACTTTATGTTTAGTATTCTTTGCTGTAGCGTGACTTGTTATAAACAATTGAGATTTCTTAATGTGCCTTGGATGAATCATGCGTTGTTTTAGCATATTAAAGCATAGTATAGTGGTATTCTCCTTTGATGCTTTATTTGGGTTGACTTGGCGCATGCTGACACCATGTTATGACTATCTCAAGTCACCATAGCCTGTATGATCCTTTAGTTTTCAACTTGTAGTATCACGTTATGTTTTGATCAATGATGTTTTGTCGCTCCGCATGATTATGGCCATTATTGCTCTCTTAGTTTGTCGCTCCTAGTCTTTTGCTAGCCTCCACAACAAAGTATGAGTTCTACTCATGCATCCAAATCCCTAAACCAAGTTATTTCCAAAGAGTCCACCATACCTACCTACTAGCTTATGCTCTTCCGAGTATATTCATGCTTTTGTTTACCTTCCACTTGTTATGAAAAAACTAGTGATTAAAGCTCTCACGAACTTGATGGCACACTTTACTTTACTGCCTCTAAGAAACTTGAACCATTGGGTCCTTCTTTGTTGCGTATATGCTTGCGCTTTATAAGTTGAAATTAGCAGAACCATGTTTCATGGGGAACGCTTTCAACATTGCACTTGTACTTTGTACCCTGTTGATATTATGTTCTTTTGCTTACGGATCCCTGCGGTGTGAAATAAAAGTGGAACCAGTAAGATCATGGAGTCTGTATATGTGTTAGAGAAACGCCTGGGCCGCTAGCCTAAGCCATGCCTAATCATGGTGGAAACTTGCAGCATCACCATAATGAGCACTCTATGAAGCATCCTCAATAAAAACCTATGCAAATAGCAAATAAAAATATCACCGAGATGCTCATTGAATGCTTGCCTTGTCATTTTTATTATGGGAAAGCTCCCGTATCATGTGAAAGGGGTACCTCGTTGGCGGTTCTTAATGATAAACATATACTTACAATGACAAGAGCTTACTCGTGACTGAAGTTGAGTAGCATGAGGATCGGTCTTCGTAAGTAAGGGGCATGAGATTTTAGTTTATAACTTGTCAAGCATATCCTCTTAGTTGTGTCACTTTAACCTTAATCACCTTAAAGATGCTTATGATAGGGGCAATGAGAGCTGAAAGCTATAAGTACCATAATGTTTGGAAGCTCTTTATGAGACTTGAATCCCTACTTCCTTTTACAAAAGGCCTTTCTTCCACCATTATATTGAGTCTCCACCTTCTATCTTTATGCACTACTTCGAGAGCATAGTGGCCATTCTTAGTTCTATGTGCATTGTCCCAAGACTTGTTGATTGATGCATACCTTGATACTGCTTGTTTTAAACTATTGTATCTAGTCACTCTTATGAACTTTGAAGGTGTCCTATGCATTTATATTTGCAACTCTATTGAGGGACAAGCTGAATACTTTTATGCTATGTTTTCTTTATGTGAAACAGACAAACGTCTTGCAAAGCATTGTTATTCATGAATGTTTTGTTTGTGCCTTTTCATGTTGCACCATAGTCTCTTTGCTTATTGCTAGAACTTTGTCTTTCATGTTATGATTGAAGTACTTTGATCCTAGATTTGAATGTTTTACAAATATTTTGATCAAGTCTTTGATGGTGCATGTCACCTCAAAAATTATTCTTTCTTTTTATCACTTACCTACTCTAGGACGAGCAGGAGTTAAGCTTGGGGATGTTGATACATTGCAAATGTATCTATAATTTTTGATGCTCCATGCTTGTTTTTATCCACTTTCTTGTGTTTTGTCCACACTTTGGAGTACTTTTCATATGATTTCTTGGACTGACCTATTAACAAGAGCCACAGTGCCAGCTGCCTGTTTTCTGCTGTTTTTGGTTCCAGGAAAGTCAGAAAATGAATATTCTTGGAATTGGACGGGACAAAAGCCAAAGTGCCTATTTTTCCAGAAGACTCACGGAGCCAGAATACGAGACGGAGGAGGGCCAGGGGCTGGCCACACCCCCCCCAGGCGCGGGCTAGGCCTTTCCACGCTAGGGCCTGGTGTGGTGGCCCCAGGCACCCCCTCGACCTCTCTCTTCTCCTATAAGAAGCCTTCTGACCTAAAAACTTCGGGGGGTTCGACGTTTTCCCAGAAGGAGTTCCGCCCCGCCGCCACCACCAAATTCCATGAAACAGCACCAGAAACTCCGTTCTGGCACCCTGCCGGGACGGGGAATTGGAGGAGATCATCGCCATCATCATCACCATCGCTTCTCCATCGACCATCCATGTTTCCCCCATCTATGAGTGAGTAATCCCCCGCTGTAGGCTATGGGAATGGTAGGGATTGGATGAGATCGTTCATGTAATGGCATCAGATTGTTAGGGCATAGTGCCTAGTATCTCTATTAGTGCTTTATGACTTTGTTGCAACTTTGTTGTGCCTAATGCTTGTCACTAGGGCCCGAGTGCCATGATTTCAGATCTGAACTTATTATTGATTCATCATGATAGTATTGTTTTGGGTCTTATCTAGAAGTTGTTTACACAAGTTGTTGCCCGGAACCTATGGTCCCGAAGTGACAGAAATCGGGGTAGCCGGAAGGGAAAGGCTTTGATGTGAGGATCACATGTGTTCATGGAGTGTTAATGCTTTGCTCTGGTGCTTTATTAAAAGGAGCACCTTAATTGCCAGTAGTTCCCTAGAGGCCCCGCTGCAAATGGGCTGGCAGGACAAAAGATGTTGTGCAAGTTCTCATTGCGAGCACGTATGACTATATATGGAACACATGCCTAGGATTGTCTAGTACTTGGGTGCTTTATCTTATTTATCTACAATTGCCCTATGTTCTGATTGCTATGTGAATTGTCTTGTCCATGCAACGCCCGTCCATCCATCCCTATGCCTACCGCACTCGAATCCCACTGTTTACTGCTTTTGTTACTACTGTCTTTCTTCTGCTGCTACTGTTACTTTACTATTCCTACTACAAAACTGTTGCTACTGATAAACTGATGTGAGCAAGATTGTTTCCAGGTGCAGCTGAATTGCCAACTCAGTTGTTAAGGCTGATAAGTATTCTTTGGCTCTCCTTGTGTCGAATCAATAAATTGGGTTTCACTTCCCTCGAAAATACTGCGATACACCCCCTACACTTGTGGGTCATGAGTGACCAAGACGTTGGTCTCAAAGATCTTCAGGGGCTGTGACCAGCAAGGTGTAGGTGGGCGCATGTCGAGTGGAGGTGATTCTAGGAAAGGTGTAGAGTTCTATGTCACTATTGCAACGAAGAATCTCGTGACGTGTCTTTAGGTCCTTCATAGAGAAACCAAAGGCGTCAAACTCAATAGTGCAAGAATTGTCACGAGTAAATTTGTGAATAGAAAGAAAATTGCGAATAAGATTAGGAACATGATGGACATTGTTGAGTTTGATGGAGTGGCCAGGGGTGTGGAAAAAGTTAGATGACCATAAGAGGCAATAGGAATAGTTGTGTCGTTACCGACAGTAACATGGTGTGGAGGTGAGAGGAGTCCTGAACTAGAAAAATTACCATCATCATTTGTCATTTGCGAAGATGCTCCTATTGGAAATATGCCCTAGAGACAAATAATAATATGGATTATTATCATATTTCATAAATTTTATGATTAAGTTTTATATCATGCTATAACTGTATTTGGAAGGAAATGTCAATACACGTGTGATATATAAACAACCAGGAGCTCCTGGTGAAGCTCTAGTCACTGGTTCATTGGTCAACAAATGATCAAGGTTTCCTGATCATGTGGCATTTATGCCAGTTGACAATGGAGTCACCTAATTGCGAGAATGGGATGATGAGCTGCACCCAACCTAAGCATAGTGATCCGATCATGTCACGAAGTTCAAGTTATGATGATTAGAAAAGACCTAGTGTCCTATTTCTTAGACTGTGAGACCATATCGATCACTGTCACCCGAGGATACTTAGATAGCATCAAAGGTCATCTAGTGATACGGTGATCATAAAGGTGTGTTCAGTTATTCAGAGGAACATGTAGATGCAATATGCGTTAAGAGCGGGATTTGTCCAACCATGTGACGGAAAGATACTCGAGGGCCCACTCGAAGAAGTTATATCCAATAGCCACGGAGCGTGTGATATGATCACGAGGATATCACTGGTCTAAATGAATCGAATAGCATTTGTCGACAACGAGATTGAACACAACATGGTGATGTCAATGATCAGATCTCGGGCAATGCAAGTATCAAGAGACAAAAGGAATATGACACGATGTTCATGGTTCAATGACAAAATATTTGTGGAATGCACATGGGTCAATGATACATGCATTTTGCATCACTATTCTACATCATAATTTACTATTATTCATTGATATATTTCATATTAAGAGATGATACTTATGTTATTTCATCTATTTTTGCATGGTTGATGACTTTTCGAGGATGAACCACTGAAGTCAGGATTCTGATGGAAAAGGCACTGCCCAGGTGCAAAATTGGCGAAGATCGGAAAATATACGGAAATTCCTATTTTTCCAGAAGACGAAGGAGGCCATAAGGAGAAGTGGAGATGGGCCACAAGGGGGCCACACCACCCCCTGGCACGGGCCACCCCTAGCCGCGCCACCAGGTGGTGTGGCCACCCTGGCCCACCTCTGGCATTAACCTTGGGCATATATAATCCCCTCGAAACCCTAAGAATCGGGGAGCGACCACAGAAAGGTTTCACCGCCTCTGCGGGGCGGAAACGACAGAGAGAGAAAGAGCTCTCCGGCAAACAAAATTCTACCGGGGAAATTCCTTCCCGGAGAGGGGGGATCATCACCATCAACAACACCATCAAGCTAGATTTCATCGGGATCATCATCATCTCCACCATCATCATCACCAGCACCATCACCACCACTCCATACCGCTGTAATAATTGGGTTGAATCTTGCATAGTTCTTAGGGGAAACTTTCCTGGTGTTGATTACTCATTGTAGTTGATGCTATTGAGTAGAACCATTGAATTGTTGTTCATGTTCAGATTGTTACTTATCATTATTTCATCTATGATCTTGATCCATATGATGTCTCGTGAGTAGTTCGTTTAGTTCTTGAGTACATGGGATAAGTCATGTTAATAGTAGTGGAATTGTGTTGAGAATGATTTAATGGGTTGATATTTAAGTTATAGTGTTATTCTTCTAGTGGTGTCCTGTGAACATCGACTACATGATACTTCACCTTTATGGGCCAAGGGGAAAGCATTGTGTATTTGGCTACTAATCGTGGGGTTGCCAGAGTGACAAAAACCTGAACCCCCGTTAGGAAACCTTTGCACAAGGGAGTGTAGGATCTCAAAGTTTAAGGCCGTGGTTAGGTTTTTATCTTAATTACTTTCTTGTAGTTGCGGATGCTTGCAAGGGGTATAATCACAAGTATGTGTTAGTCCTAGGAAGGTCAGTACATTAACATAGGGTCAGCCACACAACACTTATCCAACCAAATAAGATTAATCAACTATATGAAGCGAAAGCACTTGATGATATTCCCATGTGTCCTTGAGAATGTTTGGTCATCTTAAGTAATACAACCGGCTTGTCCTTTGCTAAAGAAAGGATTGGGCCACTTGCTACAATTATTATTATTGTATTTTATTTACTCACACTTTATTTATCTGCATTATCAAAAAACTCTAAAAATCCGTTTGCTAAGTATTTACAGAGAATTCCTGATCCAAGCCCCTTGTCAACACCTTTTGCTCCTCGTTGGGTTCGACACTCTTACTTATCGAAAATACAGCGATACACCCCCTATACTTGTGGGTCATCAAGACTATTTTCTGGTGCCATTGCCGGGGAGGTAAGGTAAAAGGTACTGACATCCTCTAGCTACTAAGCTATCTTCTAGTACTGTTGCTGGTGTGTGAGTGCTCGAAATTATTTCCTTTCGATTCTACAATTATATCTTTTTGTTTCTTATTTTTATTTTCACTAGTTAGGCTTAATGGAAAACAACAACAGAATTAGAGAGCTTTTTAGTATTTTTCCTAAGTTAGAACATAAATGGTTTGAAAAGAAAATTAAAAAACCCATGGAACTTTCATTGCATGCTAATAGCAATGTTATTAGTGTGAATTTTTTGAACACCTTTGTTACTAATGCTATGGATACTTCTAAGATTGGGGAAGCTTGCTTTTATGAAAATGATCTTTTTAGTTCCCCAGCTTTAGAGGAGAAAATTTGCTCTGGTGATACTTTATCTCCTATATGTGGTAATTCTAATGATACTTGTGATATTTTAAATCCATATACTGAAAGCGTCCCTTTTAAAATACCTATGGAAATTGTTGAACGTGTTATGAATAACTATTATTTTGGAGATGGAACTGTCCATCATGGTGATCATTTACTCTTTATACATGAATTATGCGAGTCGTTCAAGTGTGCGGGTATTTCAATGAACCAAATTAAGAGGGAGCTATTCTCTTTACCACTTAAGGGCAAAGAAAGGGAGTGGTATGAGCTACTGATACGTCCATTTTGCATCACTATTCTATGTCTTAATTCACTATTATTCATTGATATATTTTGTATTGAGAGGTGATACTTATGTTATTTCATCTGTTTTTGCATGGTTGATGACTTTTGGAGCATGGACCGATGCAGTCAGGATTCTGATGGAAAAGGTGCTGCTTGGAGGAAAAATTCGCGAAGATCAGAAAATTCAGGAAAATATACGGAAAATCCTATTTTTCCAGAAGACTAAGGATGCCAGAAGATGGAGTGGAGATGGAACACAGGGGGCCCCCACCACCCCCTGGCGCGGGCAGCCCTAGGCCGCGCCAGCAGGTGGTGTGGCCACCCTGGCCCACTCCAGCCTCTCCCCTCTGGCGTATATCATCCTCCCGAAACCCTAAGACTCGGGGAGCGACCATAGAAAGATTCCGCCGCCTCTGCAGGGCGGAAAACACCGAGAGAGAAAGATCTCTCCGGCAGACAGATTTCGGCCGGGGGAATTCCTTCCCGGAGAGGGAAGATCGTCGCCATCAACACCACCATCAAGCTGGACTTCATCGGGATCATCATTATCATCATCACCACCATCATCACCATCAGCACCCTCATCACCATCTCCATATTGCTGTAACAATTGGTTGAATCTTGCATTAGTTCATAGGGGAAACTTTCCCGATGTTGATTACTCTTTGTAGTTGATGCTATTGAGTGAACCATTGAATTATTGTTTATGTTCAGATTGTTATACATCATTATTCCATCTCTGATCATGATCCATATGATGTCTTGTGAGTAGTTCGTTTTGTTCTTGAGGACATGGGAGAAGTCTTGTTGTTAGTAGTGGAGTTGTGTTGAGAAAGATTCAATAGATTGTTATTTAAGTTGTGGTGTACTTCTTCTAGTGGTGTCATGTGAACGTCGACTACATGAAACTTCACCTATATGGGCCTAGGGGAATGCATTGTGTATTTGGCTACTAATCGTAGGCGTTGTCGGAGTGACAGAAACCTGAACCCCCGTTAGGAAACCATTGCACAAGGGACGTAAGGGTCTTAGAGTTTAAAGCTGTGGTTAGGTTTCTACCTTAATTACTTTCTTGTACTTACGGATGTTTGCAAGGGGTATAATCACAAGTATGTATTAGTCCTAGGAAGGTCGGTATATTAGCACAGGTTCACCCACACAACACTTAGCAAGCTAAAGAAGATTAATCAACTATACGAAGCGAAAGCACTTGACAGTATTCCCATGTGTCCTCGAGAACATTTGGTCATCTTAAGTAATACAACAAGCTTGTCCTTTGCTGCATAAAGGATTGGGCCACTTGCTGCATTTATTCCTACTGTCTTTTATTTACTCATACTTTGTTTACTTGCTTTATCAAAAAACTCTAAAAATCCATTTGCTAAGTATTTGCAGAGAATTCCTGATCCATACCACTAGCCAGCACCTTCTGCTCCTCGTTGGGTTCGACACTCTTACTTATCGAAAATACTCTGATACACCCCCTATACTTGTGGGTTATCAAGAACTAGATGATCCTCATCATTCGGAGTGGAAGGAACTTGAATCTCTCTTTTACTCCAAATTTTATCCTCCTCATGAAATTCATAAAGATAGGAATTATATTTATAATTTTCATCCTCATGATGGAGAAAGTATTGCCCAAGCATGGGGGAGATTGAAGTCACTAATGCTAAAATGTCCCATTCATGAGCTCCCCAGTAATATTGTTATTAATAATTTTTATGTAAGGCTTTCAGGACATTACAAGGACTATCTAGATACCTGTTTAGAGGGATCCTTCACAAGTAAGGAGGTCAAAGATAAGTGGGATCTTCTTGAAACAATTCAAAGAAATACTAAATATTGGGATAACGACAAAAGTAAAGAACCAGGTATAAACTATGAGTATGATTGCATTAAGTCTTTTGCCGAAACTGCTGATTTTCAAGAGCTTAGTGCTAAATATGGTCTTGATCCTCAAATTCTTGTTGATTGTTTTAGAGCCTTTGCCTCTCATATTAATGCTCCTAAAGGAAAATGGGACATGTATCATGAGCCTTTTAAAGAAACTTGCATGAAAAATGAAATTGTTATTAATGATAGCAATAAACATGCTCAAACGTCTAAAAGTACTATTTCTTATAAGCATGTTAATTTTTGTGGAGTACATAGACCTTGTGAAAAGAATCAAATTGAAGAAGAATATTGTATCACCCACAGGAAAAAAAAACTAGAACGTGGTATTGGGCTCTAAATGATCTTGGTAAAAAAAAGTGTGTGCCCTCTATCATTTTATTTGTGAACTTTGCTTTGAAGTGGGTCATTTCAATTTTCAATGCTCAGGCCATAATAATAGCCCTTCTAATCCAATGAGTACTGCAAGTTTGTATTGTGATGACATGATCACTCCTAATCAACATGATGAACTTACATTATTTTTGGGGTGTGAAGAGTTATCAAGAAAAATCTCTTTGGTAGATATGAGTTCTTTTGATATGAATAGCATCATGCATGGTTGTCATCTTTATTGTGTTGATAATTGACACACAAATATTTACATACAAAATATTATAAAAGATGAGATTTTACCAAAATATGACAGCACTTTTATTATGGCCTGACAGGACTATTATTAATGAAAAGGAGGAATCCTACAAAGTTTCGTCTATTGTCTCTAACAATAAATCAGGGTATATGGAGAATCTTCCTTTCAAGCCTCTCCCTCCTAAAGATAAGAAGGAAAAGAAGAAGAGGAGGAGTAAAAGGAGGGAGGAAACGGTATTTTCCGCTAAGCATGTTGCTCCCATTATAATTTTGATGAGTCTGAACTTGATGATGTTCTTATGCCTGTTACCTATAGTAATGATCATGATTGGGAAAAGCACACTACTTTTGATATTGAAAATCTCTTTGGTACCAATTATGGAAATGATAATATTAAATATTGTTGTACTATTAGTTCTATCCATGTTCCTTCCAATGATGATATGTTTACAAACGAACACACTTTGGAAGATAGCTATTCTATTGCTTATGATGGTTAAAATATGCCTCCTATAATTGGTGATTATGGTGATGAGAATAATAATGATAGCTATTTTGTTGAATTTTATACCACTAGAATTAATAAGAATAACTATGATTATGTGAAAGTAATAATGATTATATGGATGGGCCTCATGATAAGAATGCTTTATGTGATAGTTATATTGTTTATTTTATTCATTATGCTAATGAAAGTTATTATGAGAGAGGGAAACATGGTTTTATGTGTCTCCACAATATTAAGTTTCCTCCCTTTATGTTGAAAATTTTGAAGTTGCACTTGTTTTGCTTACCTATGCTTGTTGCTTTGTGCTTTCATGACTTATTTTCTTACAAGATTCCTATGCATAGGAAGTGGGTTAGACTTAAATGTGTATCATATTTTCTCCTTGATGCTCTCTTTTGCTTCAATCCATATTTCTTATGTGAGCATCATCGAAATTATCATGCCTATCTTAATGGCTATAAAGAAGGAGCTTTGGGGAGACAACCCATTATATTTTTACTTTTTGTTTATTTTTGTTTTGTTGAGTCTGGGAAGTTATTGCCTCTGTAATAACCTCTCCTTATCCTTTTTGTTTGGTTTTTGTGCCAAGAATAACCTCTAATGAGAGGGAAGTAAGATATGAAGTTGCTGTCCTGAAACAGATTTCGGTGCGTCACTGTAAATCATGAAAAATCTCAGTACAACGGATTGAGCTGTAATTTGTTGTGATTATGCCCCATGTTATTACCCCACTTTTGTTAGTTTTGCACTTTTCTATTTGAGAAATAGAAGATTTTCGAAAAAATCGGTCTTTACCTGCTGGTCTGTTTTGATAGATTTCTGCTATTATTTGTATTTTCCTCTTAATCGCTTTCTTTTTGAGTTCTCTTTGATCACTTTAGCTTTTAGAAGGAATTGCTACAGTATCTTGTGTTTTAATGTATGTTTTACTTGTGTTGAAACTAAACCCAAAGACTTATTATCTTGAATACACTAATGTTGCTAATGAAGATTGTGTGATGTTTTGTATGAAGGAAATTTTCAAGTGTAGGGAAGAATAATGTGATGAGATGAAGTGTGGACAAAAGCTCAAGCTTGGGTATGCCACCCGTGTCACCCCAGTAAATATTCAAGAAGTACAAGCGTCAAAGCTTGGGGATGCCTAAGGCATCCCCTTCTTCATCAATAAAAATCTCAGGTTTTCTTCCAAACACTTCATTTTTATTGTTTCATACACAATTGTGTTGTTCTTGGAGCGTCTTCATTTTTTTTTTGGTTTGCTTAAATAAATTGGTTGGACCCCCGCATTCATACATAGTTTCAAATACGTTGATTTGTGTTGGAAAAAGAGTAGGAAGTTTCATGCTTATAAGTGGTACAAAAGGAGCTTGTTTTGACTATGGCCTAGACTTTATCATGTCATGTTTGATATTGCTTTGACTTTATGCTTAGTGATTATTTCTGTAGCATGACTTGTTACAAACAATTGAGATTGCTTAATGTGCCTTGAAAGAATCATGCGCTGTTTTAGCATACAAAAGCATAATAATGTGGTATTCTCCTTTGATGCTTCATTTGGGTTGACTTGGCGCATGCTTACACCATGTTAAGACTATACCAGTCACCGTATCCTCTATGATCATTTAGTTTTCGACTTGTAATATCACTTTATGCTTTAATTAATAATGTTTTGTCGCTTTGCATGATTATGGCCATTATTGCACTCTTAGTTGGTCGCTCCCAGTCTTTTGTTAGCCTCCACATGTACCAAGTATGACTTCCACGTATGCATCCAACTCCAAATAAAACCAAGTTATTCCAAAGAGTCCACCATACCTACCTATTAGCATTGTTGCTATTCCAAGTATATTCATGTTTTTATCTACCTTCTGAATTAAACTTGTTATGTGAAAATTAGTGATTAAAGCTCTCACAAACTTGATGGCACACTTTAATTTCTTGCACTTAATAAACTTGAACCATTGTGTCCATCTATGTTGCGTATGTGCTTGCGCTTTATAAGTTGTGGATTAGTAGAACCATGTTACCATGGGGAACGCTTTCAACATTGCACTTATTATTCAGTTGATATCATGTTCTTTTATTTATGGATCCCGGCGGTGTGAAATAAAAGAGCAGATTGTAAGCTCATGGAGTTTGTATATGTGTTAGATAAACGCCTGGGCAGCTAGCCTAAGCCATGCCTAATCATGGTGGAAACTTGCAGCATAACCATAATGAGAAATTTCTGAAGCGTCCTCAATAAAAACCTATGCAAATAGCAAATAAAAAGATCGCTGAGATGCTCATTGTCTGTTGCCTTCTCATTTGGATATGGGATAACTCCTGTATCATGGGGAAAGGGGTACCTCGTTGGCGGTTCTCTATGATACACATATATTTACAATGACAAGAACTTACTTGTGACTAAAGTTGAGTAGCATGAGGTTCGGTACGTAAGCAAGGGGCATGAGATTTTCAATTTATAACTTGTCAAGCATATCCTCATATTTGTGTCACTTTAACCTTAATCACCTAAAGATGCTTATGATAGGGGCAATGAGAGCTGAAAGCTAATAAGTACCATAATTTTTGGAAGCTCTTAATGAGACTTGAATCCCTGCTTCCTTCTATGAAGGGCCTTTATTTTACTTTTATGTTGAGTCTCCATCTTCTATCTTTATGCACCAATTGAGAGAGCATAGTGATCATTCTTAGTTTAATATGCATTGTCCCAAAACTTGTTGATTGATTCATAACTTTGATATTGCTTGTTCTTAAATTATCTGTATCTAGTCACCCTTATGAACTTTGGCGGTGTCCTATGCATTTATGTTTTGCTATACCATGAGGTACAAGCTTAATACCATTCTTATTATGTTTTCTATATGTAAAACAAACAAACGTCTTTCAAAGCATTGTTATTCATGAATCTTTTGTTTGTACCTTTTTTTCATGTTACAACATAGTTGCTATGTCTTATTGTTAGAACTATGTATTTCATGTCTATGTTAGAGTACTATGATCCTAGCTATCAATGTTTTACAAATACCTTGATCAAGATTGTGATGGCGCATGTCACCTCAAAAATTATTCTTTTTATCACTTACCTACTCGAGGACGAGCAGGAGTTAAGCTTCGGGATGCTTGATACATCGTAAATGTATCTATAATTTTTGATGCTCCATGCTTGGTTTATATCAACTTTGTTATGTTTTGGTTACACTTTGAGGTATTTTTATACATTTTCTAGAACTAACCTATTAACAAGATGCCATAGTGTTAGTTGCCTGTTTTTTGTTGTTTTTAGTTTCAGAAAAGCTAGTAAAGAAATATTCTCGGAAATGAACAAAACGAAAGCCAAACCTCCTATTTTTCCTGACACGAAGATGGAGTCCAAAGCAGAGACGGATGAGGGCCAAGGGCTGGCCACACCATGTGGTGTCGCGGGTAACCCCCAAGCGTGCCACCAGGTGGTGTGGTCCCCTCGAGCCTCCACCGACCTTGCCCTTTCGCCTATAAAAACCTCCTGGGACGAAAACCCTAAGTACCCAATCAGAACCATAGTGCCGCCGCCACCGAAGAGGAGATTCAGGGGGACATAAGTCTCTGTTCCGGCACCCTACCCGGACGGGGAAGTTCCCCCAGAGCCATCTCCATCGACTCCACCGCCATCTCCATCACCATTGCTGACTCCCATGATGAGGAGGGAGTAGTTCTCTCTCGAGGCTAAGGGCTCTACCTGTAGCTATGTGTTCATCTCTCTCTCTATGCGTGATCTTATGAGATCATGAGCTTTGTAATCTATAGATCTATTCTGCTACTCAAGTGCTTTAATTAATCTCTGCTTATCCCCACGTGTGTGACGTTGATAGTGTGCACACTGTGTGGCACTTAGGCTAAGGTTATAGAAATACTTATCATGATTCCAATTTGAGTTGGATGTCTCTATGAGATTGTGGTGTTTGTTGGAACCATCTAGCACTCAAGGTGATAGTGAGGGATTATCTAGATGGGGAATGCGAACTTTAAGATGTGCTGTTGTAGCCCTACATCGTCCAACCGGAGAGTAGTTCAGGGTAGCATAATGAAGAGAAGATATTTATATGAGAGTGTCCACTAGTGAAAGTATGATCCCTAGGTCTTGTTTCTAAGCATTGAAACACCGTTTACAATCAGTCCTGTTACATGTTTGCTTGCTGCCACTCTTACTTGAGATTTCAATTACCACTTATAATCATCCATATTACTTGTATTTCACTGTCTCTTCACCGAACTAGTGCACCTATACACCTGACAAGTGTATTGGGGACACAAGGGACTTATTGTATCTTGATTGCAGGGTTGCTTGAGAGGGATACCTTTGACCACTTCCTCCCTGAGTTCGATAAACCTTGGGTGATCCACTTAAGGGAAAATTTGCTGTTGTTCTACAAACCTCTACACTTAGAGGCCCAACACTTTCTACAAGAATATAAGCGTGCGTAGACATCAGTCAACATCGGCATCCAGGTCCCTCTGATGATCATTGGTACGGGAAGGTCTCGACCATGTATAGAGTGTTCCGAAACCGTGGGGTATCACGCTTAAGGGTTTGATGATGCTCAGAGAGTGTTTTGGTATCGGCAGAATCACCGAAGGAAAGAGAGAGAAAATCGGAAGGGTTTCGGTAAGTATGGAGGATGTCCAGAGTGGGGTGGAAGGAGTTCCATAGCCACAGGGATTGAATAATATGTAAGTAAATGTTAAATAATGATTTAATCATTTATTTACAATTATTTAATAAAATAAAAATGAATTAAAAGGTCAAAGACCTAATTGGGCCTAATTTCATAGGGAAAATGCCCATGAGGGAAAGACCAAAGGAGAAGAGAGAGGGGGTGGCCGGCTGGGCCAAGGGACCCCGCGTGCACGTAGGGCCCACTTGGGCACTGGCTGGCAGTGGTCAGTGCCACCTCCTCCCCTCTTCTTTCTTTAGTCCCACATGGCTAAGGCAATTAACTATGTGGGAGGTTTTCCCCTATATAAAGAGAGGTATTTTGACAAAATAAATACACCAATAATCAATAAAGGGTTTCCTCTCTTTTGGGGAGACCTCCAGTTGATACTCTCTCTCTCCCATGACCATGGTCCAAAGTCTGGATCGTGCGAGCATGAGTCTTCATCACCACGGAGCACTGTCGTGCTGCAGGATTCGGATCCAGAAGCTCTACTTCCACAACTGCTACTGGAATGGGGGAGCGGGAGTCATCATTAGGCGCCGAATGTGTGCAACTCCCTCGGAGGTGCAACACTTGGGGCACTAGAATTCGTTGGATCCACGGGAGCTATGAGGATTTTAACACGACCTCGAGGACAGCTTTGGTACGACTACATCAACCATGATCTCCTGAGCGTTGACACCGCTTTTCGGTATTCAAGAGTAAGTTCACGAAAATCCCCTCCCATTACAACATTACTAATAGATAGGTCCTGGAATTAGGGTTCTTGGCGTAGGGAAAAATATTGTTTTCATGCGCGAACCCCTACAGTGGTATCAAAGCTAGATCTATGTGTATTATTGCTAGTACGGGTAGAACACATGAGTTGTAGCATGTGGGCGTTAATCTTTTAGTTGTTACCCTCCCATGTGTACTTGTGTATACCATAGTAATGCTTGATGAAGCAGCCCCCAACTGACTTTATGCCTTCATTCGTGAGACTGGTCCAAGCTTGACATATGGATTGTACTGTATAAAGTTGCTTTGGGGGTGATTGTCTCTCTTGCATTAGTTGGTATGACATTTGCAATGGAGCGCCCCGAAAGGGGTGTAGTATAGAGAACTACTCGATCAAGGTTGGGGTGGAAGTTCGTAGGTAAGAACGGTTCTTCTACGAAAGCCCTAATAGCCATGTAAAATATGCAAAGCTAAAGTAGAGGCATCTAACTTTTTTTGTAGGGGGCGTTCTGATGTGATCTCGTAATAGTCAAGTGTAACTACCTCGGTGAATTACGCTCTTAGTTAATGCCTGGATGAATGAAAGTGGTTAAAATAGTATGGTGGGGCCCAGGGCCACTCACGGTAGACCTTTCGGCCGTCCTAACCACTTTCAGACAACGGGACAAGAACGAGCGGCGTAATCGGCAGGCGAAGGGATCAACTACATACACAAGTGAGTATGTATGCAAGCCACATACAACAGTCCTCAGAGCCATACCATCTAAAAGAAATAGAAATATTGCAACGCCATACGGCAAGATCCAAATGTCCTAGATAGATATCATAATTTAGGATAGCTCCTCATACATCACATATCAGAGTATCAGGCGGAAGCGGAAAACAAGATCCGAGTACGGATAAGAAGCAAATTGGCATAAGATGCCCCATAAATAAACTCATCCCGCCCCCAGACCTCACGGATCCCCGTTCCCGGAATCTCTACACCAAATGATCGTTGCCAACATCATCCGTCTCTTCCACCCAGTATCCATCCTGCGGGTACACCTGTTCATCTGAATCAAACAATTTATCATGTGAGACCCTAGGGGTACTCAGCAAGTCTTTATGCCACTAAAGGGGACACAACCTGGGGTGATGCAATTGCAGCAAAAGATAATACCTAACAATTCTACAGGTAATCGCTAACCTTCCGCCTAACCAATGATAGACGGAAGTCCGTGAATTAGGAACAACAGTTATAACAGTATAATTAACAGATCCATCCTCCTCCTTGCTTACCAATGAGGAAGCGGACGAACAACCCCCATCATCCGTTGGCAGTTTTATTAACCATTCCATGAGTATTGCACTATTTACTAGTCAAGTACTTAGTCAATTTAAAAGCGGTACTTTAGTTATGCTTGTCTATGATCGAGAAACTATGCTCCAAGTAGTCCATAACCGCGGACACGGCTTTCAGAAAGATTTACCCTGCAGGGGTGCACGAATAGCAACACACACTCGATCAACCTCGAAAAAACCAGATCAAAACCCAACAAGGCATTCACGACAAAGCAATCACAAGATTCAGAAATATTTCAGGGGGCCACCCCAATAAGCTACCCGCAACGAAGTTGGCCGGCTCCGAGATGGACCCAGGGTTTGCGACGACGGCTGTAAACGACTGGGAACCCGAAAATGTGACTGGGCTTGTCGATACCGCGAAAACGTGGCGCGATCCAAAACAGTACAGGTGCTCCTTGCACAATCTTAAATAAAGCGGTAACATGGCATAAGTACAGGATAGTAATAAAGCCCCAAACTAATTGTGGCCCCAAGAAATAAGAATGAACCAAGCTCTGGCTCAGGGCGGTCCATAAGGCCTCCCGGATGTGGATAGTGCGAATAATCAAGGAACAGGAATCAAGTACTCGGGGTCCTACGGGACACAGGTGAGCATGAAAAACCAAATAGCAAATATTGCTCACTGGTGCCTCTTTCATTAGTTATCCCATTACTACTCAGGTTATGTTGTTTAGGTACCTCATTATCCATCAGACCCTCACATACCCTACTCATGCTTTTCTACGACTCGCATGGCTCAAACAACTCCTGTAGTAATGGCTCATGGGACCGGAACAAGCTTGGTGTGGTTTAAAAAGTAAAGGCCATGCAGTGCTTGGGATTCAATTTAATGCAATCGCGACTCAATGATGCAAGAATAAGATAGAGGCAATAGGTACTGTATGTATGCAAGCATGTGGTAGTGCTTGCCTGGCAGCTCAGTTGAAGCGAGAGATGGATCTGGGTAATACTCCTGTGATTCCTGGTAATTCTCCTGCTGGGCGTCTATTCGAAGAAGAACCAAACAAACAAGGGCCAACATAAATCAAGTGCACAAGCATATGAATTAAAATGCATCAAGCAACCAAGCATGCCATGATGAATGATGCACAATTACATGGCATTAAAGTAGCATGGCAAAGGTGAGGTGTGGATACAAGAAATAAAGCACTTCATTATTTATTTGCCCAAGTTTTATTGTCATAAACAGTTCAGATTTTTAATGTTGCCATGATGCATGCTTCAATTCAGAACAAGGACTGCATAAATAGAACGGGCTCATCGCGCTGATCGATTTGGACATATTATTTGTCAAATTTGAAGTTATAAAACAAAAGTTATTAATTAATTAGGGAAAAGGGCATTTTATTGTAATTTTAATCAACTCGAAATTTAAAGTGTTCAAAATAGATTTTGAAGGGCATATTTGAATTCCTCACATTTTTCTGATTCCAAAATATATATTATATGTATTATTTGGATTTGTATTTTAAAAATTATTTGAATCTGAATTGGATTTGAATTTTAAAACAATTTGGAAAAGGTTTAAATAAAAACAGACACTGGATAATACTTTTGTCACCCAGGCGGAATCAGTCCCAGTCATTGACGGGTGGGCCTTTGCTCTGACTGGGCCACACACGGGGAAAATCTTTTGTCACCTCGGGTTGGGCTAGCCACTGAGACTGCGGGGTGGGCCAACTGGCGCAGGCCCACGTGACAGCGGTGAGAGAGACAGGGGCTGACAGGTGGGGCTGGGGCTGGAGCACGGGTTGCGCCCGGGAAAAGCCGAGGGGTTTTCTGCAATACTACCAGAGCGCCTGACAGGTGGGGTCTCTAGGAGCGCGGGTTGCAGGAATCAAAAAGGTGGGGGGCTTCATGAAAATTACCACGGGCCGGGTACTGTTCTTTGTTTTCCTACGTCTGGCGAGGAAATTCGGCGCACGGCGCAAGCGGGGGTTCGATCCCGGGTCGCGGGAGTGCGCGCGGAGGGGCTAGCCAGTGCGGCTGGCTCGGGTAGCTGACAGGGAGGCAGACGCGGCCTAGATAGGGTGCTGCGTGGCGCGGGGAGGCTTGCAGACAACGGCGAACGGCGCGCACGGTGGGCGCTCGACGAAACGAACAGCGGGGCTACTCGTCGACGACGAGGCGGGGCATGTCAGTGAGGTCGAGGGACTCACCGCGGGTGGCCTGGTGTGGTCGGATCGGGGAGAAGCGCGGCGGTTCGTCGACGACGCAGACGCTCCGGGGGTCTAGGGTTCCGGAGGACGGCAAGGATCTGGTGGTGCTGGGGTTTCTCCTTCGCGGCAGCGGGTACGGGGCGTCGTAGAGGAACCTCCTCGAGCTTCCAGACCACCTCCAAGTCGAGCTGCACGGCAGGAACGACGGGGACGAGGTGGACCTGGCGGCGACCGGCGGCAGGAGCTGTTGTCGGGAGGAAGAAGGAGAAGAAGAGGGGCAGCTCGGGGCAGATCTGGAGAGCCAGAAGAGTCGTGGGGAGGAAGGAAAAGTGAGAGGGAGAGAGAGGAGAGGGAGCCGTGGCAGGGGAGATAAAGGTGGCCTCGGTGCCACCTTTTCCTCCTCCTCACGTGCTGGCTCGAGCTGGGGCTCGACCTGGGGCTGGTAGGCACGGCAGGGAGGGGCTGCAGGTGGACCAGGGCGACGTGTGGCTGCAGGGTGGGGCTAGAACGCGGTGGAGAAAGGAGAGAGGGGAGAGGGTGGTTAGCTCGGGCTAGGTCTAGATGGGACTCGGCTAAGCTTAGCTAGGGTTGGGGAGAGGGTTAGGGTTAGCTGAGGTGGGTCAGGGAGAGAGAGGGTCAGGTGGTGCTCATGTTAGAGAGAGAGGGGGTGTGAAAGAGAGAGGTAAAGTGGAGTTAGGGTTTAGGAGAAATTAGAGAGAGAGAGAGAGAGAGAGAGAGAGAGAGAGAGGGAAAAGCTAGGTTAGGTTTTATTAGGTATTTAGATTTTAATTTGGTTTATGAGGCCAAACCAAGAAGAAACATGAAGCTTGATCTTGCTTGAGATGATGTGGAGGAGAAACAAGAAAGGAAAAGGAAGAAAAGAAAATAGGTGGAAAGAGTCACATATGAACATACATGTATAAAATAAAATAAATAAAAGAAAGAGATGTGGGTGAGACTATGGGGATGGTGGAGTGGTAGAAGATGGTTTCCCAAGATAGGATCCCTCAAATCCAAAGAAAAACCAATGGTAAAAAGGTGGTGAAGAATTGTGCATGGCCCATGAAAAATAATAATGCCATGATTTATTTTGTGAAAACAATAATAATATTATGGCATTATTCTCATGCATTTCCAAGAAGTGGATAAAGCCAAGCAAAGGAAATTTAAAGGACTAGATCCACCCTATTGCCCATGAGCTAGATAAAACCAAAATAAAGACAACAAGCTCATGAACTAGTAGGATGGTGGAATTATAAAGTGGTGGAAAGAAAGGTGGTGGAATGGAAATAAAAGATATGCCCCCAACTCAACTTGGGCATTTAAACAATATATCAATAACCAAATACAATATCAAGAGGCAATTACAATTAATAATGCATATGAGAGAAGAACCAGAAGAAAAGGGATTTAATATGATGCTCAAATGCAAGGTGGCATGATGACATGAGCATGATATAAGTATGATGCACAATAATATATATGAAGTAGCCAATATCTTACTAGGACAAGTAGCATTACAATTGTTAGACAATTGGGATGCTACAACTCTGCCCCACTAAACAGGAATCTCGCCCCGAGATTCTAGGAAGAAGAAGACTCAAAGAGGGAAGGATACTTGGCACGGAGCTCATCTTGACGTTCCCAGGTTGCTTCATCAACGGAATGGTGCGACCACTGCACCTTACAGAACTTGATGGACTTGTTGCGAGTCCTTCTTTCTGCGACTTCAAGAATTTTTGTGGGGTGTTCTTGATAAGACAGATCTTCTTAGAGATTGATGAGTTCATGGTCCACGGTCCTGCCGGGATCCTTGAAGCACTTCTTGAGTTGAGAGATGTGGAGGAAAACATCATGGACTTTGAGTTGTTCGGGGAGCTCAAGAGCATAAGCAACTTCTCCTCTTCTTCCACGAATTTTGAAAGGACCGATGTATCTAGGAGCCAGCTTTCCTTTGATACCAAAGCGGTGCGTGCCTCTCATGGGAGTGACACGAAGGTAAACGAGATCACCAGGGACATACTCCATGTCTGTGTGCTTTCTGTCATAATTGCTCTTCTGGTGACTTTGAGCAATCTTCAGATTTTCAAGAATGATGTGAACTTTCTCCTCCGCTTGAGTTACAATGTCAGGGCCAAACAATATTCTTTCACCTGCGCCCGACCAACCAATCGGAGTTCTGCATTTGCGACCATAGAGAGCCTCAAATGGTGCCATCTTTAGACTTTTCTGGAAGCTGTTGTTGTAAGAGAATTCAGCATAAGGGAGACATTCTTCCCACTTCATGCCGAACGAGATAACGCAAGCATGGAGCATATCTTCCAGAATCTGATTGATCCTTTCAACTTGTCCTTGCGACTGAGGGTGGTAGGCTTTGCTGAAGTTTAATTTTGTTCCCAAGGCATTTTGAAAACTTCCCCAGAACTTGGAAGTGAAGATGCTTCCACGGTCTAAACTGATCTCAAGAGGAACTCCATACAGAGAGACAATTCTGTTGATATAGAGCTCAGCCAACTGAATTGCAGAAATTGTTTCCTTGACTGGAAAGAAGTGAGCTACTTTGGAAAGTCTGTCAATGACAACAAAGATTGCATTGTTGCCTTTCTGTGACCTTGGAAAACCAGCGATGAAGTCCATCTCTACTTTCTCCCATTTCCATTCCGGAGGCTTCAATGGCTGTAGAATACCGGAAGGTTTCTGATGGACAGCTTTAACTCTACGACAGACATCACACTCCGAGACATACTTGGCACAATATCGTTTCAAACCAGGCCACCAATATTGTGTTTTTAAGTCCATGTACATCTTAGTGCTGCCAGGGTGGATAGAAAGAACAGAATCATGCGCCTCCTTGAGAACTTGCTCTCTTAACCCCGGGTAGTTCGGAACAAACATCCGGTGTTCTAAGAAGAGAGTGCCTTGGTCATCTACGTGGAAAGACTCATACTTCGGAAGTTGAATGTTGGAGATGATCTTTTTAGTGTAAGGATCCCCAAGCTGAATGGAACGGACCTTTTCTTCCAAGAGAGGTGTTGCTAGAAGGTTCAGAAGATACCCTTGATCCACAATTTCAAGGTTTAGCTTGCGGAATTCCTCGAACAAGAGAGGCTGTTGTTCTTCCACCATGAGGTTATTGACATAAGCTTTTTGGCTGAGAGCATCTGCCATGACATTGGCTTTACCCGGGGTGTAGTTGATGGTCAAATCGAAATCATTGATTGTTTCAATCCACCTCCTCTGACGAAGGTTGAGATCAGGCTGTGTGAAGATATACTTCAGACTCTTGTGATCAGAAAAGATCTCACAACGGTTGCCAAGCAAGTAATGCCTCCATACTTTCAAAGCAAAAACAACTGCTGCGAGTTCGAGGTCATGTGTAGGATAGTTGATCTCATGCGTCTTCAACTGACGAGAGGCATAAGCAACAACTTGTTTTTCTTGCATAAGGACCGCAACCAATCCTTGCAATGAGGCATCACAGAAAATCTGGAAAGGCTTTGATGTATCTGGAGGAACCAAGACTGGTGTGGAAGTGAGCTTCTCTTTGAGTGTTTCAAAGCTTGCTTGACATGCAGGAGTCCAAAGATATTTCTTGCCTTTCTTGAGGAGATCGGTAAGAGGCTTCGCAATCTTTGAGAAGTTTTGAACGAAGCGACGACAGTAACTGGCCAAACCAAGGAAACTCCGGACTTCTTCGACATTTATGGGTGGAAGCCAGTCCATAATTGTCTTAATAGTTTCTGGGTTAACGGCAATGCCCTTGGCAGAGATGACGTGACCAAGGTAGGTGACTTGAGGCAGCTAGAATTCACACTTGGAGAACTTTGCATACAGGCGGTTCTCACGAAGCTTGTTTAGGACACACCGAAGGTGTTCTTCATGTTCTTATTTTGACTTAGAATAGACTAGAATGTCATCCAAATAGACCACAACAAACTTATCAAGATACTCCATGAAAACCGAGTTCATAAGCCTCGAGAAGGTGGCAGGTGCATTGGTGAGACCGAAAGACATGACCGTGTACTCATATAGGCCATAGCGGGTGGTGAAAGCTGTTTTGGGAACATCTTCCTTGCGAATCTTGATTTGATGGTAACCACTTCTCAAATCAAGATTAGAGAATACCACAGCTCTAGCTAGCTGATCGAAGAGATCATTAATCCGCGGAAGGGGATATTTATTCTTGATTGTTTTAGCATTGAGTGCCCGATAGTCAACACAAAGTCTATCAGTCTTGTCTCGCTTCTTCACAAAGATGGTTGGACTACCCCAAGAAGAAGTACTGTGCTGAATGAAACCCAACTTCTCTCGTTCATCCTGCTGACGTTTGAGTTCGGCCAACTCAGCAGGACCCATTTATAAGGCCGTTTGGAAATAGGAGCGGTACCAGGTTCAAGTTCAATGACAAACTCAACCTCACGATCCGGAGGCATACCTGGCAACTCTTCAGGAAAGACATCTGGAAACTCACAAACTACAGGAACACTTTGAATACCTTCCATAGCATCATCATTCAGGGCCGCAAAAGAATAAAGCTGAATTGCAGGAGTCAGACTTGGAGAATAGACTATATGGCCTTCAGGAATTTTCGGAGAAACCGAACGTTCAGCACAATCAATCACAGCTGCATTTGCTGTCAACCAATCCATGCCCAAGATAACATCAATATCAGAATTGCCCAGAATAATTAAGGAAGCCGGAAATGAAGAGCCACCAATCTCAATTTGATTGTCACGGCTGATTTTTCAAGCCCTCATGTTTGAACCAGGAGATTGCACCATAAGGCGAGTTGGTAAAGCATCAGAAGGTAACCCATTACTCTCCGCAAACTTGTATGACACGAAAGAATGTGAAGCACCAGAATCAAATAAAACTCGTGCAGGAACTGAGTTAACAGAAAGCATACCCATGACAACTCCAGGTGCATGCTCAGCTTGAGCGACGTTGACACAGTTGGCACGAGCAACCATAGACCCCGGTTAGTGTTGATGTTGAGAGCCCGAGGTGGAGGTGCACGAATCATAGGAGCACTTGCCGCAGGTCTTGGAGGTGGTGGTGGAAGAGCTTTGTTGTTTGTTGGACAATTCTAGTGCTGATGTCCAGTGTTTCCACAAGTATAGCAGGCACCAGGTGGACGTGGAGCAACGTAGCCAAGGACTCCGCCAGGCGCTCCAGGGTAGTTGTGGTTGTAGCCCCTGGGAGCCGCAGTGAAGGAGTTTGGTGGCCTTGGTGTGTAGCTTGACGGTCTTGGTGGAGCAGGGAGCGACGGTGGGGTGTTAGGAACCCAGACATGACGCTTAGAAGGAGCTGTCATAGCAGAAGAGCTTGCTGTATCACGGCTGTGTTTCTTTGACTCCTCGAACACTTGCCTACTTGCTTCTTCCTGCAGAGCTGTGTGTTGAAGTTCCAGAAAAGATGCCAGCCTTGCATGAGTGATTGCATATTTGATGGAAGCATTGAGGCCTTGCCGAAACCTCTTTTGCTTCTTCTTGTCATCAGAGATCTCATCGCCACCATAACGAGAAAGATTCATGAAGTTTTTGATGTAGGTGTTGACATTGTCAGTGCCCTGCCTGAGGTTGAGAAACACTTCCTTCATCCTTTCCATGACAATTTCTGACAGATATTGCTCTTTGAAAGCAGCAGTGAACCGCTCCCAAGTAGGCTGAAAACCAGAAAGATCTGCCTTGAGGTAATTTTCCCACTAGAGAGCTGCATCTCCCTTCAGAAGGTGAGTAGCACACTTGACCCATTCTTGCTCGGGAACATCTGCAGTCATCAGCAACCTTGACACTTCACGAAGCCAGTCATCCGCATCAAGTGGCTGATCAGACACCTCAAATTGGCGTGGGTTGAACTTGAGAAAACTCTTGATGTCTCCTCGCTTGGGAGGTGGAGGTAGCGGAACAAACTCATTCCTCCTCACGCTTTCCTCGAAGCGCTGTTGGTTCTGCTGCATAGTGCCCAAAGCATTTGCAATACTTGCCAAAGCAGCCCCAAGTTCAGGTGGTATGTCCTCCTCAGAACGGCGTGGTGGTGCCATCCTGTGATGATATAAAACACAAGTCAGTACTATAATGGAGAATGATAATAATCCAAAATAGTACCAAAATGGAATTAATCAAGATTAAAGAATACATTTCACTGAGATGATATTAAAATATCAACAAAGTTCAAGGCAATTAGAAGATATTAAGCATAACACACACGACTGAACAAGGAGTGTGATACAAAACTAACAAAGAAAAAAATTCCGCAAATTTCGGCATTAAAATACCACTATATGTGCAAAACCACTTAACGAATCAAGATTAGTAACTCTACTAGTTCAATATACAAAAGCAATGATAAAAGTAGTGGTATGGTCGCGACTCCATCCCGCACTCAAATCATTACTCCGCACATGAATCAGTAAAACACATATCCCAACAACTTCTCCTTAAGATGAACCTAAAGATTGGTAACTACGGAAAATAACACCCCAACAAGATAACATCGGATAACAAGAGTAAGATAGATCGCATCGGTGTACAACGAATCAGAATAGATCGCGTCGGTTAACAAAGGGCTGTCGGTAGGGAATGTACCAACAGTTGATAACCAAAAGGTAGATAGTGATAACATTTGGATGCAATAGATAGACGAGGAATTCACAAACACACACACACAACCTATGGTACTACGGAACCCAGAACACGTGAATCCTAGTTTGAATTTTAGAAGAGGATGGAAAACGTTACACTTCCTTACCAGAAAAGGGTGGGTGGGTGGGTAAGAAGAAAAATGGAAGCAGTCCTACTCTCACGTTTGTTTTTCCCTAGTATACATAACTACCAAAATATTTGCTAGACTGACAACGACCATTTTGGCTGAGACCCTGAAGGGCGGGATGGCTCTGATACCAATTGTAACTACCTCGAAGAATTACGCTCTTAGTTAATGCCTGGATGAACGAAAGTGGTTAAAATAGTACGGTGGGGCCCAGGGCCACTCACGGTAGACCTTTCGGCCGTCCTAACCACTTTCAGACAACGGGACAAGAACGAGCGGCGTAATCGGCAGGCGAAGGGATCAACTACATACTCAAGTGAGTATGTATGCAAGCCACATACAACAGTCCTCAGAGCCATACCATCTAAAAGAAATAGAAATATTGCAACACCATACGGCAAGATCCAAATGTCCTAGATAGATATAATAATTTAGGAGAGCTCCTCATACATTACACATCAGAGTATCAGGCGGAAGCGGAAAACAAGATCCGAGTACGGATAAGAAGCAAATTGGCATAAGATGCCCCATAAATAAACTCATCCCGCCCACAGACCTCACGAATCCCCGTTCCCGGAATCTCTACACCGAATTATCGTTGCCAACATCATCCGTCTCTTCCACCCAGTATCCATCCTGCGGGTACACCTGTTCATCTGAATCAAACAATTTATCGTGTGAGACCCTAGGGGTACTCAGCAAGTCTTTATGCCACTAAAGGGGACACAACATGGGGTGACGCAATTGCAGCAAAAGATAATACCTAACAATTCTACAGGTACTCGCTAACCTTCCGCCTAACCAATGATAGACGGAAGTCCATGAATTAGGAACAACAGTTATAACAGTATAATTAACAGATCCATCCTCCTCCTCGCTTACCAACGAGGAAGCGGACGAACAACCCCCATCATCCGTTGGCAGTTTTATTAACCATTCCATGAGTATTGCACTATTTACTAGTCAAGTACTTAGTCAATTTAAAAGCGGTACTTTAGTTATGCTTGTCTATGATCGAGAAACTGTGCTCCAAGTAGTCCATAACCACGGTCACGGCTTTCAGAAAGATTTACCCTGCAGGGGTGCACGAATAGCAACACACGCTCGATCAACCTCAGAAAAACCAGATCAAAACCCAACGAGGCATACACGACAAAGCAATCACAGGATTCAGAAATATTTCAGGGGGCCACCCCAATAAGCTACCCGCAACGAAGTTGGCCGGCTCCGAGACGGACCCAGGGTTTGCGACGACGGCTGTAAACGACTAGAAACCCAAAAATGTGACTGGGCTTGTCGATACCGCGAAAACGTGGCGCGATCCAAAACAGTACAGGTGCTCCTTGCACAATCTTAAATAAAGCGGTAACATGGCATCAGTACAGGATAGTAATAAAGCCCCAAACTAATTGTGGCCCCAAGAAATAAGAATGAACCAAGCTCTGGCTCAGGCGGGTCCATAAGGCCTCCCGGATGTGGATAGTGCGAATAATCAAGGAACAGGAATCAAGTACTCGGGGTCCTACGGGACACACGTGAGCATGAAAAACCAAATAGCAAATATTGCTCACCGGTGCCTCTTTCATTAGTTATCCCATTACTACTCAGGTTATGTTGTTTAGGTACCTCATTATCCATCAGACCCTCACATACCCTACTCATGCTTTTCTACGACTCGCATGGCTCAAACAACTCATGTAGTAATGGCTCATGGGACCGGAACAAGCTTGGTGTGGTTTAAAAAGTAAAGGCCATGCAGTGCTTGGGATTTAATTTAATGCAATCGCGACTCAATGATGCAAGAATAAGATAGAGGCAATAGGTACTGTATGTATGCAAGCATGTGGTAGTGCTTGCCTGGCAGCTCAGTTGAAGCGAGAGATGGATCTGGGTAATACTCCTGTGATTCCTGGTAATTCTCCTGCTGGGCGTCTATTCGAAGAAGAACCAAACAAACAAGGGCCAACATAAATCAAGTGCACAAGCATATGAATTAAAATGCATCAAGCAACCAAGCATGCCATGATGAATGATGCACAATTACATGGCATTAAAGTAGCATGGCAAAGGTGAGGTGTGGATACAAGAAATAAAGCACTTCATTATTTATTTGCCCAAGTTTTATTGTCATAAACAGTTCAGATTTTTAATGTTGCCATGATGCATGCTTCAATTCAGAACAAGGACTGCATAAATAGAACGGGCTCGTCGCGCTGATCGATTTGGACATATTATTTGTCAAATTTGAAGTTATAAAACAAAAGTTATTAATTAATTAGGGAAAAGGGCATTTTATTGTAATTTTAATCAACTCGAAATTTGAAGTGTTCAAAATAGATTTTGAAGGGCATATTTGAATTCCTCACATTTTTCTGATTCCAAAACATATATTATATGTATTATTTGGATTTGTATTTTAAAAATTATTTGAATCTGAATTGGATTTGAATTTTAAAACAATTTGGAAAAGGTTTAAATAAAAACAGACATTGGATAATACTTTTGTCACCCAGGCGGAATCAGTCCCAGTCATTGACGGGTGGGCCTTTGCTCTGACTGGGCCACGCGCGGGGAAAATCTTTTGTCACCGCGGGTTGGGCTAGCCACTGAGACTGCGGGGTGGGCCAACTGGCGCAGGCCCACGTGACAGCGGTGAGAGAGACAGGGGCTGACAGGTGGGGCTGGGCTGGAGCGCGGGTTGCGCCCGGGAAAAGCCGAGGGGTTTTCTGCAATACTACCAGAGCGGCTGACAGGTGGGGTCTCTAGGAGCGCGGGTTGCAGGAATCAAAAAGGTGGGGGGCTTAATGAAAATTACCACGGGCCGGGTACTGTTCTTTGTTTTCCTACGTCTGGCGAGGAAATTCGGCGCGCAGCGCAAGCGGGGGTTCGATCCCGGGTCGCGGGAGTGCGCGCGGAGGGGCTAGCCAGTGCGGCTGGCTCGGGTAGCTGACAGGGAGGCAGGCGCGGCCTAGATAGGGTGCTGCATGGCGCGGGGAGGCTTGCAGACAACGGCGAACGGCGCGCACGGTGGGCGCTCGACGAAATGAACGGCGGGGCTACTCGTCGACGACGAGGCGGGGCATGTCAGTGAGGTCGAGGGACTCACCGCGGGTGGCCTGGTGTGGTCAGATCGGGGAGAAGCGCGGCGGTTCGTCGACGACGCAGACGCTCCGGGGGTCTAGGGTTCCGGAGGACGGCAAGGATCTGGCGGTGCTGGGGTTTCTCCTTCGCGGCAGCGGGTACGGGGCGTCGTAGAGGAACCTCCTCGAGCTTCCAGACCACCTCCAAGTCGAGCTGCACGGCGGGAACGACGGGGACGAGGTGGACCTGGCGGCGACCGGCGGCAGGAGCTGTTGTCGGGGAGGAAGAAGGAGAAGAAGAGGGGCAGCTCGGGGCAGATCTGGAGAGCCAGAAGAGTCGTGGGGAGGAAGGAAAAGTGAGAGGGAGAGAGAGGAGAGGGAGCCGTGGCAGGGGAGATAAAGGTGGCCTCGGTGCCACCTTTTCCTCCTCCTCACGTGCTGGCTCGAGCTGGGGCTCGACCTGGGGCTGGTAGGCACGGCAGGGAGGGGCTGCAGGTGGACCAGGGCGGCGTGTGGCTGCAGGGTGGGGCTAGAACGCGGTGGAGAAAGGAGAGAGGGGAGAGGGTGGTTAGCTCGGGCTAGGTCTAGATGGGACTCGGGTTAAGCTTAGCTATGGTTGGGGAGAGGGTGAGGGTTAGCTGAGGTGGGCCAGGGAGAGAGAGGGTCAGGTGGTGCTCATGTTAGAGAGAGAGGGGGTGTGAAAGAGAGAGGTAAAGTGGAGTTAGGGTTTAGGAGAAATTAGAGAGAGAGAGGGAAAAGCTAGGTTAGGTTTTATTAGGTATTTAGATTTTAATTTGGTTTATGAGGCCAAACCAAGAAGAAACATGAAGCTTGATCTTGCTTGAGATGATGTGGAGGAGAAACAAGAAAGGAATAGGAAGAAAAGAAAATAGGTGGAAAGAGTCACATATGAACATACATGTATAAAATAAAATAAATAAAAGAAAGAGATGTGGGTGAGACTATGGGGATGGTGGAGTGGTAGAAGATGGTTTCCCAAGATAGGATCCCTCAAATCCAAAGAAAAACCAATGGAGTAAAAAGGTGGTGAAGAATTGTGCATGGCCCATGCAAAATAATAATGCCATGATTTATTTTGTGAAAACAATAATAATATTATGGCATTATTCTCATGCATTTCCAAGAAGTGGAATAAAGCCAAGCAAAGGAAATTTAAAGGACTAGATCCACCCTATTGCCCATGAGCTAGATAAAACCAAAATAAAGACAACAAGCTCATGAACTAGTAGGATGGTGGAATTATAAAGTGGTGGAATGGAAATAAAAGATATGCCCCCAACTCAACTTGGGCATTTAAACAATATATCAATAACCAAATACAATATCAAGAGGCAATTACAATTAATAATGCATATGAGAGAAGAACCAGAAGAAAAGGGATTTAATATGATGCTCAAATGCAAGGTGGCATGATGACATGAGCATGATATAATTATGATGCACAATAATATATATGAAGTAGCCAATATCTTACTAGGACAAGTAGCATTACAATTGTTAGACAATTGGGATGCTACATCAAGGTAAAGTAGATTACTTTATGTTGATAAGTAGTAGTAATGATCATGAAGTTGATGGACTACCACATTGGAGGCACCGGTACCCTGGTGCCTATGGTGTCGGAACCCTAGCACCAGATCCAGAGACACAAGATGGAGATCACAGCGTGAAGGACCATATCGCATCGCACTTACATGCAATGTTTATTATTTGTGCATCTTATTGTGTTCTAGTATTAGATACTCGATGGTAGCCTAATAAGATGATCCCTAGTCAAAATACCAATGAAAGTGTTCTCCCTTAGTGTGCACCACCAAGAAAGTTCTCTGTTATGAGGCAGGACATGACGATTGTGTGTCAGGCATATCTCTGTTGGCATACGGTAGGTGTAAGCCATGTTGCACAGCAGATACACTAAGGTTGAGTTGGTGAGCCTAGCATGTGTATACATGGCCTCAAAACACGGATAGTCAAAAGATCGAGCACGAGTTTCATGAATTATGTGATCGACATTACGACCTTTGCAACTATATCGCCGGGCGGGATGATCGGGGGCGGTGTAGTGAATAGGATCCGTGTCATCACTAAAAACCTTTTGGGGATAGGAGTTTTTAGTGGAGTTATTGTTTTAACTCATATAATTATAAACTTAGTCTAAATTCCTTTTGCAATTATAAATGTAGAAATGGTTCTCCCCAATGCTACCTTCCTGGTTGACGATTGGTTAGAACGAGAGAAGCTTAACCTAGATGGATCCAACTTTTCTGAGTGTGTTGCGCGTCTCCATGTTCTCCTTAGTGAGAATGAGTTGGTCGACTACATATGCTACAAGATGGATCTAGAGCAACCCTATTTTTATGAGACCCCAGAACAGCGGGAAGACCGCTATTATCATCGTGAGATGTCTACCTTTATTTCAGTGACGATGCGCTTTGGAATGGTTGATGAGCTACACCCAGTTGTGGGTAATTTTGACTCTCATGCGATGATGGTACAGCCTAGATCGCATTTCTTGGACCAAGTGCGCATATGGGAGGATGAGATGATGGGAGATTTCCTCTCCATAAAGATGGAAGAGAATGCTTCATTGGAGAGCCACTTGGAGCGCATACATGATGCGTACATGAGGCTTGCTTACTTCCTGGATCACTGGCTGACGGACTCATTTGCAATTGGCATGTTGCTGCGGTCGCTGTCGCCAAGATAACAAGCACATGCCAGGACTTGCATCATGAGAGGTGATGGGGAAACACAGGATTTCCACGTATCACATTTCAGGAATGTGAAAGTTGAACCCATCGCTAGAGAGGTCATTGATGACAAATGTATATATTAGATATATGGTTTTATAAATGTTATAATCTTGCAAACACTTGTTGTCGTCTTAAAGTTTTTGATACTTTTTCTATTTTAGTGAAAATAGGTCCTTCTGCATGAGAGTTGCTTGCTAGAGAGGAGGTGACGTTAGGTGTTGATGGCGAGCATGATGATGATGGCCAACGACACTATCCCTTGACATTTATTACTTAGTTTATTGTTTTGGATGATTATTGTAATCGATGGATTGTGAACTTCTTTAGTGTGTCTCACACTTCCTGAGACAGTTATTCATATGAGTGTGTAACAAACATTTGATCTACTTATATGAATGATTTCTATTTGCATTCATATGTTCTTCGATTATGTTTGAATTATCCTTGTTAAGAAACTAATTGATAATGCATGAACATTTGTAAAATATTGAATATGCCTTGAAAATACCCAACTTAATGATATATTCATTTTTTAATGAAACCATTGTTTAAATTCGAAGTTATGTTGATAATATGTGAAAGTCATTTGATTTCTTGTCACATGTGAATCATGCCCAAGTTTGGCAAGATAATTTAAACACTATGTATTGCATGAATGCAAAGTGTTTGTTGAATTGTTGAAAGGAAATACATACTCGATGTATCGTATTTCAACAAAGTGGTGATTATCATTTTCTAATTGTTGAACTTTGTAAGGGAGTTTATGAAAGGAAACATGAGCGTGAAACTATTTGATATGATCAAAGAATTTCAGCATCAACGGGGTATTAAAGCTAAAATAGAATCCAATTACGATGATTTGATCAATAGTAATGAAATTTGACGGTATAAGATTGGCATAAGGAATTGTGAAATGCAATGCATTTGACACATCGAAGTGCAAAGAAGCGCAATGTGATATTTGTTATAAAGTGGGTGAATAGATGGCGCCGAATAAATCATTGTAGCGTAAATGTAAATACCATTAGTTAGAAATAGTAAACACTCATTTAGAATATAAAGTGAACCATCTGAATTTGTGAGATCAGCACCATATCTCGTATGGATTGTCATGGAAGTTTTGGAGTTATTCGATATCATCGAAACAATAGCAAACAAGTCCTTGTAGAGTATTCATTAGAAACTTTGAATACGAAATCTATGGCTAGAACCAAAAGAAAGGCAAAACTAGTGTTGCTTCAAATTTTGGTGCATTCTCGAGAAGGTTTATGTTCTCAACTATAATGCTAATGGAAGATAGTGAAAAACACTATGAGGATTGAAAACCCTGCATCAGAGTATTGAGAAGTGCAATGGAAAGCGTTCCTGAACAATTCTCTTCATAAAGGATAGAATCGATGACAATAATAATTGTGTTTTCCCACTAGTGTTTTTACAACCTGTAGTAGGATTCAAAAATGAACCTCACATCTTGTATGGATGCATTTGTGAATCACTTTTCTTATTACCGGAATATGGCATACCTACGAACTACAAAGGAAAGTATTGGTAAACTAAAATTATAAGAAATCCTATAGGAAAATTCACTTAATATTAGAATGCAAAACATTGTTGAATCTTACCAATTAAAGGGTTGCTTGATATTTCCAAAGGACCATAAGGTCATGATGGAAAGGGTGAAAGACAAAATCAAGATTTGTTATGAATAATGTATTGGACAAATACAAAATAATTTGATTCAGAAGTGCTGAACTCTACTGATTTAATACTAGTAAAGTACTAGTGTCTCGTAATAATACTCTAAGTTTGATAAATGATCAAGGGATTTTGAAGTTGTTCAAAATAATGAGAAGATATGCAATTTGCATGAAATTGAGTGGGAGCTATAAAAGCCTTCCTAAAACAATATGTGAATGACACATTTTTGAGTGGGAGCAATGAATGCCTCATACTCAAATGTGTGGGAAACATATTTTGAGTGGGAGCAACATTAGTTTCAGACTAGAATATGTTGGGAACATATATTGAGTGGGAGAATAATGGTTATTCTTAGGTGTATTCGATACATTAAGAACGAAAGTGCAAGCACCAATAAATAATGATTTATAGGGATTAAATTTGTAAGTAGGTATATTACAATATTATGTCGTATTCCTAAAAAAGAGATTCTGAAATAGTTTCGGAATAAGAATTGATTAAGGAGTGGCCTTTGGTCATTTGAATTAGGAATATAACTAAGTTAAACATCCGTGGTTGAAAGAAAGAAAAGGATGATCGTCATCCACTATGTTGAGACATAGGTTCTATCTTCGAAACCATGATGAGAACTTAACATAATTTATGATCCGAGAAGGAACATTCAAAAGATATTTATGAATCACGGAACGTTGTGCTAAGTTTATCCACAATGTCTGAACGAGAACTGTAGACATATTTTCAAGTCTGTGAAGGATGACATATCTTAAAACATAAAGAGTTATATTGTAAGGGCATCTATTAACCTTAGAAGATTGGAAATCCTTTCATCGATGATACCGACTAAAGTGAACAAGGAAGCGAGGTGGTAAACATCGAAAATTGCACATACTGCACTAGTGTTTCGATGATTACATTTATAAATAAAATATAAGGGTACTGTCTAACGTGATGTATATTGTTGTGGAGAGACTAGTTTGTCTTTACGCATAGGGTGTGTCCCAGAGCACAGTGCCCATGAGAAAGCTCGTTTAGGCTGATTTAACGTCACTGCTGGCTCCTGGAAACCGACCTCACTCTGTTGCTTGATAGCTGTGAGATTCGACACATTTTTATGGCTTTTATTGATGGTTTTCTCCTGGATTTGATCGTTTTCTAGCTTTACCTAACGCTAATACTTCAGGAGCAAAGAAAACTTGGTTTTTAATGTGCGTTTCAGGTTCTAAATGTCAACAAAAGGTTTTAACTAGAGAAACACAATATTCTGGAGAAAACAAGCAAGTCTCTCTTTAGAAGCATGATACGTCCAAAACGTATCTACTTCCCGAACACTTTTGCTATTGTTTTTCCCCTAAACTTGTGTGATTGGGATACAACTAACATGGACTAACGCTGTTTTCAGCAGAATTACCTTGGTGTCTAGTTTTTGTGTAGAAAATCAACTATCAGGATCCTAGAAAATATGCCTAAAATCCTATTTCACCAGAAGATTCATGCAGCCAGAAGACGAGATGGAGGAGGGCCACGAGGGGCCCACACCACCTGGCCGCGTGGGCCAGGCCAGGCCGCGCCTAGGGGTGGCGTGGCCGCCTCAGTCACCCCCTCGGCCTCCCTCTTCATCTATAAGTTGCCCCTTGACCTAAAAACCAAGGGGGGTTCAACGTTTTTCCAGAAAGAGTTCTGATGCACTACCACCGCCAGATTCCACGATTCGGAACCAGAAACTCTGTTTTGGAACCCTGCCGGGACGGGGAATTGGAGGAGATCATCGCCATCATCATCACCATCGCTTCTCCATTGACCATCCATGTTTCCCCCATATATGAGTGAGTAATCCCCCGTTGTAGGCTATGGGGATGGTAGGGATTGGATGAGATCATTCATGTAATGGTATCAGATTGTTAGGGCATGGTGCCTAGTATCTATTATTAGTGTTTTTTGACTTTGTTGCAACTTGTTATGCTTAATGCCTATCACTAGGGCCCGAGTGCCTTGATTTCAGATTTGAACATGTTATTGATTCATTATGATAGTATTGTTTATGGTCTTACCTGCAAGTTGTATACACATATTGTTGTCCGGAACCAAAGGCCCCGAAGTAACAGCAATCGGGATAACCGGAGGGATGGCTTTGATGTGAGGATCACATGTGTTCATGGAGTGTTAATGCTTTGCTCCAGTGCTCTATTAAAAGGAGCACCTTAATTGCTAGTAGTTTCCCTTGAGGCCCCGCTGCAAACAGGCTAGCAGGACAAAAGATGTTGTGCAAATTCTCATTGCGAGCACATATAACTATATATTTGGAACACATGCCTATGATTATTTAGTACTTGGATGCTTTATCTTATTTATCTACAAATGCCCTACGTTTTGATTGCCATCTGAATTGTCTTGTCCATGCAACGCCCGTCCATCCATACCTATGCCTACCGCGCTATAATCCTACTATTTACTACAATTGTTACTATTGTATTTACTTTTACTATTGTTATTACTTTGCTATTGCTACTACAAAACTGTTGCTACTGGTAAACTGCTGTGAGCAAGATTGTTTCCAAGTGCAGCTGAATTGACAGCTTAGTTGTTAAGGCTTATAAATATTCTTTGGCTCCCCTTGTGTCGAATCAATAAATTGGGTTTCACTTCCCTCGAAAGTACCGCGATACACCCCCTATACTTGTGGGTCATCAAGACTATTTTATGACGCCGTTGCCGGGGAGCATAGCTTTATTTATCAAGTTCACTTGGAGTCACTATTGTTCGCTGCCATCCATCCATCATGGGTAAGTCTCGTGATGGCAAGGTCCCTATTTTACCATCCACTACAAGAAGAGGTACGGTCTTGAACACCTCTATTGCTCTTGATTCACCATCTGTTATGGGTAAGTTCCTTACACCACCACATACACATGCTACACATACTTCTACTACTTCTGAATCTGAAACTTCTGATTCTTATGATGTTGCTTCTACTGTTCTTGATAAGAGTGGTTCATTAGGTCCTTTCCTAGATGCTACGACCGCTAGAACTATAGCTAGAAATACTAAAACTCCTAATGAAGACGCAACTACACCTGTCAGTTCACCTGAGTCTAGAGAAAGCTATGATATTGAAGACGGTTATATAGAGATGACTAATTAATTTATTAAAGAATGTCAAAACACCCATGATAGGAGTGCTATTAAGAGTCTCCTTAGAGGCGTACTTTAAAACCCAAATTGTCTCCTAATTCTAAGTTTGTTGAATCTCCCATAAATATAAAAGATAAGGATTATGATTTCTCTCTTGATTTATCTTACATAACTATGGTTGAGAAAGAACCTTTTTGTGGGACTAAGAATGAAAGTGCTGTAGCACATATGACTGAGATTTCTACCATGAGTAGCCTGTTTTATGATGATATTAAGACGTGCACCTACTTTGTTTCTAAAATTTTCCCTTTATCACTGAAAGGAGAAGCTAAAACTTGGTTTAATAATTTACCTCCTAGATCTATTGATTGCCCTGATTGCTTGATTAGTACCTTCCTTCAGAAATATTTTCCTCCTAGTGCTAGACATGCTATTTTGCAAGAACTTTTTGATTTTAAACAGGGAGAAAAAGAGATATTGCCTGAATCATGGGCAAGGTTTTGTGCTTTGATTCATGCATAGGCTGGATGTCCATTACCTAAGAATGAGCTTCTTGACATATTTTATAATGGACTAACTGAAGAATCTAGGACATACCTGCTGATTGTGTTTTCAAGAATAGGACTCCCAAGGAAGCTGAGGAATTAATGGCTAAAATAAGCAACAATTATTAAGACTGGACTCCTCCTGAACCAGCTATACCTAAGACAACTATACCTGAACCAACTATTCTTGCGCCTATACCAACATTAAGGAAGAGGGGAGTAATTGAACTAAATGATGAAGTGATGAAGGAAGCCAAGAAATATCTTAAGGAGAAGGGAATTAAAGCTGTAGATGTCAAGAATTTACCTCCTATAGAAGAACTATGTAAGCCAATCCCCTACTCATCCACTATTGAGGTACACTCTCTTCCAACATTTTGATGAAGGTGATATTCCTTACTCTAAACCTCCTGATCAATGCTTAGAAGAATTTGATGTTTTTATTGTTAAGCAAGATAATTTCAATAAAAGGGTGCAAAATCATTTAATGGAAAAGTCTAGAGCTATTGTCATAATGTGGAAAGAACTTCTAATGATGTTAAAATGCTTGTTAAACATTTTCAAATGGTTCAAACTCAAATTTATCACCTTATTAAGGTACAAAAGACTTGCTAGTTAATGTTGCTAAAGAAAAACATGCTTACGAAATTAGAACTAGAAGTGGTGCTGCCACCCAGGATCCTCTATATCCTGAGGGGCATCCTAAAAGAATTGAGAAGGATTTTCAACAAGCTGAAAATAGTGGTACTAGTCCTAAGAAAAGTAAAAGAAACATAAAACTATTGTAGAACCTTATGAACCTGCTAAAGATCCTAATAGTATATTTGTCTCTGATGCTAAAACTGAAAGTGGTAATGAGGAAAATGATGCTCCTGATAAAGAAAAAGTTGAAGAAGAACCTAAAAGGCACACTAAGAATACTAAATACACTAAAGAAGATTTTGTTGCTAAGAAACATGGTAGTGAAAGAGAGCCTTGGGTTTAAAAACCTATGCCTTTCCGTGATAAGAAACACAAGTCAAAGGAAGATGAACACTATAACAAGTTTTGTGAGTGGATGAAACCTTTATTCTTGCAAATTCCTTTGACTGATGCTATTAAATTGCCTCCTTATTCAAAGTATATGAAGGATATTGTTTCGAATAAAAGGAAGATCCCTAATGAAGAAATTTCTACTTTGCTTGCTAATTATTCCTTTAATGGTAAGGTTCCAAAGAAACTTGAAGACCCAGGATTCCAACTATTCCTTGCTCTATTAAAAATAGTTATGTTAGAATTGCTTTGTGTGATTTGGGAGCAGGAGTTAGTGTTATGCCTTTTTCTCTCTATAAGAGACTTCGATTGGAAAAACTAATACCAACTGATATATCTTTGCAAATGGCTGATAAATCTACTACTATTCCTGTTGGTATATGTGAGGATGTACCTGTTCAAGTGGCTCATAATTGCTTGATACTAAATGATTTTGTTGTGCTTGAAATGCCTGAAGATGACAATATGTCTATTATTCTTGGGAGACCTTTTCTTAATACTGCAGGAGCTGTTATTAATTGTAATCAAGGAAAGGTGACTTGTAATGTTAATGACAAGGAGCATACCGTATATTTCCCCAAGAAGATTGATAGGACTTATGGTATGAATTCAATTGAACATGTTGAGGGCATTCAAGTTGGAGAAATATATAGTCCCATACCAAGAGAAAAATATGAAACTATTATGATTGGGACCATTGCTATCAAGGTTGAGGTAACATAATCATTAGTGGAATGCAAAGTTTTGTTTCATATAAAATTGTTTTGGTAACAAGACCTGATCAACCTTGTTAACAAAGGGATTTTAATGAACAAAAAAATGATTTCACCATGATTATCTTTGCTTACTTTTAGTTTATCCATTTTAGTTTTTGCTTTCGCTTAGTTTACTTTTCTATTGTTAGTTGCTTGCATATTAGAGTGTTTTAGAACTTCTGAAGTTTTAGTTTTGTTTTGCTTTTGTATCATTCCAAAATCATCTTTCTGTCAGAAAATCATTCATCTATACCTGAAAATTTCTAAAAAAATAAAGTGTCTCGAAAAATTCCATAAAATTCATATTAAATTTTTACGTGAAAAAAGGGGTAGAGAAGTGCCTAGAGAGTACCAGGGGGGCCCACCAGGCAGGCACACCACCTGGTGACACGACCAACCCAGGGGCGCGCCTGCCCATTGCGTGGGCCACCCATGGCCCTCCACTCACTCTCTCACTTCCCACTGCCCTCTCTCTCCCGAGAAAACACCAGCTCATTGCTCGAAATCGCGTTCTTGGTGTTCTTGTCCGTGATTTTTAGATCTCCTTACGCAGCCCATCTTTGCTGCTGAAATTTGGAACATTTGTTCTCCGGTATGTGACTCCTCCGCTTGTCCAAGTAGATTTGTGTTTAGTGGTTTATATCTCGAGTATTTTGCTGCTGTAGGTGACAGGTTATGAGAGCTTTTAATCTTGTTCAATTCTTAGAGATATTGTTTTGATGCATGTTTAGGCCTCTTACAAGTCCCTATGAGTAGTTCCCTTCATTATGTATTCACTTTGCAATCACTTGTATAATGGATGTTTAAATTTCAGAATAGAAGATGAATGAACACCAACTCAACCAACATGAACTGAGGGTGCCTGAGGTTATGAAGATTCATCGAGAGGAGGAAGTTTTTCCTTTCATCTATCCATGCCCCGAATTCATGAGGGCTACAAGGATTTCTCAGGACTTCCATAATTTAATTGCTAATGCAGGATTGGAGCATTTTGTGGGTGATGAACCTTACCAATTTGTAAAACTAACTATGTCTGTGGTGCTGGACTTTCGATTTAGTTGCTATTTGCCTAACCCCATGGTTCACTACAAAATTTACAATATAGCTGTCGACCTTCCTCTTGATGACTTTTGTGCAGCTATTAAGGTACCTCAGTGGGGATCGTGTGGAAGGATTAAAGAGCGACCTGCACCACTCATGGACTTGTATGCGGAGATTTGCCAAGGGAGCAGCTTCTCAAAGGAGAGTGGGAAAATTCGTAACATTCATCTCCCGTCTATTCGCTACTTTGCTTACTTTATTTCCAAGTGTGTTCTCGCTAGGAAAACTGCTAATAAGTTATCCTCATATGATCTAGCATTTAACTCAGCTGCTTTAAAACGAGATAGGACTTATAACTTGGGTGCCTTGATAGCTTTCCGTCTTGCTGCTAACCGCGAGAAAGGTGGAATTTGTGGAGGCCTCATCGCCTCTCGTTTATTAGCCTTGCATAGTGTAGTGCCTCATCATCTAAAACTACAGTTTCCCATAGAGAGTCTTGACCTTAATTCCATGATACAGCATAAATTTGTTTCTTCTTGGGCTAATTTGAGTGATTTGCCTTATGAAATAACCTTTCTCAAGGATGGTTGGAGAAGGAGTAAGTCCGAGCAAGTTGTTATTTTGCCTGCACCTGTTTTGTTTAACCTTGATACCAGGGTAGGATAGTCACTCACCGAGGAAGAACTCGATGCATACCTGGGAGAGCTCTCCCAACAGGAGCAGGATACTAGAAGGGAGGTTACAGATGATTCGGTCCAGCCTACTGATACATTGAAAATGTATCTATAATTTTTGATGTTCCATGCTTGGTTTTATCTACTTTCTTATGTTTTGTCCACACTTTGGAGTAATTTTCATATGATTTCTTGGACTAACCTATTAACAAGAGCCACAGTGCCAGCTACCTGTTTTCTGCTATTTTTGGTTTCAGGAAGTCAGAAAATGAATATTCTCGGAATTGGACGGGACAAAAGCCAAAGTCAATATTTCACCGGGGGGAACACGAAGCCAGAAGACGAGACGGAGAGGGGCCAGGGGCCAGCCACACCATAGGGTGGCGCGGGTCCACCCTGGCCACGCCACCAGGTGGTGTGGGCCCCTTCGGCCTACACCGACCTTGCCCTTTCGCCTATAAGAAGCCCCCGATGCGAAAACCCTAAATAGTCAAGCCTCCAGCCACGAAAAGTTCCGCAGCGCCGCCACCACCGAAGGGGAGATTCGGGGGACAGGAAGTCTCTGTTCCCGCACCCTGTCGGGATGGGGAAGTGCCCCCGGATCCATCTCCAGCGATCTCCACCACCATCTCCATCACCGTTGCTAATTCCCATGATGAGGAGGGAGTAGTTGTCTCTCGAGGCTAGGGGGTTCTACCAGTAGCTATGTGTTCATCTCTCTCTATGCATGATCATATTGTGATCATGAGCTTTGTAATCAAGTAGATCTACCTTACTACTCAAGTGCTTTAATAGATCTCTGCTCTCCCCATGTGTGTGAAGTTGACAGTGTGCACACCATGGTGGCACTTAGGCTAGAGATTACAAATACTCCCTCCATCCCAAGGCTTAAGGCATATAACTTTTTTGAAAAGTCAAGCCATGTAAAGTCTGACCAAACTTTTAGAAAAAACTATCAAAAACTATTATATTATATAGATACCATGGTAAAATATGTTTCATGATGTATGAAAGGGTATGGATTGCGTAGTGTAAATATTAATATTTTTCTCTAAAAATTTGGTCAAACATTAGTTGGTTTGACTTTTGAAAAAAGTTATATGCCTTAAGCCTTGGGACGGAGGTAGTACTTGTTATGAGTTATATTTGGAGTTGGATGTCTTTATGAAATTGCGGTGTTTGTTGGGATCATCTAGTACTCAAGGTGACAGTGTGGGGTTTTCTAGATGGGAAAGATGAACTTTGAGGTGAGCTGTTATAGCCCTACCATTGATTAGAGTGTCCAACCGGAGAGTAGTTCAGCGTAGTATCATAAACAAGAATATATTTATATGAGAGTGTTCACTAGTGAAAGTATGATCCCTAGGCCTTGTTTCTAAGCATTGAAACTTTGTTTGCAACTAGATCTTTCACATGTTTGCTTGCTTCCATCTTTATTTCAATTAGCCTTTAGTCATTTCCATGCCATCAAGCTATTTTCTATCACTGTTACCACTTATAATTATCTATACCACTTGTATTTCACTATCTCTTCGTCGAACTAGTGCCTAACTTAAAGGCGTTAAAGAAAAGTACTTGTTGGGAGATAACCCAAGAGTTTTAGTTGAGTCTTGGAAGTTATTACCTCTGTAATGACCTCTCCTTATCCTTTTTATTTTCTTTTTGTGCCAAGAGTTACCTCTATTGAGAGAAAAGTAATGATTGGGAAAGTTGCTGTCCCGAAACAGATTTCTGTGCTTCACCGTAAACATTCCTGAGAGAGCTCTGGACGTCGGATTGAGCTGTAATATTTCTTGCTTCTGCCCCAGGTTGTTATCTAACTTTCGTTAGTTAAACACTTTTTGATTTGAGCAGCAGAAGGTCTTCGAAAAAATTCGTCTTTACCTGCTGGTCTGTTTTGACAGATTTCTGTCATTTTCTGCATTTGCTTCTTGTTAGTTCCTTCTTGAGTTCCTTTGAGGAATTGAGCTTTTTGAGGGAAGTGCTACAGTAGCTAGTGTTCTAATGGAAGTTTATTTGGTGTTAGAACTGAAACTTGAGACTTATTTATCTTAAGTGCAAGTAATGTTGCTAATGAGATTGTGTGAAGTTTTGTATGAAAGAAAATTTTCAGGTGTATGGAAGGAATGAGTTATGAGATGAAGGATGGACTAAAGCTCAAGCTTGGGGATGCCATGCGTTTCACCCCAAGAAATATCCAAGAAGTACAAGCGTCAAAGCTTGGGGATGCCTTGGGCATCCCCTTCTTCATCAATAAAAATTCCAGGTTTCTTCCAAACGCTTCATTTTTATTGTTTCGTGCACAGTTGTGTTTCTCTTGGAGCGTCTTCTTTTTGTTTTCGTTTTGGTTTTTAGTTTGCTTGGTTTGCTTAGTTTTCTGAATAAGTTGGTTGGACCCCCTCTTTCACACTTTGGTTTGCAAATAGTTTGGTTTGGTTCTCGAAAAGAGTAGGAAAGTTCATGCTTATGTGGTAAAAAGAGCTCGTTTTTGACTGTGGCCTATGCTTTGTCTTGCCATGCTTGATATTGTTTTGGCTTTATGCTTAGTATTCTTTGCTGTAGCATGACTTGTTATAAACAATTGAGATTTCTTAATATGCCTTGGATGAATCATGCGTTGTTTTAGCATATTAAAGCATAGTATAGTGGTATTCTCCTTTGATGCTTTATTTGGGTTGACTTGGCGCATGCTCACACCATGTTATGACTATCCAAAGTCACTATAGCCTTTATGATCCTTTAGTTTTCAACTTGTAGTATCACTTTATGCTTTGATTAATGATGTTTTGTCGCTCTGCATGATTATGGCCATTATTACTCTCCTAGTTTGTCGCTCCCAGTCTTTTGCTAGCCTCCGTAACCAAGTAGGAGTTGCACTCATGCATCCAACTCCTAAAACCAAGTTATTCCAAAGAGTCCACCATACCTACCTACTAGCATTTGTTATTCCAAGTATATTCATGCTTTTATTTACCTATCGAATTAAACTTGTTATGAGAAAACTAGTGATTAAACCTCTCACGAACTTGATGGCACACTTTACTTTCCTTTCCATTAATAAACTTGAACCATTGTGTCGTCTATGTTGTATATGCTTGCACTTATATGTTGGGGATTAGAAGAACCATGCTGTCATGGGGAACGCTTTCAACATTGCACTTGTACTTTGTACCTAGTTGATATCATGCTCTTTTGTCTATGGATGTCGTCGGTGTGAAATTAAAGGGGAGCTAGTAAGTCCATGGAGTTATGTATGTGTGTTAGAGAAACGCCTGGGCCACTGGTCTAATCCATGCTGTCATGGTGGAAACCTGCAGCGTAACCCTAATGAGTTGTCTATGAAGCATTCTTCTTATAAAAAATGAGTCATATATTGAAAAAAAGAGAAAAAGAAAAAAAAGATATGAGAAAAGAGGAAAGAGAGAAAAAAGCACCATATTCCCATGGTAAATAAGAAGATTGCTGAGATGCTCGTTGTCTGCTTGCCTTGTCATTTTGATATGGGGATTCTTCCGAATCATCGGGCAAGGGGTACCCCGTTGGCGGTTCTCTATGATACACATGTACTTACGATGACAAGAACTTACCGGTGACTAAACTTGAGTAGCATGAGGAGCGGACCTCGTATTCAAGGGACATGAGATTTCCAACTTATACTTCGTCAAGCATATACACCATAGGTTGTTCACTTTAACCTTAATCACTTCAAGATGCTTATGATAGGGGCAATGAGAGCTAAAAGCTAATTAAGTACCATAATTTTTGGAAGCTCTTTATGAAACTTGAATCCCTACTTCCTTCTATGAAGGCCTTTCTTCCACCATTATATTGAGTCTCCACCTTCTATCTTTATGCACTTACTTTGAGAGCATAGTGGCCATTCCTAGTTCTATGTGCATTGTCCCAAGACTAGTTGATTGATGTATAACTTGGTATTGCTTGTTTTAAACTATTTGTATCTAGTCACTCTTATGAACTTTGAAGGTGTCCTATGCATTTATATTTGCTACTCTATGAGGGACAAGCTAAATGCTATTATGCTATGTTTTCTTTATGTGAAACAAACAAATGTCTTGCAATGCATTGTTATTCATGCATCTTTTGTTTGTGCCTTTTCATGTTGCAACATAGTTTATTTGTATTATTGCTAGAACTTTGGCTTTCATGTTCTGATTGAAGTACTATGATCCCAGCTTTGAATGTTTTATAGATACTGTGATCAAGTTTATGATGGTGCATGTCACCTCAAAAATTATTCTTTCTTTTTATCACTTACCTACTCAAGGACGAGAAGGAGTTAAGCTTGGGGATGTTGATACATAGCAAATGTATCTATAATTTTTGATGTTCCATGCTTGGTTTTATCTACTTTCTTATGTTTTGTCCACACTTTGGAGTACTTTTCATATGATTTCTTGGACTAACCTATTAACAAGAGCCACAGTGCCAGCTGCCTGTTTTCTGCTGTTTTTTGGTTTCAGGAAGTCAGAAAATGAATATTCTCGGAATTGGACGGGACAAAAGCCAAAGTCAATATTTCACCGGGGGGAACACGGAGCCAAAAGACGAGACGGAGAGGGGCCAGGGGCCAGCCACACCATAGGGTGGCACGGGTCCACCCTGGCCGCGCCACCAGGTGGTGTGGGCCCCTACGACCTCCACCGAACTTGGCCTTTCGCCTATAAGAAGCCCCCAATGCGAAAACCCTAAATAGTCAGGCGTCCGGCCATGAAAAGTTCCACAGCACCGCCGCCACCGAAGGGGAGATTCGGGGGATAGAAATTCTCTGTTCTAGCACCCTGCCGGGACAGGGAAGTGCCCCTAGAGCCATCTCCATCGATCTCCACCGCCATCTCCATCACCGTTACTGATTCCCATGATAAGGAGGGAGTATTTGTCTCTCGAGGATAAGGGTTCTCCCGGTAGCTATGTGTTCATCTCTCTCTCTATGCATGATCATATTGTGATCATGAGCTTTGTAATCAAGTAGATCTACCTTGCTACTCAAGTGCTTTAATAGATCTCTGCTCTCCCCATGTGTGTGAAGTTGATAGTGTGCACACCATGGTTGCACTTAGGCTAGAGATTACAAATACTTGTTATGAGTTATATTTGGAGTTGGATGTCTTTATGAAATTGTGGTGTTTGTTGGGCTCATCTAGTACTCAAGGTGACAGTGTGGGGTTTTCTAGATGGGAAAGATGAACTTTGAGGTGTGCTGTTATAGCCCTACCATCGATTAGAGTGTCCAACCGGAGAGTAGTTTAGCGTAGTATCATAAAAAGGAATATATTTATATGAGAGTGTTCACTAGTGAAAGTATGATCCCTAGGCCTTGTTCTTAGCATTGAAACACCGTTTGCAATTAGAACTGTTACATGTTTTCTTGCTTCCATCTTTATTTCAGTTTGCCTTTAGTCTCTTCCACGCCATCAAGCTATTTTCTCGCACCGTTACCACTTATAATTATCTATACCACTTGTATTTCACTATCTCTTCGCCGAACTAGTGCACCTATACACCTGACAAGTGTATTGGGTGTGTTGGGGACACAAGAGACTTCTTGTATCTTGATTGCACGGTTGCTTGAGAGGGGATACCTTTGACCACTTCCTCCCTGAGTTCGATAAACCTTGGGTGATACACTTAAGGGAAAACTTGTTGGTGTTCTACAAACCTCTGCACTTGGAGGCCCAACAACTGTCTAAAAGAATAGACGTGTGTAGACATGACCTACGAATGAGGGGGAGTCTTCATATCAGCAGCCTACCTATGATTGGGGAGCTTCTTCTTCCCAAGGGCCTAGCCACAATCATTCTTACCATGACCCGCCTGCTTGGAACCCTTACCCGCGTTGGGCTTGATACCCACTTATGCCAAAAGCCTAAGCTTGGGGGGAGGCACACCGACATCACACTCATCTCCATATCATGTTTAGTCGGTACTTTGTATATCCATGCTTCGTTCTCTTTTTAGTTTTAGTTCTTGTTGGGTCCACAGCATAGAAAACAAAAAAATTCCTACGATGAGAACTATACGCCAAGATCTATCTACTAGATACAGAGCAACGGGTGGACATACATCCATGGAGAACTTACCCTCGAAGACAACGAGTTTTGTTAACGAGTAGGAACTCGTGGTTGATGTAGTCGTACACTTGCCGATCTCAAGATCGTGTGGAAGTCCGAGCGCCGCAAATCAGCAGCGCATCCGTCCTCGCACACACGTTCAAGCCACCAGACAACCTCCACCTCCTCGCTCCAGCGATGCAGCGGAAGCAGCAACTCCTTCCAGACGAAATGCCACCAGGAACATGTATCTCGCTAATCCGAGACCATGGGGGAATAATTCTAGAGGGGGAGAGAGATCCTTCACGAGGAGGTGTGAGGAAGAAGGGTGAGAGGGGTGGCCTTTTATAGAAGGAGGGGGTACCCCTCCCCATGGCCGGCGCCCCATGGAGGGTGACCCCTCACCTCCCCCATTCATGTGGTGGTAACTCCTCCACATTAAAATGTCCCTTCACATTCTCTTTTAAAGTCTCCACTTTAAATACATTAAAATTCTCTAAGTTTAATGCTCTCTCATTTAATAAAACTCTTTTATTAAATTTATTCAGAATTTTTGTTAATGAATTTAATTAACAAATATTCACAAAAACCCCTTGCAACATTTCAATATCACATGCAGAACCACTTTTTGCAATCTCACCCGAAACAATTCCGGTTTCTATCGAAACAATTTCTGCGCTTTGCAATCCTTTCGTCTGAAACATATGTGCTCCAAAATGGTGTCCGGTAACCCTTAAGTGTGTCACCCTACGATTCATGAATAATGCAGACATGATTGAGACTCCTCTCGGATCAATAGTCAGAAGCGGGACCTGCAGATCCATAGTGACTCCTACACATTCAACGATGACTTCTGTGATCGTGAGAACCTTTAACGCTAGTAACTTAATCCCTTTGTCTCATGATATAATACATGTCCGAGATTCGATCATCGGTATCCAAATACCTAGTTTGATCTCGTTACCGACATGCACTCTTTTTCGTTCCTATGATATAACATTCTAGTGATCACATCACTTGCTTGCAAGCTATCTTAATGTGATATCACCGAGAGGGCCTACAGTATATCTATCCGTCATCGGGATTGACAAATTCCACTCTTGATCCATGAGCCTCAACATAACACCTTCGTAGCACTAAACCCATCTTTATAGTCACCCTGTTACGGTGTGACGTTTGATGTTATCAAGATACTCTTTCGGTGTTAGCAATTAACATGATCTCATGGTCTAAGGATAAAGATTACTTTGTATGATGTTATAGCAATATAAACATAATGACTTGATCGTAATGCTATACTTCGGATGAATGTTCATCACATCATTTCACAAATGTTGTGACCTTGTTATTAACAACATCCAATGTCCATGATCAGGAAACCTTGATCATCTTGTTAATCAACAAGCTAGTATATAAGAGAGGCATAACTAGGAACCCTTTTTGTTTATTAAACACACATGTGTTGACGTTTCCGATCAATACAATTATAGCATGCAAAATAAACATCTATCATATACGAGGAATACATAATAACAACTTTATTATTGCCTCTCGGGGCATATTTCCTTCAGTCTCCCACTTGCACTAGAGACAATAATCTAGTTTACATAGTGATAAATCTAACACCCATGGAGTTCTGGTGTTGATCATGTTTTGCCCTAGGGAGAAATTTAGTCAACGGATCTGCTATATTTAGTTCCGTGTGTACTTTACAAATCTTTATATCTCCATCCTTGACATCTCGCGGATGGAGTGGAACCGGCGCTTAATATGCTTGGAATTCTTGTGAGACCTTGGTTCCTTGGCGTTGGCTATGGCTCCATTGTTGTCACAATAGATCACCATTGGGTCCAATGCACTCGGAACCACACTTAGTTCCGTTATGAACTCCTTCATCCAAACCTCTTCCTGTGCCGCTTCTGAAGCAACAACATATTCCGCCTCCGTCGTTGATCCAGCCACCACAGGTTGTTTGGAACTCCTCCAACTAACTGCTTCTATGTTCAAGAGAAATACGTATCCGGATTGAGACTTAGAGTCATCTGGATCGGTGTCAAAACTAGCATTGACATAACACTTAGAGACTAGCTATTCTTCACCTCCGTATACAAGAAACATATCCCTAGTTCTTCTCAAGTACTTAAGGATATTCTTGACCGCTATCCCGTGTTCCGAACCTGGATCAGATTGGTACCTACTAGTCAAACTAATAGCATGTGCCACATCCGGTCTTGTACATAGCATGGCACACATTATAGATCCTATGGCTGAGGCATAGGGGATCTTATCCATTATCTCTCTTTCTTCTGCCGTAGCCAGACTTTGAGTCTTACTCAATGTCTTGCCTTGCAACATCAGTAAGAACCCCTTCTTACTTCCGTCCATATTAAACTTCTTTAATATCTTATCAAGGTATGTACTCTGCGATAGTCCAATTAGGCGCTTTGATCTATCTCCATAGATTTTAATGCCTAATATATATGACACTTCACCAAGGTCTTTCATCGAAAAATTGCTATTTAGATAAGTTTTAACACTGTTTAAAAGATCTATATCATTTCCAATCAATAATATGTCATCCACATATAATATCAGAAATTCCGTATTGCTCCCACTCACTTTCTTGTAAATACAAGACTCTCCATAAGTTTGGACAAATCCAAACTCTTTGATCACCTCATCAAAGGGGAGATTCCAACTCCGTGATGCTTGCTTCAGTCCATAGATGGATCGCTGAAGTTTGCATATCTTATCAGCATCCTTAGGATCGACAAAACCCTTAGGTTGTATCATATTCAACTGTTCTTCAATATTACCATTGAGGAATGCAGTTTTGACATCCATCTGTCATATTTCATAATCGAAATATGCAGCAATTGCTAACATAATCCTAACCGACTTTAGCATCGCTACGGGAGAGAATGTCTCATCGTAGTAAACTCCTTTAATTTTTTGAAACCCCTTTGCAATAAGTCGAGCTTTATAGATGGTCACATTACAATTAGCATCAGTTTTTCTTTTGAAAATCCATTTATTCTCAACGGCCTTTCGGTCGTGAGGTAAGTCCACCAAGGTCCAAACCTGGTTTTCGTACATGGATTCCATCTCGGATTTCATGGCTTCTAGCCATTTGTTGGAATCCGGGCTCATCATCGCTTCTTCATACGTCGCAGGATCATCTATTTCATCAATCATGAAATTCATAACAGGATTGCCGTACAGTTCAGGAGCTGCACGGGTCCTGCTTGACCTGCGAGGTTCGGAAGTGTCCTCTTTCGGAGTTTCATGATCATTATCATTTGCTCTCTCTTTATCAGGTGAAGTCAACTCCAAAACAACTTCCGGTGCTGCGCCACTCGCTAATTCATGAAGAGAAGGTTCAATAACCTCTTCGAGTTCTACCTTCCGACTACTCACACCTTTCACGAGAAACTCCTTCTCAAGAAAGGATCCATTCTTGGCAACAAAAATCTTTCCCTCGGATCTGTGATAGAAGGTATACCCAATTGTTTCCTTAGGGTATCCTATGAAGACGCATTTTTCCACTTTGGGTTCGAGTTTATCTGGTTGAAGTTTCTTCACATAAATATCGCGTCCCCAAATTTTAAGAAATGACAGCTTAGGTTTGTTTCCAAACCATAATTCATACGGTGTCATTTCAACGGATTTAGATGGTGTCCTATTTAAAGTGAATGCAGCGGTTTCCAGTGCATAACCCCAAAATGATAGTGGCAAGTCAGTCAGAGACATCATAGATCGAACCATATCCAATAAAGTACGATTACGACGTTCTGACACACCATTACATTGTGGTGTTCCGGCAGGCATGAGTTGTGAAACTATTCCACAGTCTTTCATATGTGTGCTAAGCTCGTAACTAAGATACTCTCCTCCACGGTCAGACCGCAGAAATTTGATCTTTCGGTTACGATGATTTTCCACTTCATTCTGAAATTCCTTGAACTTTTCAAAGGTTTCAGATTTATGTTTCATCAAATAGATATACCGTATCTACTCAAATCATCCGTGAAAGTAACAAAATAACGATATCCACCTTGCGCCGACACACTCATTAGTCCACACACATCAGTATGTATGATTTCCAATAAATCTGTCGCCGTTCCATTGAACCAGAAAACGGCGTTCTAGTCATCTTGCCCATAAGGCACGGCTCACATGTATCAAATGATTCAAAATCAAGTGATTCCAAAAGTCCATCAGAATGGAGTTTCTTTATGCGTTTAACGCAAATATGACCTAGACGGCAGTGCCACATATATGCAGATATATCATCATCAAGTTTAATCTTTTTAGCATCAACATTATGAATATGCGTAATACTACTATCGAGATCCAACAGAAATAAACCATCCAACATAGGTGCATGACCATAAAAGATATTATCCATATAAATCGAACAACCATTGTTTTTAGACTTAAACGAATAACCACTTTGCATCAAACACGATCCGGATACAATGTTCATGCTCAGTGCAGGCACCAAATAACAATTATTCAGATCTATAACTAATCCCGATTGCATATGGAGAGGCAGCGTTCCGACGGCGATCACATCACTCTTGATCCATTGCCGACCCGCATCGTGACCTCATCCCTTGCTAGCTGTCACTTGTTTCGTAGCCCCTAAATCGAGTTACATATATTAGCAACTGATCCCGTATCAAATACCCAGGTGCTACTGCGAGTACTAGTCAAGTACACATCAATAACATGTATATCACATATACCTTTGTTTGCCTTGCCGGCCTTCTTGTCCGCCAAATACTTGGGGAAGTTGCATTTCCAATGGCCAGTCCCCTTGCAATAGTAGCACTCGGTATCAGACATAGGGCCAGCTCGAGATTTCTTTTCAGGTGCGGCAACATATTTGCCGCCCTTCTTTCCCTTATGCTTGCCTTTCTTGTCCTTCTTGAAACTGGTGGTCTTATTGATCATCAACACTTGATGTTCTTTCCTAATCTCCACTTCTGCAGTTTTAAGCATTGACAGAAGCTCGGGAAGAGACCTAGTTCATCATGAAGCTCTTGTAGCTAGGTGGCAGAGATTGGAGAACACGATGTATGCCTAAGTCAATGGGAATCGTTATTCCCAAGGACACAAGCTTATCGGCGTACCCAGACATTTTGAGTACGTGCTCACTAACGGAGCTATTCTCCTCCATCATGCAGCTAAAGAACTTTTCAGAAGCATTATAACTCTCTACGATAGCATGGGTATCGAAAATCATTTTCAATTCTCCCATGGTATCAAAGGCATTGCCATTTTCGAAATGCTTTCGAAGTTCTGGCTCTAGCCCATACAATATGCCGCAATGAACTAAGTTGTGGTCCTCCTGACGAGTTATATAGACATTCTTTTCCTTGTCAGGGGCATCAGGAGCTGGTGGGCGCCTAGCGGCGCCTCAAGCACATATTGCTTTTGTGGAGAAGTGAGGAGAATCCTCAAATTCATAGCCCAGTTGGTGAAGTTGCTACCATTGGCAGCAAGTTTCTCTTTCTCCATGAACACATTGAAATTAAAAGCAGGTGGTGCCATCTACAACAGAATTTGTAAAGTTTATTTAGACTAAGTTTATGATAGATTGAGTTCAACTAATCCAAATTACTAATGAACTCCAACTCAAAAACGACATCCCTCGTGTCTTTCTGGTGATTACATGAACCAAATCCACTACACCAAGTTCGATCATCACGTGAGTCGGTGTAGCTACAAAGGCGAGCATCTATATGGGCATCATATCAACTATATGACTCATGCTTAACCTTTCGGTCCGTGTTCCGAGGCCATGTCTGTACATGCTAGGCTCGCCAAGTAAGAACCTTAGTACTCGCGTGTGTAAAACTGTCTTACACCCATTGTATGAAAGCGTAGAGTCAAGTACACCCGATCATCACGTGATGTCTCGAAACACGATCCATAGAATGGTGCATACTTAAGGAAGAACACATTTTTATCTTGATATCTAATGAGGGATCATCTTACAATGCTACCAAAAGCGCCAAACTAGCAGTATAAGATGCTAACATCTAATGTGTAAAGTGAGATGATATGGTCCATGCATTTGATCTCTATCATTTGCATCGTGGTATGATCTCTATCATACCTTTGTGTGTAAGGCCAAGGTCTATGGAACTTACACGTTGAGTGTGTTGTAAGAGTATCTATCATACATCCACTTACAACAATACCATATCAAGACACTAGCCATCAACGATCTAAACTAGACGCCTCTAATTTATCAATTGCAAGTTTTACGTGGCTTAGGGATTTCAAAGATAGAACCGGTCTTACCTACGAACATGAACCACAACGAGGATAACCAAATTATTAGCAACTCATTGTAAATCAGATATTGACTATAGTAGGAGAGACAGACACTCGCCAGCCACTTATGCAAAACTAGTTGCATGTCAGTCGTGGAACCGGTCTCATGTACGATGACATGTAAGGTTGGTCTGGGCCGCTTCATCCCACTATGCCACAAATATCCAAAATGCATAGAAGATGCAATAACATGATCATCATCGCCCACATATAAACATATGTGTACTACCCGTGCAAAGCACCTACGCATAGATCAGGCTCTGATACCACTGTTGGGTCAGCAGCCTACCTATGATTGGGGAGCTTCTTCTTCCTAAGGGCCTAACCACAATGATTCTTACCATGACCCTCCTGCTTGGAACCCTTACCCGCGTTGGGGTTGATACCCACTTAGGCCAAAACCTAAGTTTGGGAGGAGGTACACCGACATCACACTCATCTCCATATCATGTTTAGTCAGTACTTTGTATATCCATGCTTCGTTCTCTTTTTAGTTTTCGTTCTTGTTGGGTCTGCAGCATAGAAAACAAAAAATTTCCTACGATGAGAACTATACGCTAAGATCTATCTACTAGATACAGATCAACAGGTGGACATACATCCATGGAGAACTTACCCTCGAAGACAACGAGTTTTGTTAACGAGTAGGAACTCGTGGTTGATGTAGTCGTACACTTGCCGATCTCAAGATCGTGTGGAAGTCCGAGCGCCGCAAATCAGCAGCGCATCCGTCCTCGCACACACGTTCAAGCCACCGGACAACCTCCACCTCCTCGCTCCAGCGATGCAGCGGAAGCAGCAACTCCTTCCAGACGAAATTCCACCGGGAACATGTATCTCGCTAATCCGAGACCATGGGGGAATAATTCTAGAGGGCGAGAGAGATCCTTCACGAGGAGGTGTGAGGAAGAAGGGTGAGAGGGGTGGCCTTTTATAGAAGGAGGGGGTACCCCTCCCCATGGCCGGCGCCCCATGGGGGTGACCCCTCACCTCCCCCATTCATGTGGTGGTAACTCCTCCACATTAAAATGTCCTTCACATTCTCTTTTAAAGTCTCCACTTTAAATGCATTAAAATTCTCTAAGTTTAATGCTCTCTCATTTAATAAAACTCTTTTATTAAATTTATTCAGAATTTTTGTTAATGACTTTAATTAACAAATATTCACAAAAACCCCTTGCAACATTTCAATATCACATGCAGAACCACTTTCTGCAATTTCACCCGAAACAATTCCGGTTTCTATCGAAACAATTTCTGCGCTTTGCAATCCTTTCGTCTGAAACATATGTGCTCCAAAATGGTTGATACATTACAAATGTATCTATAATTTTTGATGTTCCATGCTTGGTTTTATCCACTTTCTTGTGTTTTGTTCCAACTTTGGAGTACTTTTATTATGATTTGTTGGACTAACCTATTAACAAGATCCATAGTGCTAGCTGCCTGTTTTATGTTGTTTTTGGTTCCAAAAAAGTCAGAAAATGAATATTCTCGGAATTGGACAGGACAAAAGCCAAAGTGCCTATTTTTCCGGAAGGGATCAAGTGCCAGAATACGAGAAGGAGAAGGGTTGGGGCCCAGCCACACCACTTGGCCGCGCGGCCAGGCCTGGCCCGCGCCATGCATTGGTCTGGCCGACCCTAGCACCCCCTTGGCCTCTCCTTCCGCCTATATATTGCCCTCGGGAAGAAAACCCTAAGTACCCGATCAAAAATCAACGAAAGAGTCTGTAGCCGCCGTCATCTCTATCCCTAGATCGGGAGGGATCTGAAGCTCTTCCCGGCACCCTACCAAAGAGGGGAATTCACCTTGGAGGCCTTCTTAATCACCATGCAAGCCTCCGGTGTGATGCATGAGTAGTTCATCTTTGGACTATGGATCCATGTAGTAGCTAGATGGCTGGTTCTCCTCCTTTGTGCTTTCTTGTTTAGATCTTGTGAGCTCCGTTCATGATCAAGATCATTTATTTGTAAGTCTGCATGTTGTGTTTGTGGGGATCCGATGGATATTGAGATGCTATTTAAGATTGATTATTGATTCTATCATGTCTTTTTTCTTTGTGATCTTGCATGCTTTCCGTTGTTAGTACCTATCTTGGCCAAGTAGATGCTAGCAACTCCAAGAGTTAGTATTTATGCTCGATAGTGGGTTCATGCCTCTGGTAATCTGGGGAAGTGACAGAAATCTCTAAGGTACTAGATGTGTTGTTGCTACTAGGGAGAAAACAACAATCCTTTGTTCATAGAACAATCGTATTGTTTACATTACATGCAATTCATAAAGCAATAATCTGTTGCTTGCATCTTAATACTGGAGGTGGTTCGGATGATAACCTGAAGGTGGATTATTAGTCATAGATGCAGTTGGATGGAGGTCTATGTATAATGTTGTAATGCCCAATCAAGTTCCAAAGGAGTCAAGATGATTAGTATACCCTGGAGTGGGTTGAACTTGAGAAAACTCTTGATGTCTCCTCGCTTGGGAGGTGGAGGTAGCAGAGCAAACTCATTCCTCCTCACGCTTTCCTCGAAGCGCTGCTGGTTCTGCTGCATAGTGCCCAAAGCATTTGCAATACTTGCCAAAGCAGCCCCGAGTTCAGGTGGTATATCCTCCTCAGAACGGCGTGGTGGTGCCATCCTGTGATTGATATAAAACGCAAGTCAGTACTATAATGGAGAATGATAATAATCCAAAATAGTACCAAAATGGAATTAACCAAGATTAAAGGATGCAATTCACTGAGATGATATTAAAATATCAACAAAGTTCAAGGCAACTAGAAGATATTAAGCATAACGCACACGACTGAACAAGGAGTGTGGTATACAACAAACAAAGAAAAAATTTCCGCAAATTTCGGCATTAACATACGACTATATGCGCAAACCACTTAACGAATCAAGATTAGTAACTCTACTAGTTCAATATACAAAAGCAAATGATAAAAGTAGTGGTATGGTCGTGAATCCATCCCGCACTCAAATCATTACTCCGCACATGAATCAGTAAATCACATATCCCAACACCTTCTTCTTAGATGAACCTAAAGATTGGTAACTACGGAAAAGAACACCCCAACAAGATAACGTCGGATAACAAAGAGTAAGATAGATCGCATCGTATACAACGAATCGGAATAGATCGCGTCGGTTTACAAAGGCCTGTCGGTATGGAATGTACCAACAGTTGATAACCAAAAGGCAGATAGTGGTAACATTTGGAGGCAACCGATAGACAAGGAATTCACACACACACACACAGACACAAACACAACCTATGGTACTACGGAACCCAGAACACGTGAATCCTAGTTTGAATTTTAGAAGAGGATTGAAAACATGGCATAAGTACAGGATAGTAATAAAGCCCCAAACTACTTTGTGGCCCCAAGAAATAAGAATGAATCAAGCTCTGGCTCAGGGGGGTCCATAAGGCCTCCCGGATGTGGATAGTGCGAATAGTCAAGGAATAGGAATCAAGTACTCGGGGTCCTACGGGACATAAGTGAACATGAAAAACCAAATAGCAGATATTTCTCACTAGTGCCTCTTTCATTAGTTATCCCATTACTACTCAGGTTATGTTGTTTAGGTACCTCGTTATTCATCAGACACTCACATACCCTACTCATGCTTTTCTACGACTCGCATGGCTCAAATAACTCCTGTAGTAATGGCTCATGGGTTGGAGGAACAAGCTTCGGTGGGGTTTAAAAGTAAAGGCTATGCAGTACTTGGGATTCAATTTGATGCAATCGCGACTCAATGATGCAAGATTAAGATAGCCGCAATAGGTATTGTATGTATGCAAGCATGTGGTAGTGCTTGCCTGGCAGCTCAGTTGAAGCGAGAGATGGATCTGGGTAGTACTCCTGTGATTCCTGGTAATTCTCCTGCTGGGCGTCTATTCGAAGAAGAACCAAACAAACAAGGGCCAACATAAATAAAGTGCACAAGCATATGAATTAAAATGCAACAAGCAAACAAGCATGCCATGATGAATGATGCACAATTTACATGGCATTAAAGTAGCATGGCAAAGGTGAGGTGTGGATACAAGAAATAAAGCATTTTATTATTTATTTAACCAAGTTTTATTGTCATAAACAGTTCAGATTTTTAATAACAACATGATGCATGCTTCAATTCAGAACAAGGACTGCATAGATAGAACGGTCTCGTCGCGCTGATCGATTTAGACATATTATTTGTCTAATTTGGAATTATAAAACAAAAGTTATTAATTAATTAAGGAAAAGGGCATTTTAATGTAATTTTAATCATCTCGAAAATTTAAAGTGTTCAAACATTATTTTGAAGGGCATATTTGAATTCCTCACATTTTTCTGATTCCAAAACATATATTATTTGTATTATTTGGATTTGTATTTTGAAAATTATTTGAATCTGAATTGAATTTGAATTTAAATCAATTTGAAAAAGGTTTAATTAAAAACAGACAGCCAGGAAAAGTCCACGGTCCTGCCGGGATCCTTGAAGCACTTCTTGAGTTGAGAGATGTGGAGGAAAACATCATGGACTTTGAGTTGTTTAGGGAGCTCAAGAGCATAAGCAACTTCTCCTCTTCTTCCACGAATTTTGAAAGGACCGATGTATCTAGGAGCCAGCTTTCCTTTGATACCAAAGCGGTGCGTGCCTCTCATGGGAGTGACACGAAGATAAACGAGATCACCAGGGACATACTCCATGTCCGTGTGCTTTCTGTCATAATTGCTCTTCTGGAAACTTTGAGCAATCTTCAGATTTTCGAGAATGATGTGAACTTTCTCCTCCGCTTGAGTTACAATGTCGGGGCCAAACAATATTCTTTCACCTGCGCCCGACCAACCAATCGGAGTTCTGCACTTGCGACCATAGAGAGCCTCAAATGGTGCCATCTTTAGACTTTTCTGGAAGCTGTTGTTGTAAGAGAATTCAGCATAAGGAAGACATTCTTCCCACTTCATGCCGAAAGAGATAACGCAAGCATGGAGCATATCTTCTAGAATCTGATTGATCCTTTCAACTTGTCCTTGCGACTGAGGGTGGTAAGCTGTGCTGAAGTTTTGTTTTGTTCCCAAAGCATTTTGGAAACTTCCCCAGAACTTGGAAGTGAAGATGCTTCCACGGTCTGAACTGATCTCAAGAGGAACTCCATACAGCGAGACAATTCTGTTGATATAGAGCTCAGCCAACTGAATTGCAGAAATTGTTTCCTTGACTAGAAAGAAGTGAGCTACTTTGGAAAGCCTGTCAATGACAACAAAGATTGGATTGTTGCCTTTCTGCGACCTTGGAAAACCAGTGATGAAGTCCATCTCTACTTTCTCCCATTTCCATTCCGGAGGCTTCAATGGCTATAGAAGGCCGGAAGGTTTCTGATGGACAGCTTTAACTCTACGACAGACATCGCACTCCGAGACATACTTGGCACAATATCGTTTCAATCCAGGCCACCAATATTGTGTTTTCAAGTCCATGTACATCTTAGTTCTTCCATGGTGGATAGAAAGAACAGAATCATGCGCCTCCTTGAGAACTTGCTCTCTTAAACCCGGGTAGTTCGGAACAAACATCCGGTGTTCAAAGAAAAGAGTGCCTTGGTCATCAACGTGGAAAGAGTCGTACTTCAGAAGTTGAATGTTGGAGATGATCTTTTTAGTGTAAGGATCCCCAAGCTGAATGGAACGGACCTTTTCTTCCAAGAGAGGTGTTGCTAGAAGGTTCAGAAGATACCCTTGATCCACAATTTCAAGGTTTAGCTTGCGGAATTCCTCGCACAAGAGAGGCTGTTGTTCTTCCACCATGAGGTTGTTGACATAAGCTTTTCGGCTGAGAGCATCTGCCATGACATTGGCTTTGCCCGGAGTGTAGTTGATGGTCAAATCGAAATCATTGATTGTTTCAATCCACCTCCTCTGACGAAGGTTGAGATCAGGCTGTGTGAAGATATACTTCAGACTCTTGTGATCAGAAAAGATCTCACAACGGTTGCCAAGCAAGTAATGCCTCCATACTTTCAAAGCAAAGAAAACTGCTACGAGTTTGAGGTCATGTGTAGGATAGTTGATCTCATGCGTCTTCAACTAATGAGATGCATAAGCAACAACTTGTTTTTCTTGCATAAGGACCGCACCCAATCCATGCAATGAAGCATCACAGAATATTTGGAAAGGCTTTGATGTATCTGGAGGAACTAAGACTGGTGTGGAAGTGAGCTTCTCTTTGAGTGTTTCAAAGCTTGCTTGACATGCAGGAGTCCAAAGGTATTTCTTGCCTTTCTTGAGGAGATCGGTAAGAGGCTTCGCAATCTTCAAGAAATTTTGAACGAAGCGACGGCAGTAACTAGCCAAACCAAGGAAACTTCGGACTTCTTTGACATTTATGGGTGGAAGCCAGTCCATAATTGTCTTAATAGTTTCTCGGTTGACGGCAATGCCCTTGGCAAAGATGACGTGACCAAGGTAGGTGACTTGAGCCAGCCAAAACTCACACTTGGAGAACTTTGCATACAGGCGGTTCTCACGAAGCTTGTTTAGGACACACCGAAGGTGTTCTTCATGTTCTTCCTTCGACTTAGAATAGACTAGAATGTCATCCAGATAGACCACAACGAACTTATCAAGATACTCCATGAAAACCGAGTTCATAAGCCTCGAGAAGGTGGCAGGTGCATTGGTGAGACCGAAAGACATGACCGTGTACTCATACAGGCCATAGCGGGTGGTGAAAGCTGTTTTGGGAACATCTTCCTTGCGGATCTTGATTTGATGATAACCACTTCTCAAATCAAGCTTAGAGAATACCATAGCTCCAGCTAGCTGATCGAAGAGATCGTTAATTCGCGGCAGGGGATATTTGTTCTTGATTGTTTTAGCATTGAGTGCCTGATAGTCAACACAAAGTCTATCAGTCTTGTCTCGCTTCTTCACAAAGATGGTTGGACTACCCCAAGAAGAAGTACTGTGCTGAATGAAACCCAACTTCTCTTGTTCATCCAACTGACGCTTAAGTTCAGCCAACCCAGCAGGACCCATTTTATAAGGCCGCTTGGAGATAGGAGCGGTGCCAGGTTCAAGTTCAATGACAAACTCAACCTCACGATCCAGAGGCATACCTGGCAACTCTTCAGGAAAGACATCTGGAAACTCACAAACTACAGGAACACTCTGAATACCTTCCATAGCATCATCATTCAGAGCCGCCAAAGAATAAAGCTGAATTGCAGGAGTCACACTTGGAGAATAGACTATATGGCCTTCAGGAATTTTCAGAGAAACCGAACGTTCAGCACAATCAATCACAGCTGCATTTGATGTCAACCAATCCATGCCCAAGATAACATCAATATCAGAACTGCCCAGAATAATTAAGGAAGCCGGAAACAAAGAACCACCAATCTCAATTTGATTGTTATGGTTGATTTTAGAAGATGCCATTGTTGCTCCAGGAGAAAGAACCATTAAACGCTTGGGGAGAGGATCCATAGATAACCCATTCCTATCAGCAGAACTCGTAGAGACAAAAGAATGCGATGCACCAGAATCAAACAACACTCGTGCAGAAACTGAGTTAACAGGAAGCATACCCATGACAACTCCAGGTGCATGCTCAGCTTGAGTGACGTTGACACAGTTGGCACGAGCAACCGTAGACCCCGGCTTAGTGTTGATGTTGAGAGCCCGAGGTGGAGGTGCACGAATCATAGGAGCACTTGCCGCAGGTCTTGGAGGTGGTGGTGGAAGAGCTTTGTTGTTCATAGGACAATTCCAGTGCTGATGCCCGGTGTTTCCACAAGTATAGCAAGCACCAGGTGGACGTGGAGCAACATAGCCAGGGACTCCGCCAGGCGCTCCAGGGTAGTTGTGGTCGTAGCCCCTGGGAGCCGCAGTGAAGGAGTTTGGTGGCCTTGGTGCGTAGCTTGAAGGTCTTGGTGGAGCAGGGAGCAACGGTGGGGTGTTAGGAACCCAGACACGACGCTTAGAAGGAGCTGTCATAACAGAAGAGCTTGATGTATCACGGCTGTGTTTCTTTGACTCCTCAAACACTTGCCTACTTGCTTCTTCCTGCAGAGCTGTGTGTTGAAGTTCCAGAAAAGATGCCGGCCTTGCATGAGTGATTGCATATTTGATGAAAGCATTGAGGCCTTGCCGAAACCTCTTTTGCTTCTTCTTGTCATCAGAGATCTCATCGCCACCATAACGAGACAGGTTCATGAAGTTTCTGATGTAGGTGTTGACATTGTCAGTGCCCTGCTTGAGGTTGAGAAACACTTCCTTCATCCTTTCCATGACAATTTCTGACAGATATTGCTCTTTGAAAGCAGCAGTGAACCGCTCCCAAGTAGGCTGAAAACCAGAAAGATCTGCCTTGAGGTAATTTTCCCACCAGAGAGCTGCATCTCCCTTCAGAAGGTGAGTAGCACACATGACCCATTCTTGCTCAGGAACATCCGCAGTCATCAGCAACCTTGACACTTCACGAAGCCAATCATCCGCATCAAGTGGCTGATCAGACACCTCAAATTGGCGTGGGTTGAACTTGAGAAAAATCTTGATGTCTCCTCGCTTGGGAGGTGGAGGTAGCGGAGCAAACTCATTCCTCCTCACGCTTTCCTCGAAGCGCTGCTGGTTCTGCTACATAGTGCCCAAAGCATTTGCAATACTTGCCAAAGCAGCCCCGAGTTCAGGTGGTATATCCTCCTCAGAACGGCGTGGTGGTGCCATCCTGTGATTGATATAAAACACAAGTCAGTACTATAATGGAGAATGATAATAATCCAAAATAGTACCAAAATGGAATTAACCAAGATTAAAGGATGCAATTCACTGAGATGATATTAAAATATCAACAAAGTTCAAGGCAACTAGAATATATTAAGCATAACGCACACGACTGAACAAGGAGTGTGGTATACAACTAACAAAGAAAAAATTTCCGCAAATTTCTGCATTAAAATACCACTATATGCGCAAAACCACTTAACGAATCAAGATTAGTAACTCTACTAGTTCAATATACGAAAGCAAATGATAAAAGTAGTGGTATGGTCGTGACTCCATCCCGCACTCAAATCATTACTCCGCACATGAATCAGTAAATCACATATCCCAACACCTTCTTCTTAGATGAACCTAAAGATTGGTAACTACGGAAAAGAACACCCCAACAAGATAACGTCGGATAACAAAGAGTAAGATAGATCGCATCGTATACAACGAATCGGAATAGATCGCGTCGGTTTACAAAGGCCTGTCGGTATGGAATGTACCAACAGTTGATAACCAAAAGGCAGATAGTGGTAACATTTGGATGCAACAGATAGACAAGGAATTCACACACACACACAGACATAAACACAACCTATGGTACTACGGAACCCAGAACACGTGAATCCTAGTTTGAATTTTAGAAGAGGATTGAAAACGTTAAACTTCCTTACCAGAAAAGGGTGGGTGGGTGGGTAAGTAGAAAAATGGAAGTAGTCCTACTCTCACGCTTTGTTTTTCCCTAGTATACATAACTACCAAAATATTTGCTAGACTGACAACGACCATTTTGGCTGAGACCCTGAAGGGCAGGATGGCTCTGATACCAATTGTAACTACCTCGGTGAATTACGCTCTTAGTTAATCCCTGGATGAACGAAAGTGGTTAAAATAGTACGGTGGGGCCCAGGGCCACTCACGGTAGACCTTTCGGCCGTCCTAACCACTTTCAGACAACGGGACAAGAACGAGCGGCGTAATCGGCAGGCGAAGGGATCAACTACATACACAAATGAGTATGTATGCAAGCCACATACAACAGTCCTCAGAGCCATTCCATTTAAAAGAAATAGAAATATTGCAACGCCATACGGCAAGAACCAAATGTCCTAGATAGATATAATAATTTAGGATAGCTCCTCATACATCACAGATCAGAGTATCAGGCGGAAGCGGAAAACAAGATCCGAGTACGGATAAGAAGCAAATTGGCATAAGATGCCCCATAAATAAACACATCCTGCCCACAGATCACACGGATCCCCGTTCCTGGAATCTCTACACCGAATGATCGTTGCCAACATCATCTGTCTCTTCCACCCAGTATCCATCTTGCGGGTACACCTGTTCATCTGAATCAAACAATTTATCGTGTGAGACCCCAGGGGTACTCAGCAAGTCTTTATGTCGCTAAAGGGGACACAACCTGGGGTGACGCAATTGCAGCAAAAGATAATACCTAACAATTCTACTGATACTCGCTAACCATCCGCCTAACTAATGATAGACAGATGTCCGTGAATTAAGAACAATAGTTATAATAGTATAATTAACAGATCCATCCTCCTCCCCGCTTACCAGCGAGGAAGCGGACGAACAACCCCCATCAACCGTTGGTAGTTTTATTAACCATTCCATGAGTATTGCACTATTTACTAGTCAAGTACTTAGTCAATTTAGAAGTGGTACTTTAGTTATACTTGTCTATGATCGAGAAACTGTGCTCCAAGTCGTCCATAACCGCGGACATGGCTTTCAGAAAGATTTACCCTGCAGGGGTGCACGAATAGCAACACACACTCGATCAACCTCGGAAAAACCAAATCAAAACCCAACGAGGTATTTAGGACAAAGCAATCACAGGATTCAGAAATATTTCAGGGGGGCACCCCATTAAGCTACCCGCAACGAAGTTGGCCGGCTCCGAGACGGACCCAAGGTTTGCGCCAATGGCTGTAAACGACTGGGAACCCGAAAATGTGACTGGGCTTGTCGATACCGCGAAAACACTCCGCAATTCTTAAACAGTACAGGTGCTCCTCGCACAATCTTAATAAAACAGTAACATGGCATAAGTACAGGATAGTAATAAAGCTGCAAACTACTTTGTGGCCCCAAGAAATAAGAATGAATCAAGCTCTGGCTCAGGGGGGTCCATAAGGCCTCCCGGATGTGGATAGTGCGAATAGTCAAGGAATAGGAATCAAGTACTTGGGGTCCTACGGGACACAAGTGAGCATGAAAAACCAAATAGCAGATATTGCTCACTGGTGCCTCTTTCATTAGTTATCCCATTACTACTCAGGTTACGTTGTTTAGGTACCTCGTTATTCATCAGACACTCACATACCCTACTCATGCTTTTCTACGACTCGCATGGCTCAAACAACTCCTGTAGTAATGGCTCATGGGTTGGAGGAACAAGCTTCGGTGGGGTTTAAAAGTAAAGGCTATGCAGTACTTGGGATTCAATTTGATGCAATCGCGACTCAATGATGCAAGATTAAGATAGACGCAATAGGTACTGTATGTATGCAAGCATGTGGTAGTGCTTGCCTGGCAGCTCAGTTGAAGCGAGAGATGGATCTGGGTAGTACTCCTATGATTCCTGGTAATTCTCCTGCTGGGCGTCTATTCGAAGAAGAACCAAACAAACAAGGGCCAACATAAATAAAGTGCACAAGCATATGAATTAAAATGCAACAAGCAAACAAGCATGCCATGATGAATGATGCACAATTTACATGGCATTAAAGTAGCATGGCAAAGGTGAGGTGTGGATACAAGAAATAAAGCATTTTATTATTTATTTAACCAAGTTTTATTGTCATAAACAGTTCAGATTTTTAATAACAACATGATGCATGCTTCAATTCAGAACAAGGACTGCATAGATAGAACGGGATCGTCACGCTGATCGATTTAGACATATTATTTGTCTAATTTGGAATTATAAAACAAAAGTTATTAATTAATTAAGGAAAAGGGCATTTTGATGTAATTCTAATCATCTCGAAAATTTAAAGTGTTCAAACATTATTTTGAAGGGCATATTTGAATTCCTCACATTTTTCTGATTCCAAAACATATATTATTTGTATTATTTGGATTTGTATTTTGAAAATTATTTGAATCTGAATTGAATTTGAATTTAAATCAATTTGAAAAAGGTTTAATTAAAAACAGACAGCCAGGAAAACTTTTCTTACTCAGACAGCTTTAGCCACCGTCACTGACGGGTGGGCCTTGCGCGGACTGGGGCCACGCGCGCGAAAACACTTTTCCACCGCGGGCTGGGCTAGCCACTGAGGCTGACAGGCGGGGCCAGCGGCTGGAGGCCCACTTCCAGGGGTGGGGGACTGCAGCGACTGACAGGTGGGGTTAGAGCTAGAGCGCGGGTTACGGCCGGAGAAATCTGGGGGGGTTTCTGCAATAATGCTAGTGCGGCTGACTAGTGGGGTCTCTAGGAGCGCGGGTTAAGAGCAAAATAAAAAGGGGGGCTTAATGTAAATCTACCACAGGCCCTGGTATCGTTCTTCTTCTCCTCGGTCTGACGAGAAATCGGCGCGCGGCGCGGGGCGGGGGATCGAACCCAGGTCGCGGGCATGCGCGCTGAGGGGGCTAACCAGTGCGGTAGGGCGAGGGGAGTTGACAGGGGAGGGTCTAGGGCCTAGTTAGGGTTCTACGCGGTGCAGGGAGGTTGCAGACGCCGGTGAGCCTGGCGCACGGAGGGTGTTCGGCGAAACGAGCGGCGACGCTAGGCGGCAACGGCGGAGCGGAGGATGTCAGGGGGAAAGAGGGGCTCACCGCGGGCTCGACGGCGGGCTCGGATCGGAGCGAGGAGCTGCGGAGCGGCGAGATCGCTGGCGCTCTGGCGGGCTAGGGTTTCGTCGGGACGGCGCAGTACTGGCGCATCTGGGGCTTCTCGTCCAAGTCGGCGCGTGCATGGCGACGTAGAGGATCGTCCTCGGTCTTCCTAGCCACCTCCACGTCGCCCTGACCGGCTGGAACGTCGGGGGCGAGGTGGTGCTGGTGGCGACCGGCGGCAGAGCTGGGCGACGGGGAGGAAGAAGGGGAAGGAGAGGGCCGGCTCGGGCGGATCTGGCAATGCCGGAGAGCCGTGTGGGTGAGGGAAAAGTGAGAGGGAGAGAGAGGAAGGCAGGCGTGGCAGGGGTAGATAAAGTGGCCTCGGTTGCCACTTTTTCCTCCTCCTCACATGGCGAGCTGGGGCTTGTCCTGGGGCTAGGTAGCGTAGAGGGGAGGTTGCAGGTCGACCAGGGACAGCGTGGAGGCTGCAGGGTGGGGCTAGCACGCGGTGGAGAAAGTGAGAAAGAAGAGGGGGTAGCTCGGGTTAGGTAGATGGGGTAGCTCGGGCTAGGGTTTTGCTTAGGTTAGATAGAGGGTTAGGGTTAGCTGAGGTGGGCCAGGGAGAGAGAGGGGATCAGGTGGTGCTCATGGGAGAGAGATAGAGAGAGAGAGGAGAGATCAATGTTAGGATTTAGTAGAATTAGGTTAGGAGAAGAATAGAGAGAGGAGCTAGGTTTAGATTTTTATTAGGTATTTAGATTTTAATTTTGTTTATGAGGCCATACCAAGAAGGAACATGGAGCTTGATCTAGCTTGAGCTAATGTGGAAGAGAAACAAGAAAGAAAGAAAGAGGAGGAAAAGAAATAGGTGGAAAGAGTCTCATATGATCATGCATGTAGAAAATAAAATAAAAGAAATGATGTGGATAGGAATATGGGGATGGTGGAATGGATGGAGATGGACCACATAGAAGAATATCCACTAAAGCAAAGGAAAAACCAATGAGAGAAAAGGTGGTGAAGAAGGTTGCATGGCCCATGCAAAATAATAATGCCATGCTTTATTTTCTGAACACAACAATAATATTATGGCATTGTTCTCATGCATTTCAAAGAAGTGGAATAAAATCCAAGCAAAAGAATTTAAAAGATTTGATCCACCCCAAACCACATGAGCTAGAATAATAATATCAAAAGAAAAGAAATACAAGCTCATGGTTAAAGGGATGGTGGAATTATAAGGTGGTGAAAGAAAGGTGGTGGAGTTGAAATAAAAGATATGCCCCCAACTCAACTTGGGCATTTAAACAGTATATCAATAACCAAATACAATATCAAGAGGCAAATACAATTTATAATGCATATGAGAGAAGAACCAAAAGAAAAGGGGTTTTATGTGATGCTCAAATGCAAGGTGGCATGATGACATGAGCATGATATAATTATGATGCAACAATTATATATATGAGTAGCCAATATCTTACTAGACCAAGTAGCATTACAATTGTTAGACAATTGGGATGCTACATTTGTTCTTAAAAAAACACAAAAAATTAGTTTTACTTGTTTTCTTTCTTATTTGAAAACCCAAAAAAATGACTACTCTTGAAAACACTAAGTTGTGTGACTTTACTAGCACCAAAAACAATGATTTTATGAGCACACTTATTGCTCCACCTATGGCTGAAAATACTTTCTTTTAGATAAAACCTGCTTTGCTCAATCTTGTTATGAGAGAGCAATTTTCTGGTATTGGTAATGAAGATGCTGGTTCCCATCTAAATAACTTTGTTGAACTTTGTGAGGTGCAAAAGCATAAGGATATAGATGGTGATATTATTAAATTGAAATTGTTTCCTTTCTCTTTGAGAGGAAAAGCTAAAGAATGGTTGAATTCCTTAACTAGGAATAGTATTTATTCTTGGACTAAGTGCAAAGATGCTTTTATTGGAAAATACTATCCTCCTGCTAAGATTATATCCATGAGAAGTGAAATAATGAAGTTTAAACAACTTGATAATGAGCATGTTGCTCAAGCTTGGGAAAGAATAAAATCTTTGGTAAAGAATTGTCGCACTCATGGACTTATTGCTTGGATGATCAACCAAACTTTTTATGCAGGATTGAACTATTCTTCAAGGAACCTATTGCATTCAGCTACTGGAGGTACTTTTATGACCATCACTTTGGGTGCTGCAACAAAACTTTTGGACAATATGATGGTTAATTATTCTGAATGGCATACTGAGAGAGCTCCACAAGGTAAGAAGGTAAATTCTGTTGAGGAAACCTCCACCTTGAGTGATAAGATTGATATAATTATGTCTATGCTTGATAATGGGAAAGCCCATATTGATCCAAATAATGTTCCTCTAGCTTCTTTGGTTCCTCAAGAAGAGCAAGTTGATGTGAACTTCATAAGAAATAACAACTTTGGCAACAATGCTTATGGTAATAATGCTTATAGGAACAATTTTGGTAACAACAATTATAAGCCATATCCTCCCAACAATGGTAATGCTTATGGAAATTCTTACAACAATAATAAGAGTGCTCCCTCTGAACTTGAAGTTATGCTTAAAGAGTTTATTAGTAAACAAACTGCTTTCAATAAAACTATTGAGGAAAAACTCTCTAATGCTGAAAGGAATATAGCATCTTTGGCTGAAGCTCAATCTACTTTGAATAAAATGGCTGCTAAACTTGAAACTAATGAAAATCCCTTTGCAGCTACTAATGCTATACAAGTAAGAATTGATGAAAATGTTAGACTATTAGCTGAATTACATGCTAAGTGGGAAAGACAAGATGAAATTGCTAGAAACATTAGTGTTTCTACTATTACCACCACTAGTGTTGAGGCTAGTAATAGTTCTACTACTTTAGATGATAACGTTGATTTTTATCTTGATGGTTGCAACATCTCTGAAGTTATTAAGTTCCTACAAAAGCTTGCTAAAAGTCCTAATGCTAGTGCTATGAACATGGCTTTTACAAAACACATTACTGATGCTCTCATAAAGATTAAGAAGAAAAGATGAAACATAAAGCTTCTATTCCTATAAAACAAGAAGATGGTTGGGAACCCCATCATTAATATGAAAGTGAATGACTTTGATTTCAAAGCTTTGTGTGATCTTGATAGTAGTGTTTCTATTATGCCTAGAAGGATTTATCATATGCTTGATTTGCCTCCTCTTGAAGATTGTTATTTGAATGTCCCACTTGATGCTAATGCTAAAAAGAAACTCATGGGGAGTCTTAATGATGTTCTTATTATGGTTAATGATTCCTATGTCCCCGTTGATTTCTATGTTTTGGATGTTGAATACAATGCTTCTTGTCCTATTACTTTGGAAAGACCTTTTCTTAGAATTGTTGGTGCCATCATTGATATGTAAGAAGGCACCATTAAATATCAACTCCCACTCAAGAAAGGTATAGAACACTTCCCTAAAAATAGAGAAAAGATTTCTTTTGCTTCTCCTATGAAAACAAAATTTGGTCTTAATGCTTCTTCATTCGAGAACACTTGATTCTTTATTTGGTTCTTATGCCTAACTTAAAGGCGTTAAAGAAAAGTACTTGTTGGGAGATAACCCAAGAGTTTTAGTTGAGTCTTGGAAGTTATTACCTCTGTAATGACCTCTTCTTATCCTTTTTATCTTCTTTTTGTGCCAAGAGTTACCTCTATTGAGAGAAAAGTAATGATTGGGAAAGTTGCTGTCCCGAAACAGATTTCTGTGCTTCACCGTAAACATTCCTGAGAGAGCTCTGGACGTCGGATTGAGCTGTAATATTTCGTGATTCTGCCCCAGGTTGTTATCTAACTTTCGTTAGTTCAACACTTTTTGATTTGAGCAGCAGAAGGTCTTCGAAAAAATTCGTCTTTACCTGCTGGTCTGTTTTGACAGATTTCTGTCATTTTCTGCATTTGCTTCTTGTTAGTTTCTTCTTGAGTTCCTTTGAGGAATTGAGCTTTTTGAGGGAAGTGCTACAGTAGCTAGTGTTCTAATGGAAGTTTATTTGGTGTTAGAACTGAAACTTGAGACTTATTTATCTTAAGTGCACTAATGTTGCTAATGAGATTGTGTGAAGTTTTGTATGAAAGAAAATTTTCAGGTGTATGGAAGGAATGAGTTATGAGATGAAGGATGGACTAAAGCTCAAGCTTGGGGATGCCATGCGTTTCACCCCAAGAAATATCCAAGAAGTACAAGCGTCAAAGCTTGGGGATGCCTTGGGCATCCCCTTCTTCATCAATAAAAATTCCAGGTTTCTTCCAAACGCTTCATTTTTATTGTTTCGTGCACAGTTGTGTTTCTCTTGGAGCGTCTTCTTTTTGTTTTCTTTTTGGTTTTTAGTTTTCTTGGTTTGCTTAGTTTTCTGAATAAGTTGGTTGGACCCCCTCTTTCACACTTTGGTTTGCAAATAGTTTGGTTTGGTTCTCGAAAAGAGTAGGAAAGTTCATGCTTATGTGGTAAAAAGAGCTCGTTTTTGACTATGGCCTATGCTTTGTCTTGCCATGCTTGATATTGTTTTGGCTTTATGCTTAGTATTCTTCGCTGTAGCATGACTTGTTATAAACAATTGAGATTTCTTAATGTGCCTTGGATGAATCATGCGTTGTTTTAGCATATTAAAGCATAGTATAGTGGTATTCTCCTTTGATGTTTTATTTGGGTTGACTTGGCACATGCTCACACCATGTTATGACTATCTCAAGTCACCGTAGCCTTTATGATCCTTTAGTTTTCAACTTGTAGTATCACTTTATGCTTTGATCAATGATGTTTTGTCGCTCAGCATGATTATGGCCATTATTGCTCTCTTAGTTTGTCGTTCCCAGTCTTTTGCTAGCCACCACAACAAAGTATGAGTTCCACTCATGCATCCAATTCCCTAAACCTATTTATTCCAAAGAGTCCACCATACCTACCTACTAGCGTATGCTATTCCAAGTATATTCATGCTTTTGTTTACCTTCCACTTGTTATGAGAAAACTGGTGATTAAAGCTCTCACGAACTTGATGGCACACTTTACATTTTTGCCTCTAATAAACTTGAACCATTGGGTCCTTCTTTGTTGCGTATATGCTTGCGCTTTATAAGTTGAAATTAGCAGAACCATGTTTCATGGGGAACGCTTTCAACATTGCACTTGTACTTTGTACCCCGTTGATATTATGTTCTTTTGCTTACGGATCCCGACGGTGTGAAATAAATATGGAACTTGTAAGATCATGGAGTTTGTATGTGTGTTAGAGAAACGCCTGGGCCGCTAGCCTAAGCCATGCCTAATCATGGTGGAAACTTGCAGCATCACCATAATGAGCACTCTATGAAGCATCCTCAATAAAAACCTATGCAAATAGAAAATAAAAAGATCGTTGAGATGCTCATTGTCTGCTTGCCTTGTCATTTTGATTATGGGAAAGCTCCCGTATCATGTGCAAGGGGTACCCCATTGGCAGTTCTTAATGATACACATATACTTACAATGACAAGAGCTTACTCGCGACTGAAGTTGAGTAGCATGAGGATCGGTCTTCGTAAGTAAGGGGCAAGAGATTTCGGTTTATAACTTGTCAAGCATATCCTCTTAGTTGTGTCCCTTTAACCTTAATCACCTTCAAGATGCTTATGATAGGGGCAATGACAGCTGAAAGCTATAAGTACCATAATTTTTGGAAGCTCTTTATGAGACTTGAATCCCTACTTCCTTTTACAAAAGGCCTTTCTTCCACCATTATATTGAGTCTCCACCTTCTATCTTTATGCACCTACTTTGAGAGCATAGTGGCCATTCTTAGTTCTATGTGCATTGTCCCAAGACTAGTTGATTGATGCATAACTTGTTATTGCTTGTTTGAAACTATTGTATCTAGTCACTCTTATGAACTTTGAAGGTGTCCTATGCATTTATATTTGCTACTCTATTGAGGGACAAGCTGAATACTTTTATGCTATGTTTTCTTTATGTAAAACAAACAAACATCTTGCAAAGTATGTTATTCATGAATCTTTTGTTTGTGACTTTTCATGTTGCATCATAGTTTCTTTGCTTATTGCTAGAACTTTGTCTTTCATGTTATGATTGAAGTACTATGATCCCAACCTTGAATGTTTTGCAAATACTTTGATCAAGTCTTTGATGGTGCATGTCACCTCAAAAATTATTTCTTTTTATCACTTACCTACTCGAGGACGAGCAGGAATTAAGCTTGGGGATGTTGATACATTGCAAATGTATCTATAATTTTTGATGTTCCATGCTTGGTTTTATCCACTTTCTTGTGTTTTGTTCCAACTTTGGAGTCTTTTATTATGATTTCTTGGACTAACCTATTAACAAGAGCCACAGTGCCAGCTGCCTGTTTTCTGTTGTTTTTGGTTCCAGAAAAATCAGAAAATGAATATTCTCGGAATTTGACGGGACAAAAGCCAAAGTGCCTATTTTTCCGGAAGGGATCAAGTGCCAGAATACGAGACGAAGAAGGGCTGGGGCCCGGCCACACCACCTGGCCGTGTGGCCAGGCCTGGCCCGCGCTACGGGGTGTCTGGCCGCCCCCAACACCCCCTCGGCCTCTCCCGCCTATAAGTTGCCCTCGGGACGAAAACCCTAGGTACCCGATCAAAAATCCACGAAAGAGTCTGTAGCCGCTTTCGTCTCTATCCCTAGATCAGGGGGATCTGAAGCTCTTCCCGGCACCCTGCCGGAGAGGGGAATTCACCCTAGAGGCCTTCTTCATCACCATGCAAGCCTCCGGTGTGATGAGTGAGTAGTTCATCCTTTGACTACGGATCCATGTAGTAGCTAGATGGCTGGTTTCTCCTCCTTTGTGCTTTCATGTTTAGATCTTGCGAGCTCCGTTCATGATCAAGATCATCTATTTGTAATTCATACATGTTGTGTTTGCGGGGATCCGATGGATATTTAGATGCTATTTTAGATTGATTATTGGTTCTATCATGTCTTTGTTATTTCAGATCTTGCATGCTTTCCGTTGTTAGTAGCTATCTTGGCCAAGTAGATGCTAGCAACTCCAAGAGTTAGTATTTATGCTCGATAGTGGGTTCATGCCTCTGGTAATCTGGGGAAGTGATAGAAATCTCTAAGGTATTAGATGTGATGTTGCTACTAGGGAGAAAACAACGATCTTTTGTTCATAGAACAATCGTATTGTTTACTTTACACGCAGTTCGTAAAGAAATAATATGTTGCTTGCAACTTAATACTGGAGGGGGTTCGGATGATAACCTGAAGGTGGATTATTAGTCATAGATGCAGTTGGATGGCGGTCTATGTATTATGTTGTAATGCCCAATCAAGTCTCAAAGGAGTCAAGATGATTAGTATATGCATGTATTGCTTTCTCGGTGTTTGTCAATTGCCCCGCTGTAATTTGTTCACCCAGCATGTTATCTATCTAAGGAGAGCCACCTCTAGTGAACTATGGATCCCGGTCCTTTTTCTTTACATACAATCTATAAACTGTTTCTGCTTTGTGTTTACTTTCTGCAAACTTTTACTTCTTTACATTCGATATGTTTAATCCTTTGTTTTCCGCAAAACACGGTGAGATTGACAACCTCATCGCAAGTTGGGGACAAATTTCTGTGGTTGTGTTGTGCAGGTCTCCACGTTGCTACTAGCACCGGTAGTGCGCCCTGCCAAATCTCAGGTAGTAACACCTTTGAGGTGTTTCCTTGCTCCTACTGGTTCGATTAAACCTTGGTTTCATAACTGAGGGAAACTTGCTGCTGTGCTCATCATACCTTCCTCTTGGGGTTCCCAACGAGCTCTACATCAACACCACGCACTTTTCTGGGCGCCGTGTATTGAGCCATCAATGGTGTCTGGTAACCCTTAAGTGTGTCACCCTACGGTTCACGAATAATGCAGACATGATTGAGAGTCCTCTAAGATCAATAGTAAGAAGCGGGACTTGGAGATCCATACTGACTCCTACACATTCAACAATGACTTCTGTGATCGTGAGAACCTTTAACGATAGTAACTTAATCCCTTTGTCTCATGATATAATACATGTCCGAGATTCAATCATCGGTATCCAAATACCTAGTTTGATCTCGTTACCGACATGCACTCTTTTTTCGTTCCTGTGATATAACATTCTAGTGATCACATCACTTGCTTGCAAGCTATCTTAATGTGATATCACTGAGAGGGCCTAGAGTATATCTATCCATCATCGGGATTGACAAATTCCACTCTTGATCCATGAGCCTCAACATAACACCTTCGTACCACTAAACCCATTTTTATAGTCACCCTGTTACGGTGTGACATTTGATGTTATCAAGATACTCTTCCGGTGTTAGCAATTAACATGATCTCATGGTCTAAGGATAAAGATTACTTCGTATGATGTTATAGCAATATAAACATAATGACTTGATCGTAATGCTATACTTTGGATGAATGTTCATCACATCATTTCACAAATGTTGTGACCTTGTTATTAACAACATCCAATGTCCATGATCAGGAAACCTTGATCATCTTGTTAATCAATAAGCTAGTCTATAAGAGAGGCATAACTAGGAACCCTTTTTTTTTAAACACACATGTATTGACGTTTCCGATCAATACAATTATAGCATGCAAAATAAACATCTATCATATACGAGGAATACATAATAACAACTTTATTATTGCCTCTCAGGGCATATTTCCTTCAGTTCTTTCTTTACTTTTGCTTTCTAAAACACAAAAATACCAAAAATATTTCTGTTGTTTCTCTTTGTTTGCTTCTTTTTGCCTTTGTTTGCTTCTTCTTTTTTGCTTTGTTTGAATTATTCAAAAACCCAAAAAGATTTTTGCTTTGCTTGTTCTTCCTTTTTGGTTCTTGCCTTTAAAAATCGAAAACCCAAAAATATTTGTTGTTCTTCTTTGGTTTTGTGAAGTTTGTTGCAGGGTTCAGCAGTCCTCAGTGGAATTTGGTTTCATGTTATTATTCAAGCTACACAAGTGAAGGGCAATAATGAGGATTAATGACAACTTGAGGTGTGGTAAGAGGCTGGTAACGGACTCTATTTGTTTTCATTTTTGTACATATACTCATCAATGTGGGCATGCTTAGTCTGTTCATGTAGGGCGTATGTTAGTTATGGATGCTTAGTAGATCTTGCTTTCTTATGATTAGCTCTAGCTTGCTAATAGTTTGTAGCATGTCATATGAATGTTTGCTTGGATTGCTCTATTCATAACTTGGTATGACACTGTGGTATCCTCCTCTGAATGTTTCACTTGAATTGACTTGGCACATGCTCATGCATGCATATGACTGAAACAATAATCAGTTAAGCCTCGATGAATTATTTTGCCTCAGGGGTCTTGAATCACTTTCATGCCATGATTAGTCCTATTTTGTTGCAAGCATGATGATGACAGTTATAGCTCTCTCGTTTGTCGCTCCCTTACTATTGCTAGCCTTCACTTGCACTGAGTATGAGCTCTACTTGTGTTTCCAATTCCCCAAAACCAATATTGCCAAAAGTGTCCACCATACCTACCTATTAGCATCATTTGCTTTTCCGTGCATATTCAATATGTCTTGTTTTCTTTCGAATAAAATGTTTGCTTGTTATGAGAAAGTTAGTTAGTAAAGCTCTCACGAACTTGATGGCACACTTTATTTCTTGCACTTAATAAACCTGAACCACTCTGACTGTCCATGAAATTTATATGCTTGCAAATTATAGGCTGGGGATTAGCACAACCGTGCTGTCATGGGGAACGCTTTCAACACCTGTAAATATATACCCAGTTGATATCATGCCCTTTTGTTTACGGATGTCGTCGGTATGAAATAAAAGGAGAGCTTGTAAGTCCATGGAGTTATGTATGTGTGTTAGAGAAACACCTGGGTCACCGGTCTAATCCATGCCTAATCATGGTGGAAACCTGCAGCATAACCATAATGAGCAATCTATGAAGCATTCTTCTTATAAAAAAAGAGTCAGATATTGAGAAAAATAGAAAAAGAAAAAAAGAGATATGAGAAAAGAGGAAAGAGAGAAAAAAGCACCATTTTGCCATGGTAAATAAGAAGATTACTGAGATGCTCGTTGTCTGCTTGCCTTGTCATTTTGATATGGGGATTCTTTCATATCATCAGGCAAGGGGTACCCCGTTGGCGGTTCTCTATGATACGCATGTATTTACTATGACAATAACTTACCAGTAACTAAAGTTGAGTAGCATGAGGATTGGACCTCGTACTCAAGGGACGTGAGATTTCCAGTTTATGGTATGTCAAGCATATAACTCAGATTGGACCTCACTTTCACCTTAACCATTTAAAGATGCTTATGATAGGGGCAATGAGAGCTCAAAGCTAATGAGTACCATACTTTCAGCATTTGGAATCCTTTCAAACCTTTCAAAACCTTTTCATTTCCTTGTTGAGTCACCACATGTTCTATGAGCACTTTCTTGAGAGCATAGTTGTCATTCTTAGTGTAATATGCTTGTCTCAAAACTTGATTAATTGTGGCATGACTTTGATGCTTGTATCTTTGATATCTTTACTTCTAGTCTTCACTTGAACTTTAGAGGTGCCTTGGCATTTATGTTTGCTCTACAATCAAAGGCAAGCGAGATACCACTCTATCATACCTTGTTATGAGCATTGCAATGTTTCTTATGTTTATGTTTCATGCTATTTATTATTTTTGAGTTGGAATCTCTTCATAGCTTGCAATGACTATTAAGTAAACTTAGTTGCATACTCTTTATTATGAATTGCCTGAGTAGTTGATCATATGCTGAGAATATATACATCTTATGAAGAAAATGTGTTCATGAAAGTTTCTTTTATCGCACTCAGTTTTAGCCTGAATTGCTTGAGGACAAGCAATAAGCTAAGCTTGGGCGGAGTTGATACGTCCAAAACATATCTACTTTCCCGAACACTTTTGCTAAGTTTTCCCCTAAACTTGTGTGATTTGGATATAACTAACACGGACTGACATTGTTTTCAGCAGAATTACCTTGGTGTCTAGTTTTTGTGCAGAAAATCAACTATCAGGAAAAATCCCGGAAAATATGCCAAAAATCCTATTTCACCAAAAGATTTACGGAGCCAAAAGACAAGATGGAGGAGGGCCAAGAGGGGCCCACACCACCTGGCCGCGCGGGTTAGGCCAGGCCGCACCTGGGGGTGGTGTGGCCGCCTCGGTCACCCCCTCGGCCTCCCACTTCGCCTATAAGTTGCCTCTTAACCTAAAAACCAAGGGGGGTTTGACGTTTTTCCAGAAAGAGTTCCGATGCGCCGCCACCACCAGATTCCGCGATTCGAAACCAGAAACTCCGTTCTGGCACCCTGCCGGGACGGGGAATTGGAGGAGATCATCGCCATCATCATCACCATCGCTTCTCCATCGACCATCCATGTTTCCCCCATCTATGAGTGAGTAATCCCCCGATGTAGGTTATGGGGATGGTAGGGATTGGATGAGATCGTTCATGTAATGGTATCAGATTGTTAGGGCATGGTGCCTAGTATCTATTACTAGTGCTTTTTGACTTTGTTGCAACTTGTTATGCTTAATGCTTGTCACTAGGGCCCGAGTGCCATGATCTCAGATCTGAACATGTTTTTCATTCATTATGATAATAATGTTTATGGTCTTACCTGCAAATTGTATACACATATTGTTGTCCGGAACCAAAGGCCCCGAAGTGACAGCAATCGCGATAATCGGAGGGGATGGCTTTGATGTGAGGATCACATATGTTCACGGAGTGTTAATGCTTTGCTTCGGTGCTCTATTAAAAGGAGCACCTTAATTGCCAGTAGTTCCCTTGAGGCCCCGCTGCAAATGGGTTGGCAGGACAAAAGATGTTGTGCAAGTTCTCATTGCGAGCATGTATGACTATATATGGAACACATGCGTATGATTATTTAGTACTTGGATGCTTTATTTTATTTATCTGCAAATGCCCTATGTTTTGATTGCCATATGAATTTTCTTGTCCATGCAACGCCCGTCCATCTATCCCTATGCCTACCACGCTTTAATCCTACTATTTACTGCAATTGTTAATACTATCTTTACTTTTACTACTGCTATTACATTGCTATTGCTACTGATAAACTAATGTGAGCAAGATTGTTTACAGGTGCAGCTAAATTGACAACTCAGTTGTTAAGGCTTATAAATATTCTTTGGCTCCTCTTGTGTCGAATCAGTAAATTGGGTTTCACTTCCCTCGAAAATAATGCGATACACCCCTATACTTGTGGGTCATCAAAGCACTCGAGGGAGCATACAGAGGATTTAACGAGCAACTATATGGTGGCAATATTTTTCTGGCTGTATAGTTGCCGCAATATAGTTGACGCCGCCTCTGTCTTGTCAAAAGGGACAACTTCTGTGAAGGGACCAAGGACGAAAACACAACACAGCAGCCTCCATACCATCCAAAAGGGAGAAAGAGGAGATCCGGAGAAGAAGGGGAAGACGTCCTTCAGCTCGCTCCACGATCTTCGACCTCCTAGCCAATACACCCCCATAGCCACTACTTGTACTTGAGAGAGAGAGGGATCTTCACCTTGCAAGACTGGGGTTTGAGATTGTTTCTTCCCATCTTGAATTGTGTTGGATATTTTTCTATTCTTATTGTGGATCTCCATGGTAATATAAAGACAAATTCCCTTTATTTGATTATATCGATGATCCATTCTTCTGTCATGTGTGAGTAATTCCCTTGGGCGTGGGAGAAGTAGGGGATTGGTGGGATGTGATGTGCCTTCATATATTTTCCATTAGTTTGTGATTGATTCTAATTACTATATGATGTGTGCTTGACTATATGTGGGATGCATAATGCTTGTTGTCCAATTAAGGGCCAAGACAACATGATGCTTTGTTCTACATAGATAAGATCTTGTTCGCTAGCAGACTGGCGACCCCCGGGTAACACGGGGATATCAATGGAAAACTAGTAGACTCGAGGATAATGAGGAACCACTATGCTTATTGCATTAGTCTGATCCAAGGATCTTAATCACTAAGCAACTTGATGTTGGGTTCACAGCATAGAAAACAAAAAAATTCCTACAATGGGAACTATACGCCAAGATCTATCTACTACATACAAGCAATGGGTGGATATACATCCATAGAGAACTTACCCTCGAAGACAACACAGCTTTGTTAACGAGATGGAACTCGTGGATGAAGTAGTCGTACACTTGTCGATCTCAAGATCGTGATGAAGTCCAGCAGGTCCGGCTCCAGCACGTCCATCAGATCCAACTCCAGCAAGTCCAGCACCACCAAGTCCAGCACCACAAAGTAGCGGTGCATCCGTGATCGCACACACGTCTGGTACCTCGACAACCTCCGTCCCTTGCTCCAGAAAAGCAACAGAAGCAGCAACTCCGTTCTAGATAAAGCCACCGGGAACATGTATCTTGCTAATCTGAGACCTTGGGGAAAAATACTAGAGGGGGAGAGAGATCCTTCACGAGGAGGTGTGAGTGTGAAGGTGTGAGAGGGGGGCCTTTTATAGGAGGAGGGGGTGCCCCTCCCTATGGCCGGCGCCCAAGGGGCGACCCCTCACCTCCTCATTCATGTGGTGGTAACTCCCTCCACATAAATTTGCCCCTTCACGTTCTCTTTTGAAGTCTCCACTTTAAATGCATTAAATTTCTCCAAATTTAATGCTCTGTCATTTAATAAAACTCTTTTATTAATTTTATTCAAAATTTTGTTAATTAATTTAATTAACAAACATTCACATAAAACCCCCTGCAATATTTCAATATTACATGCAGAACCAATTTCAGCAATTTCACCCGAAACAGTTTCGGTGTCTATTGAAATAATTCCAACGCTTTCTTAAATCTTTATCTAAAACATATTGCTCCAAATGGTGTCGGTATCCCTTAAGTGTGTCACCCTACGGTTCGCAAATAATGCAGACATGATCGAGACCCCTCTCAGATCAATAATCAGAAGCGGGACCTGGAGATCCATATTGACTCCTACACATTCAACGATGACTTCTGTGATCGTGAGAACCTTTAACGCTAGTAACTAAATCCCTTTGTCTCGCGATATATTACATGTCCGAGATTCGATCATCGGTATCTCCATACCTAGTTTGATCTCGTTACCGACATGTACTCTTTTCTCGTTCCCATGATATAACATTCTAGTGATCTCATCACTTGCTTGCAAGGTAACCAATGTGATATAACCGAGAGGGCCCAGAGTATATCTATTCGTCATCGGGATGGACAAATCCCACTCTTGATCCATGAGCCTCAACATAACACCTTCGTAGCACTGAACCCACCTTTATAGTCACCCTGTTACGGTGTGATGTTTGATGTTATCAAGATACTCTTCCGGTGTTAGCAATTAACATGATCTCATGGTCTAAGGACTAAGATTACTTCGTATGATGTTATAGCAATATAAAAATAATGACACTGATCGTAATGCTATACTTCGGATGAATGTTCATCACATCATTCCACCAATGTTGTGACCTCGTTATTAACAACATCCAATGTCCATGATCAGGAAACCTTGATCATCTTGTTAATCAACGAGCTAGTTTATATGAGAGGCATTACTAGGAACTTTGTATTTTGTTTATTAAACACACATGTATTAACGTTTCCAATTAATACAATTATAGCATGCAAAATAAACATTTATTATAAACAAGGAATAAGATAATAACCACTTTATTATTGCCTCTCGGGCATATTCCCTTCAGTCTCCCACTTGCACGAGTCAATAACCTAGTTTGAAAAACTTTGCGTATTGAACACCTATGGCTTTCTGGTGTTGCATATACGTGATTGCTAGTGGTTAACATAATCTCTGTCTCTGACAGTTTTAGGTCCGTGTGTATTTGCATGTCTTCGCGTCTCTACGCATCACTCATTCTCAAATGAGATGGCATTGTATAAATTTGGTCCTTTGGTGAGACCTTTAGTTCGTTCGGGTTAAAATATGCTGATATTATTGTCATACAATATATCTTCATAGTATTAGCCCACTTTGAACCACACCTAGTTTGATAACAAACTACTTAACACAAATGCCCTCCTTTGCTGCTACTATAGCAGTCATATATTACCCTTTTGTTGTAGTATCCGTCACAATGTTTCAACTTTGGAACTCATCCAAATCCATCATGGAACATCCTTTCTATTACATTGTGCCACCCATAGTCTAAATTGAGATAAATTTTTAATTTTGTATCTTGTGACAAAACTAGTATTAATGTAACACTTTACAATGAACTCCCTTTAACTATTTGTCACTTATACATGATATATTCTTAGTTCTTCCAAAGCTCATAAGAATATCTTTACTATCGTCCAATGATCATCTTATGAATCATTCTGGTATGTGCTCATAACATTTAGAGCATAGGACATATCTGGATATATACATATCACGGTATAATTGATCAAAATCTTCATGTGATTTTACTCACCAGGTGTTGAAACACTTGAATCTTGATACATTCCTTTCCATGCAGCAAGAACCTTTCTTGTCGTTTCCATATTGAACTCATGCAATATCTCATATATGTACGTTTGGCATAACCATATTAGCGCCTCAATCTATCCATATAGTCATTGATCCCTAATATTCCGGTTTTGCCCAAGACTTTCATCAAAATCTAATTTTAATGAAATTCTTAACTTGTGCCAATACAAGATACATCATTTCCAATCAACAATATGTACTCTACATAATGTATTGGAAATTTGTCTCAGCGCTCCCACTTAATTTCTTGCAAATGCAAGCATCTTCATCTTCTCCGATGAATTTAAACTCCTTTAACATCTTCATCATGGTGAAGATTCCAACTCCGCTATGCTCACTTCAACTATTGAAGTTTTCATGCCCTTTTAGCACCCTTTGAATTAACAAACCCTTCGGACCGTGTCATGTACACGTCCTAGGTAACCATTCTATTAGAAGAACCTTATTTTGTTTATTCAACTACCATATACCAAATTATATGTAGTGGTTGCTACATTAATCCGTCAAGACTAAATATCGCTATGAATGATCAAATCTTGTCATAGTCAACTCCTTGAACATTGCCGTAAACTTATTTTCGACATGTCGACTATTTCATAGATGTTAAACATCCATGTCTATTTCTTTATAGATCCAAACACGACCGATAGGCTTCACGCCTTTCCGGAGGGTCTTCCAAGTTTAGAAACTTGATTTCTTGTGTATAGATACTATTACGGATTCTATGACTTCTAGTCATTTTATGGAGTCAGGGCCCATCATCGCTTCTTTGCATGCAGTCGGTTCATCATTGTCAAAACGATAACGACTTCTGTTTCAAATCTTACTATTTGATTCTTTCCGACCCACATGGTTCAATAAGAACTCTAATCTCCAAGATCACACCCTTTGTAATCACGGGAGCCATGAACATTGTGGCCGCCACCGGGACACTTTCCGGCGCTGCGCTACTTAGCACATATAGCTAAGGTTCAACAACCTTATCAAAGTTCTATTGTCCTCCCACTTAAATTTTCACGAAAAATTCCTTCTCAAGAAACTTGACGTTCCAAGCGACAAACTCTTTTGTCCTCGGTGGTATGGATAAATGACCAACAAATTCTTTGGGATAACCTACAAAGACGTGCTTATCCAACTTTGGTCGTAAACATTTTACTTATGCATAGCATACCAAAATTTAAGGAAAGACAATTCGGGTTTTATCCCAAACCATAACTCATATGGTGTCATTTCAACGGATCATGATGGTGCTCTTTTCAGTGTAAAAGCAGTAGTATCTAAAGCTTTAATCCTTAAAACATAAGGGCAGTTTTATAAATGACACCTTTGATCTTACCATGTCAAACAAGGTTTGATTTGATCTCTCGAACATACCATACTTCTATGGTTTATCGGGAAATGCAAATTCATGGAACAATTCTTGAAATCTTAGGTATTTTGCTAAACATGTAACTCAAATATCTTCCTTTATGATCAAATCACAAACTCTTTATTTTCTTGTTACAATGATTTTTCACTTCATCTTGAAAATCTTTGAACAATTTTTCAAATGTTTCATACTTCTTCCTTATTAAGTAAATATATAAATATATTCACTCAAATTTCTGGAGAAAGCATATGAAGAAAAAAGATCCATCGCATATGGCTACACATAATGGACTATGCACATCAGCATGTACGATTTCCAATAAGCTAGTCATTCGTTCCTCTTTGGCCTATGAACGGAGTTTCAATTATCTCGAGGAAAGTTTCACAAGCGTCAATTGATCAAAATCAAAGACTCCAAAAATCTCGAGGAAAGTTTCTTCACGTTTTCTTTCCAATATAATTTAAATAGCGATGTCACTTCATAAGTGATCTTTCAATCATTTGTCTTGTGACATTTTAGCAATAGTGTTCATGGATGTGATTTCTCCCACTAGACTTCTAAAATTTCATCCATCCTTTATGGAATACGGTAATTATTTGAACAACCATTGTTCTCATAATATCAGAACAAAATAACAATTATTAAAACAAATCTTGAAGGCTAGGTTTGACAACAACGAAAAAACACAATAACACTTTATTTGTTTTAAATGAACATCATCACTTATTCTTTTGCCAGTTACTTAGGCCGTTGCAGTTCATGAATTGTGTTGTTCTGTATGGCACTTCACACCAACCAATTCGGTATCCAATACCTAAGAACCACATTGTTAACAAGCAAGGAATACAGGCATAACATGTATATCTTCTATATACCTAAGTTGGACATCTCCAACCTTTTATTTTCTACCAAATATTTTATAGATTTTCTTTCAGCACTTCCTTTTCCTTTTAAAAGAATCTATCAACATCAATAGTGGTGTCATTCACATGACACATAGTACAAAGCGTGTATAGTCAAATACTAATACCTTTGGACTTGCACTTTGAAGTGGATCACCATCATCAAATGTTTGGTATTCTTTCAAAAAACCATTCTTTAGTAATCTTTCAGTGTAGTAAACATTTTACTTACATCTTCTATTCATCCTTATCATGACAACTTTCATGATCAAGCTACTATAGCCTATAAGGATGAATCGTGAGTATAATATCAGTTCCCAAAACCTTTTTGGTAGATTAGGACGCCTAGTGTCTCCAATCTTCACAAATTCTCATACAATATGAGAACGTGTATTTTGTGAAATTATACTCTATCATATTGCACTCATAAACTTTATTTCAGATATCACAATATCTTTCACACATGATGGTTTCTGAAACAATTATTTTAGGTCCTAGATAACCTCGATATTAAAACAATTTTTGAATATCAAGAATCATGGAGGCAAGCATGATACTTAAGATACTAACATTGGAATTCTTACTCTTGATTTAATACTACTTATTAAACTTCATGGAGTAAATAGAGTTTGCTGAAAGTTTGCAATATGAATTCTAAACCTTAAATTGACATTCAAAACAATACAATACCAGTTCGTAAAGTAAATATCCAGAATTCTATAGTTCTATTATCTCAATTAAAACTAAGCATAAGGTAGTGAACAGATGCCAATGACTACAACAAATTATGCAAATTCACTTTGATTTAGTTTATGGCAAATTGAGCTCGACTAATCCAAATTAGAAATGAACTCCCACTCAAAAACGACATCCCTCGTGCCTTTTTGGTGATTACATGAACCAAATCCACTACACCAAGTCCGATCATCATGTGAGTCGGTGTAGCTTCAAAGGCGAGCATCAATATGCGCATCACATCAACTATAGGACTCATGCTTAACCTTTCGGTCCGTGTTCCGAGGCCATGTCTGTACATGCTAGGCTCGCCAAGTAAGAACCTTAGTATTCGCGTGTGTAAAACTGTCTTACACCCATTGTATGAAAGCGGGGAGTCGAGTACACCCGATCATCACGTGATGTCTCAAAACACGATCCATAGAATGGTGCATACTTAAGGAAGAACACATTTTATCTTGATATTTAAATGAGGGATCATCTTACAATGCTACTAAAAACGCCAAACTTGCAATATAAGATGCGAACATATAATGTGTAAAGTGGGATGATATGGTCCATGCATTTGATCTCTATCATATGCATCGTGGTATGATCTTTATCATTCCTTTGTATGTAAGGCCAAGGTCTATGGAACTTACAAGTTAAGTGTGTTGTAAAAGTATCTATTATACATCTACTTACAACATTACCATATCATGACACTAGCTCAGCAACGATCTAAACTAGACACCTCTAATTATCAATTGCAAGTTTTACATGGCTTAGGGCTTTCAGAGATAGAACCAGTCTTACCTACGAACATGAACCACAATGAGGATAACCAAGTTATTAGCAAATCGTTGTAAATCAGATATTGAGTATAGTAGGAGATAGACACCCGCCAGCCACTTATGCAAAACTAGTTGCATGTCAGTCGTGGAACCGGTCTCATGTGCGAAGACATGTAAGGTTGGTTCGGGCCGCTTCATCCCACTATGCCACCAATATCCAAAATTCATAGAAGATGCAATAACATGATCATCATCGCCCACATATAAACATATGTGTACTACCCGTGTAAAGCACCTACGCATAGATCAGGCTCTGATACCACTGTTAGGTTCGCAGCATAGAAAAAACAAAAAAATTCCTACGATGGGAACTATACGCCAAGATCTATCTACTAGATACAAGCAACGGGTGGATATATATCCATATAGAACTTACCCTCGAAGACAACAAATCTTTGTTAACGGTATGGAACTCGTGGATGATGTAGTCGTACACTTGCCGATCTCAAGATCGTGATGAAGTCCAGCAGGTCCGGCTCCAACACGTCCATCAGATCCAGCTCTAGCAAGTCCAGCACCACCAAGTCTAGCACTGCAAAGCAGCGGTGCATCCGTGATCGCACACACGTCCGGTACCTCGACAACATCCGTCCCTTAATCCAGAAAAGCAGGGAAGTAGTAACTCCTTTCCAGATAAAGCCACCGGGAACATATATCTCGCTAATCCGAGACCATGGGGGAAAATACTAGAGGGGGAGAGAGATCCTTCATGAGGAGGTGTGAGTGTGAAGGTGTGAGAGGGGGGGCCTTTTATAGGAGGAGGGGGGTGCCCCTCCCTATGGCCGGCGCCCAAGGGGTGACCCCTAACCTCCTCATTCACGTGGTGGTAACTCCCTCCACATAAATTTGCCCCTTCACATTCTCTTTTAAAGTCTCCACTTTAAATGCATTAAATTTCTCAAAATTTAATGCTCTCTCATTTAATAATACTCATTTATTAATTTTATTCAGAATTTTGTTAATTAATTTAATTAACAAACATTCACATAAAAACCCCTGCAACATTTCAATATTACATGCAGAACCAATTTCAGCAATTTCACCCGAAACAGTTTCGATGTCTATTGAAATAATTCCAGCACTCTCTTAAATATTTATCTGAAACATATTTGCTCCAAATGGTATCGGTATCCCTTAAGTGTGTCACCCTACGGTTCGCAAATAATGCAGACATGATCGAGACCCCTCTCAGATCAATAATCAGAAGCGGGACCTGGTGATCCATACTGACTCCTACACATTCAACGATGACTTCTATGATCGTGAGAACCTTTTACGCTAGTAACTAAATCCCTTTGTCTCGCGATATATTACAAGTCCGAGATTCGATCATCGGTATCTCCATACCTAGTTTGATCTCGTTAGTGACATGTACTCTTTTCTCGTTCCCGTGATATAACATTCTAGTGATCTCATCACTTGCTTGCAAGTAACCAATGTGATACCACCGAGAGGGCCCAGAGTATATCTATCCGTCATCGGGATGGACAAATCCCACTCTTGATCCATGAGCCTCAACATAACTCCTTCGTAGCACGGAACCCACCTTTATAGTCACCCTGTTACGGTGTGACGTTTGATGTTATCAAGATACTCTTCCGGTGTTAGCAATTAACATGATCTCATGGTCTAAGGACTAAGATTACTTCGTATGATGTTATAGCAATATAAACATAATGACTTTGATCGTAATGCTATACTTCGGATGAATGTTCATCAGATCATTCCACCAATGGTGTGACCTCGTTATTAACAACATCCAATGTCCATGATCAGGAAACCTTGATCATCTTGTTAATCAACGAGCTAGTTTATATGAGAGGCATTACTAGGAACTTTGTATTTTGTTTATTAAACACACATGTATTAACGTTTCCAATTAATACAATTATAGCATGCAAAATAAACATTTATCATAAACAAGGAATAAGATAATAACAACTTTATTATTGCCTCTCGGGCATTTTCCCTTTAGCTGATGGGTCTTAATCGTCTAGTGTGTGACCATGGTTTTGGTAACAGGCTTGTAGGATTATTGAAGTTGGGATGAAATCTACCAAGAGGAGTTCTGGCTAATTATAGGTTGCTCGCCTGCACATATATTTATAAGATTATAATTGTTACATTTATCATCCGTCCACCTGGCATAGTCACTATCACCATGAACTAAATCTCCCCGCGCCTTCTTTTTCCATCTGCAGGAAACAACAAACAACCAAGTCGTTCTTTACTTTTATGCTTTATATTTCTGAAGTTTACATTTTAGTTCTATTTAAATACATCTCATTTAATCAAAACCTCATTCTTATTTCAACACTTGCAGTCAATTCACTCGAAGACCTGCGACAACTTCGTGTGTGATAGAGACGTCACCCATAAACACTTACCTTTGGGCTCCCTGTGGGATCGATATATAAATATGAAAAACTAGTTACAAACGATCTGTGCACTTGTAGACATAAAACTATTTTCTGGCGCCGTTGTCGGGGAGGTAAGCGCTAAGTGTTTGTCTTTTGACATTTCAGGTGTTGCTACTACAAAATGTTCTTCCTGGGAGACAAAGGGTCTACACGCTCTGGTAGGACCTATCTACCGGATTATATTGAGTGTGTGCCCACTCAAAGGCGTGAAGAAATTATTGAAAAACTTTTAAGATCAAATAAAGTTGAAGTTGAAAACCTGAGTGATATTATGGAAATCATGTCTATTTATAGGACAACTCCCATGAAACCTGAGAAAACTCTCAGAGAATGTAGTGCCCCAAGTTCTTAATTTCTTAAACAACCAGTAGAATTCCCTAATCCTGGTGTTAAAGAATATCGATTTGATGGTGGAATTATTAAAAATTTGCAGGCAAAAGCTTTCAGTGGAAGGGAAGATGAAGACCTGGGAAGACATATTAGAGAGTTCGACAATGTGATATCATCGTTTGGACCAAAAGGTTTGCCAAGAGACTTCTCTCGTCTAAAATTATTTCGTTGGTCTCTTAAAGGTAAAGATCTAGACTGGTTATATTCTCTCCCTCGCCATTACATTAAATGTCGGAAAAACTGCATTGTTAAATTCATAAATAGGTTTAATCCTTTTAAAAAGGTAATTGAACTAATAAAGAATATAGGCAACTTTAGTCAGAACGTGGGAAAAATTATCCAAAAGCCTGGGATATATTCTTTGGAATAATTAATAGCATTCCCAATCATGGTTATTTTGAATCAACTATTTGCCATTTATTTTACCACGGTCTTAATACTCAATGTAGAGAGTTGCTTGACTTCTTAGTAGGAGGATCGATAAATACTTTAACTATTAAGGAATGTTTGGAATTGATGTCTACTAGGGCTAAGAATGATTCTTTATATAATCCTGATTTTGGCACTAAGCTGGAAAATGGGATACTTCAGATAACTCCTGACATTATGCCTGAGGTACGCAAAACAATGAAAGAAAAAGGTATACCTTCTGAACTTGTTAAGGAAAACAAAGTAGATTTGTTACAAGTTTTAACTGAAGAAGATGAAACTAGAAAAGTTTTTCAAGAATTAAAACATCGACAAATAAAATCTCATAATAACTTGCATAAGCACTTTCAAAAACACAAAAAGATTTTGGCAGAACTCACGGAAAATTATGATGAGATTGGCCAAAAAATAAAATTATTTCACAAGTATCTTAGTATGATTGAAACCCGGTGTGAATAAATAGCATCTGGTTATCAAATTTTTCTTCATGATGATAAAGATATTCCTGTTTCTACTAATGTTGTCACAAGAAGAGATGCAGTTGTTACAGGACCCTTAGGACCACCAGAATATGAAGATGGAAAGAGCAAAAGGAAAAAAGCCTTGCTCTAAGAAAGCCAAGAATATGATACATTGGTGGATCCTCAAGATGAAACTAAAACACAAGATCAAACCCAGGAGGACCAAAATGGTGCACATGATGACCATTATGAGTCTGATGTAGAGACGGTTGATCCAAGAGAAGAAAAGAGATAAGCAAGGAAGATGAAGTTGTTGCAATAGAAAAGAAGAAAAGCGATAAGCAACAACAAAAGAAAGCAACAAAAGGGCCGGACCCCCCACAAAAGGTAAAAGACACGAGTAAGTCAGGTGAGAAAAGGCTTCCTTATCTAGATCAAAAAATAAAGCACCAGATCAGGTAATTTATAATTCTTTTACAAAGGCACTAAGTGACCTTCGTCTAGAAATTCCGTTTGCAGATGCAATCAAAGTTCCTACCTATTCTAAGTTCCTCCGTGATATTCTTAGTAGAAAGAAAGAAATAACTGAAATGGTTGCCATGGTAACTAGTTATCCTACTAATGGGAAGTTGTTGTCTAAGTCTAGAGATCCCGGAATACCAACTATTTCATGCTCAATAGGTAAAACCGATATTCACACTGCCTTGTGTGATCTAGGAGCAGGAGTTAGTGTAATGCCATACTCCCTCTATAAAAGGATAGGATTAGGGGAATACTCTCCTACTACTATCACTTTACAGATGGCTGACAAGTCCACTAAACAACTCGTTGGTATGATTGAGGATGTTCTACTTAGAATAGATGAGCATGTTATTCCCACTGATTTTATTATTCTTGAGATGCCTGAAGATGAAAAATTATTCATAATACTTGGAATACCTTTCCTTAGTATTGTAGGGGCATCAGTGGATTATGCTGAAGGAAAGATAATCTTCAATGTTTATGATGCTGAAATCATCCTGTATTTTCCAAAGAAGCTAGAAGCCGGAGAAAGTTATATTCCACCGACAGAACGAGTTCATGTGGTAAGTGCCTTTGATAAGGGGCAATCCAAGGTAAGAATTTGAGAACAGAGAAGAGGTTGAGTTACTCAACCATTCTTAATAAAATGCTTAATGGGAGTCAACCCATCTCGTCAATAAAGTAGATTAGAGAATAAAATGTTCATCGCATCCCTACCACTTTTTCATAGACATCCTTGTGGAAGTGTGCCCGTGAAGATGCAGCTGTCAAAAAGTAGTAGAAACTCGATTGAACGAGTATGGAAAAAGAATAAAAATAAAAGTTTGAGTTTTTCATCTACAGAAGTTAAAATTCTGCTCTTAATATGCTAGTGTAGGTCGATAGTTTCTACTATCAATTTTCTGTCAAAAATAAGGTATTTTGCTAAGTTTTGGGATAAGAAGGTATTCTCAAAGAAATATAATTTTTTTGATAACTGCTGATAGTTTAACGACCAACTATACGGGGTGAATAAAAATTCTGGCCGTATAGTTTAGGTCGTATAGATATCTTTACCATCAACAAATTTGCTTCAAAGATACAGAGAATTTAATGACCAACTATATGACGGGAATAAAAATTCCGGCCCTATAGGTCCGGTCGTATATATATCAATGCCTTCATACAAAATTTTCTAAAAAGTACTGAGAGTTTAACGACCAACTATAAAGTGGGAATAAAAATTCCGGCCGTATAGCTCCGGTCGTATAGATATCGGTGCCTCTCTTAGAAATTGTAACACCCTAGTTTTAGCCAATCTTATATTTATGGTTGTTTGTGCATCATGAGCATAATTCCTTAAAATGCATGCATAGAAAATAAAGTAAAACACTAGCTATTTCCCTCTCTTTAAAAGAAACTCAAAATGGTTTTGAATTTGAAAAGTACAAAAGTTTGTGAAGCCCAAACTGATACAAAGAGCCTCACATTGTTTTAGATGTTTTATAAAGTCTGGTGCTATTTTTGAAATACGCAAAACAACTTTGTATTTTGAATTACAAATAGAAAATGAAAAACAGAAATTAGAAAAGGTTTTAGGTAAAAAAAAAGGCAACCAGAACGCTATTCTAGCCCGAACCAGCTCCCTGCCTCTGCTATCAGTCGCTCGCGCGCGCTAGCCAGAGCCCATCCCAGCCCAAGGCTCATACCCCTTCGTTTCTTATCCCTTTTCTTCTACCTCTGGACAGAAGGACGGAGCGAAGCTCCTGCGTGTCCCGCCGCCGGCCGTCGATCCCGTACGCGCTACGATGCACGCCGCCACCCCAGAAGCAGATGATAAGAACACCGAGGCCCTAAGCTATCTCCCTCTGGTCTTATCCCTCCACTGGCTCTCTCTTCCTCTTCTCTCTGGGAGCCCAAACCGTAGCCCACCGCCGGCTCGAATCGCCGTCGTCTCCGGCCACCCTAGACCCATACGACGCAACTTGGAGCTCCGCCTCGCTTCCCTGCACCTCCGCGACAAAGGAATCACATCAGGAAGCTCGGAGTCAACCCCAACATCGCTGTCTTGCTCGCCTCCGATGCCGCCCTCGTCGTTGATTACCATCGCCCTCGACCTCGCGTGGCTTCCCCGGCACCACCATATGCTTCACGGTGAGCAGCTGGACATCCTAGACCCCTTCGCGCTCTTCCTACCTCCCTGCTTCGACCTGGCACCGAGAACCGCCGCTGTCCGCCGCAGGTGGTCGTTGCCGGCGAGCTCCGGTGACCAAATCCTGGCAGCACCGCTACTAGGATGCTCTGCACGCTCTCCGCATCCAGCGCACGCAACCACGCTGCCCCGCTTGCTGTCCTCCGCCATCCCCGTCATCCACCTGGGAGGCCACCGTCGACCGACGTCACGCCGACGTCACAGTGGCGTCATTAAGGGCATTCAGCGCTGGTCAAACCCAGTTGGGTCCCGTCCTGCTGAGGTGGATGCTGAGGTGGCCAGGGGCCCTTCTGTCAGCCACTGTGGCTAGGAGATGCCCTAGTGTAAAAAGTTTCTCGGTTATTTTAGATAACTTTATAAATTGTTTATTATTTCCATAAATAGTTTAAATCTTAGAAAATTGATAACTAATTATTTATAAGCCATAAAAATATGTATAATATATCAAAATGTTCAGAAAAATGAGATTTATCTAATAGCATCAAAATCATGCATTGTTCAATAACTTTAATTACAAGTTTAATTAGAAGAATCAAATGAACCCCCGTAGGTGATTCCAGGGTCTCTCATGCTTTAGGGTCTCATTTAAATGCTATTAAACTTGTCATATCATCATACTTGCTTGAGAATTGCATCGATGCCATGTGTTGATTGTTGTTTCCCCTTTCTTTCCGGTGTTTGGTTCTTCCTGGTAGAATACGATATCGAGATCGAGATTGAAGACCGAGGTTAACACCATCGAAGATCGACGAACAATACTTCACCAACTGTAACCAAGTCAAGTACAAGGCTTCCGAAGATCTATATTTGGGTATCAACTAACAAGGCAAGCAAAGCCCCACCATTATACAATCCTATGCTTTTGAAAGTATTTCATTCTTGCCATGATGCATACGATTCTACTTTGGTCTTTATCGATAGATATAGTATCCTATATGTTGCATTACTCCCTTTGAGCTTATATTACCTGATCCATTGCTCCTAGCATAACTAGGTTTGGCTTGTGTGCACTGCTAGAGCTTATCTATGTCTTGCTTAGCCATGCTTAGGCGTCAGTGCTGGTTCATCCAGAAGGTGTACCAAATGCAAAGAATCTAGTAAGACAGGAGAACATGGTATATTGATGAGGTAAGATCAGTGGTAAAGGTTAAACATGCTAAAGCTTGTATGGAAGGCCACGGTGGAATGTGGTTTTTATAGTCCATGCTCGCCACCACTAGGACCCGAATTCTTGCCTTTGGACCAAGACGAGCGTACAGCCACACGGGGTTTATGGGGACCTCTCGAATAACTAACTTGCCTAGTAGATTTCATGAGTCACATAGTTCGGGCGCATAGTTCGGGCGTTCCATTCGACATATGTATAGAAAATGTTTTGAAAGATTTGGCGGGTGAAGGTGCATCATAACAGGTAGGTAAGCGTGGCCGAGGTTGCTTGGGGTAGATGGCGCCCCTCGTAAACCAACCCCGACACACATCTCTAGGGACCGGCTTCGGGACTTGACCTGTTATAGCGGAACTATCCTTAGGGCGTGACTCATGGTCTCGGCAAAAGCAAGGTAAAGGTCGTGTCTAACCACCCTCTGTCGGCCTTCCAAGAATGAGGGCTAATGTACTGGCATTAAGAGTCGGTTAGTACGTGTGGGTAAAGTTGTGCACCCCTGCAGGGTTAAATCTTTTCGAAAAGCCGTGTCCACGGTTATGGACGACTTGGGAATGAACGTGAGATCATAGAGAACTTTAACCTAATCGTAAAACTTGGTAGATCAACTAATGTTTGTTAAGGATGCTTCCTCATGGGTACGAGGGGGTGATCCTAGTTGTGAGACGATGATGATTTGGTGGATATCAAAAGATGGTGATCAATTCTTCGGAGATGTCGCTCTCTTATCCCCTTTTAAAATATTCTGATTAGACGAGCTTCTTCTCTCCCTCTTGTTTTACAAACAAAGATGGCTTTATGCAAAACAACCCCACCAGCCATAAGTCTTGCGGAGTACAGCCTGTACTCACCCTTGCTTTGTTGATACTTTCAGCGTAAGTGTTCCCCTGAAGATGATTTTGGTACGACATCGACACCGACGAGTAGCTTGGGGTTCCCGGCCGGCAGCCTAGAATCTATGGGCTAGGACGTCATCATTATGCTTCAAGCCTCTTAGGCCATTTGTTAAGTTTGCTATACGTAATATCATAATTTTCCTTCCGTTATTTCATGTTTGTGGTCAATGACATCTGCTTATAATATTTTGGGTCTTCGCTCAGTTATGAGCTTGATGTAATAATTTTTGTGTCGCAGGGTTACTGTTGTGTTATAGATTTCTCTCTGGATATCCTCGAGCTCTAGGTTAAGCTTATGTCAGGCTAAGGTCTGGATTTGTTTAACCCTGATCCCCGGGGTGTCAGAGAAATTTATCCCAAAGGTACTAAGAGTTTCGCGACCAACTATACGACGGGAATAAAAATTATGGCTATATATTTTCGGTCGTATAGATATCGATGCTTGTTTTAGAAATTTATCTCGAGAGACAGACAGTTTAACGACCAACTATACGGCAGGATCGTTGCGATTCGGCCATATAGTTACGTCTGTATAGCTGTTTTCTGCATAAAAAACCCCTAGTTGGCGGCGTCGCAACTATACGGGCGGAACAACATCACCCGCCCGTATAGTTCCGTCAGTATAGTTTGGCTCCACCACAAAATCGCACCGGGGTGGCTAGGTCTCTCACCCCTCCTCATTATTTTTCTCATATTCTCTATCCAAACCTCTCAAAATCCATCTAGAACTCTTAATTCTTCACGGATTTCGTTCGTTTGAGTGGGGGAATCAACAGATCGGTATGTTTCTCTCCCTATCCATGCTTTATTTTCAGATTTAGATGGTTGAAACTCTCGCATTGATCGAGTGGATGAACTCAAGCTTATTTTGTTTTTCCTATTGATTTCTCATGTTAGGATTGAATTTTTCCATGTAGGATCGTTCATATATCATGTAGAAACTATATGGCTAAGGTTTTATGGTGAAATTTTTCAATGCATCATGATGAATAAAATCGGTAACCTCTTTCGTTCGAGCAAGCGCCAACGGGGTGAGGGCTCAAGCTCGGGGTCCCGAGCCGAGCACAACCCCAAGTTGGCCATGGTTTCATCAAGGAGGGTGCTTCCCACACGTTGGGCCGACCACAGCTTTCTCACCGCGGCAGGGTTGAAGGCGCACTTCGACCTCATGTGCAACAAGGTTGGGTTGACAGTACTTGGCTTCGCAAGCCACGACACCTACACCGAGCTTACCCATGAGTTCCTTGCCTCCTTCTACGACAGCCACAAGGATAAAGGTAATATGTGCACGGTAAGCTTCACCATGAACTGACAACACTATGAAATAAATTTTGAAAAATTTTGTGATGCTTTCGGCTTTCCCCATGTTAGGGAGCCAACTATTACTAACCTCAATGGCATCACAAGCGGAGAAACTTGGGAGGTCATCTATGTTAATGGTGGCACCAACTTTTATCATAAGAAGATGTCCACCATTCAGAACCCAACCATCCGCTACTACGCCTTGTTCCTTGCCAACACTCTACTAGGAAGAGGTGACACCGGTTTCATGGCCAACGCGGACATGGCAATGATCGCCAAGGCTCTTTATCCCACTGCGTCACAAAGCCCCAATCCTGCAGCTCTACTCATCCATCACTTTCGCCACCAAAGCAACAAGAACAAAGGTGATATTCGCATTGCCGTATTGGTAACCCACCTTTCCCATGCATTTAATATTTTATTACCTATTATACAAGCTATTGACGGTACCAAGTTTATGGTCGTCAAGTATTTAACTACTCGTGGCTTCCTTGGTGTTTACCAAGCTAACCGGAGGCTTCGAGCCTATCAGTTTAGTTATCTTGATGATGCACAGGGTGAGACGGTTCTGTTTCCCTGTACCCAAGCCTTCTCAATTGTGGAGAAGGACACTTGGATCCTCACCAAGGACCAAGTGATGCAGATCATGGCTGAACTTCAGCCCGATGAGGAGGAAAATGAAGAAGGAGGGCAGTAGGATGAGGATGAGCAGGAGCATGAGGATGAGCCAAGGCACGATCCTTCTTGGGAGGGACAGCCGCAACAACAGCAAGGAGGAGCTTGCGACCCGTGGCCCAACCAGCCCCAGCAGGGGTACAACTACGTCCCCTATCAGGAATTCCAGCAGTTCAACCAGCCTGTTGGGGAGATCGACCACACTCTTAAAGAAGTGAATGAAGATGTGAGTACTTTGACTCACAACTTCAGTCACTTCATGACCCACTTCCTCGACTACTACCAGCAGTATCTGCACCAGCCACCAAATGATGGCAACAACTGAGCCTCGCAATAGCCTAAGCTTGGGGGAGGTATGAAAACCTACAAATTTTGCATTCATGTCTTTATTTCTTCTTTTGATTTATTTTATTTCTTCAAATTTGCATGTTTATTTTCAGTTTTTCATTCCTAAACCAAAAAATACAAAAAATTACCTGTAACTTTATTTGCAAATTCGTTTCTTTGTTTCTCTCGGAGATTGCTCAATTTCAGGTGACTTGGCAATATGGAAATATAGAAGGGGTTCGACTCAAATACGAGAACGAAGCAAGCAAGAGGATGTATCATATTCCTTTCATGACTCTCTCTGCAACCTTAAATTGATCCTATAATTATTTACTCGCTTGCACTGGATTCACTCCCCACTTATCTTGTTATCCTACAAATTCTATTCCTTTGCTAGTATCTTCTTTTTAGCTTTGAAACATTGAGCAATGAACTTGGTTAAAAATACTTCCTACATTTTTACAACAAGAAAAAGTATCTGGAAGATGACTTGAGTCCATGTTTAGCTCAAAGAATTTGATTTAAGAACTACTCCATCCCATTTGAGCTTAATATAAATAGACTTTATAGTACCTTTGAATGAAATTATTTGATAAAATGGATGCTTTGAAGTAGTAAAAATTATGCCACTAATTTTTCTAATAATTACCGTAAGATATTGCTTTACGCGTGTCATTACAACTCTGTCGTGCTTCATGGGGAACTATTAACTCCGTTGGCCAACCACTTGATTTCGACTATTGAGTTATGTAAACGTCTGTAGCAGGAATGCTATGAAGGGTAAAATATTTAGTGTCCTCATGGTTTCACGTTCCAAGTGAAGTTGTAGTACTCGTCTGACCCATTATTTCTCAACAATTATTTATTGGCATGGTCACGAGTGCACAACACAGCCCCAATTAACATGTTAAAATTAGTGGCATGATTTCTCTATGAAAGAGCTGAAATTTTTTAAAGACAAAAGAAAGAAAAAGGTTCTTTGAGAGTCTTGAAATTTTGACATGGGAGTAGATGAGTTGTTCTTGAATTAAATGTTTTGGTGCCAACTTGAGTACTCTTAATTGATTAAGCAAACAAGAACAAAAAGTTTTCATCTCTCAACAAGGAGAGACACCAAAAGAATTTGTCTCACTTTCCTAGCTAAACTTTTGACACTTGCTTGGGCATATGATTTATTTGCTAGCAAGATATACGTGGTTAGGAGGCAGACTCAGTCCAATCTTGTGAATACTTGCATGATCATATTTAAGATTGCATGGATTATGAAGAAACAAAATTGACACCAATTCAAACTTGTAAGTTCTTTTATTTTCAGTCTCGAATCTCCGCTATTCTTCCTGATTTCCTTGTCACTCGAGGGCGAGGAACATCTAAGCTTGGGGGAGTTCATAGCTGTGAGATTCAACACATTTTTGATGGCTTTTATTGATGATTTTCTCCCGGATTTGATCGTTTTCTAGCTTTACCTAACGCTAATACTTCAATAGCAAAGAAAACTTCATTTTTAATGTGTGTTTTAGGTTCTGAATGTCAACACAAGGTTTTAACAAGAGAAACACAATATTCTGGAGAAAACAAGCAAGTATCTCTTTGGAAGCACTCGAGGGGAGCATACAGAGGCTTTAACGAGCAACTATACGGCGGGAATATTTTTCCGGCAGTATACTTGCCGCCGTATAGTTGCCGCCGCCTCTGTCTTGTCAAAAGGGACAACTTCTGTGAAGGGACCAAGGACGAAAACACAACCCAACAGCCGCCATACCATCCAGAAGGGAGAAAGAGGAGATCCAGGGAAGAAGGGGAAGATGTTCTTCATCTCGCTCCACGATCTTCGACCTCCTAGCCAATACACCCCCATAGCAACTACTTGTACTTGAGATAGAGAGGGATCTTCACCTTGATAGACTAGGGTTTGAGATTGTTTCTTCCCATCTTGAATTGGGTTGGATATTTTTATATTCTTATTGTGGATCTCCATGCTAATATAAACACGAATTCCCTTTAATTGATTATATCGATGATATGTTCTTCTCTCATGTGTGAGTAATTCCCTTGGGTGTGGGAGATGTAGGGAATTGGTGGGATGTGATGTGCCTTCATATATTTTCCATTAGTTAGTGATTGATTCTAATTACTATATTATGTGTGCTTGACTATCTGTGGGATGCCTAATGCTTGTTGTCCAATTAAGGACCCAAACAACATGATGCTTTGTTCTACATAGATAAGATCTTGTTTGCTGGCAGACCGACGACCCCCGGGTGACAAGGGGATATCAATGGAAAACTAGTAGACTCGAGGATAACGGGGAACCACTGTGCTTCTTGCATTAGTCCGATCCAAGGAGCTTAATCGCTAATCGACCTGAAGGGTCTTAATCGTCTAGTGTCTCACCATGGTTTTGGTAACAGGCTAGTAGGATTATTGAAGCTGGGATGAAATCTACCAAGAGGAGTTCTGGCTAATTATGGGTTGCTTGCCTACACATATATTTATAAGATTATAATTGTTACATTTATCATTCATCCACCTGGCATAGTCACTATCACCATGAACTGAATCTCCCCGCGCCTTCTTTTTCCATCTGTAGGAAACAACAAACAACCAAGTCGTTCTTTACTTTTATGCTTTATATTTCTGAACTTTACATTTTCGATGTATTTAAATAGATCTCATTTAATCAAAACCCCATTCTTATTTCAACACTTGTAGTCAATTCACTCGAAGACCTGTGACAATTTCTGGTGTGACAAAGACTTCACCCATAAACACTTACCTTTGGGATCCCTATGGGATCGATATCTATACTTCGAAACTAGCTACAAACGATCTGTGCACTTGCAGACATCATTGCAATGACTACGATGCATACACAAATATGTTATCATGTGATGATAAAGTATTAATGGCAATCAAGGTGACATTAGTAAGTTGCAAAGGATTTTGGGCTATAAAGTCCAGACCCAAGACTCAACCTCTTCCATGAGCGAGCATGATCAAAGGTGCCGGGATATATGGTGCCGATGATTAGTAACAAATGCATCTAGTTTATTTGTACTCTAGTGCAAGTGGGAGACTGTTGGAAATATTCCCTAGAGACAAATAATAATATGGATTATTATCATATTTCATAAACTTTATGACTAAGTTTTATATCATGCTATAACTGTATTTGAAAGGAAACATCAATACACGTGTGCTATATAAACCACCAGGAGTTCCTGGTGAAGCTCTACTCACTGGTTCATTGGTCAACAAATGATCAAGGTTTCCTCATCATGTGGCATTTATGCTAGTTGACAATGGAGTCACCTCACTCTGAGAGTGGGATGATGATCTATACCCAACCTAAGAATCGTGACCGGATCATGTCACGAAGTTCAAGTTATGATGATTAGAAAATACCTAGTGTCCTATTTCTTAGACCGTGAGACCATATCAATCACTGTCACCCGAGGATACTTAGATAGCATCAAACGTCATCTAGTGATACGGTGATCATAAAGGTGTGTTCAGTTATTCGGAGGAACATGTAGAGGCATTATGCGTCAAGAGTGGGATTTCTCCATCTACGTGAGGGAAAGATACTCGAGGGCCCACTCAGAGAAGTTACATTCAATAGCTGCGCAGCGTGTGATTTGATCACAGGGATATCACTTGTTGAAACAAGTTGAATAGCATTTGTCGATAACGAGATTAAACGCAACATGGTGATGTCAATGATCAGATCTCGAGGAATGCAAGTATCAAGAGACAAAATGAATATGACACAACGTTCATGGTTCAGTGATGAAAGATTCGTGGAATGCACATGGGTCAACATGGGCATCCAGGTCCCTCTAATGATCACTGGTATGGGAAGGTCTCGACCATGTCTATAGTGTTCCCAAACCGTGGGGTATCACGCTTAAGGGCTTGATGATGCTCAAAGAGTGTTTTGGTATAGGCAGAATCACCGAAGGAAAGAGACAGGGAAAATCGGAAGGGTTTCGGTAAGTATGGAGGATGTCCAGAGTGGGGTGGAAGGAGTTCCATAACCACGGGGATTGAATAATATGTAAGTAAATGTTAAATAATGATTTAATCATTTATTTACAATTATTTAATAAAAGAAAAATGAATTTAAAGGTCAAATACCTAATTGGGCCTAATTCCATAGGGAAAGGCCCATGAGGGAAAGACCAAAGGAGAAGAGAGAGGGGGTGGCCGGCTAGGCCAAGGGACCCCGCGTGGGTCCCACTTGGGCCCTGGCCAGCAGCGGCTAGCCCCCTCCTCCCCTCTCCTTTGTTTAGTCCTACATGGCTAAGGCAATTAACTATGTGGGGAGTTTTTCCCCTATATAAAGAGAGGTATTTTGACAAAATAAATACACCAATAATCAATAAAGGGTTTCCTCTCTTTTGGGAAGACATCTAGTTGATACTCTCTCTTTCCCGTGACCATGGTCCCAAGTGATGCCCACAAGTATAGGGGGTCGCTGAAATCTTCAATGGGAAATATTACCCAAATTTATAGTTCGACACAAGGGGAACATAAGAATACCAATAAGACTTTAGCAATTGAGGCATGACTCTCAATCACACCTGTGTATCAATAAACTTGCAAATAAAGTGGTGATTAATGGCAGTTGATTCAAAGCAGTAAAACAAAACAGTAGATAAAGTTGCAGATTTCGAATTTTCACCGAAAGTAATGGTGTGAAACTTTCAGTGGCTAAAACATAGGCATGAGGTGATAGCAGGGTATTGCATGACTGATATCCATCATATAATGTATCATACTAACATGGCATTTATCTCTAATTCAGTTGTGTGTAGGTGTGTGTTCCAAACATAATCATGCATGTAAGTGTTCATAATATATTTTGTCCTGCCTGCCCATTTCACCGGGGCCAACTAGTACTACAGGCAATTAAGGTCTACCTTTTCAAATAGACCGGAACAAAGCATTAACACTTCATGAACACAAAGTATCCTCAAACTATCATATATTCCCATTGTTTTCCCTAACTGTCACATTAGGGTTTAGAGGTTCAACATAATAATAGGCAATACACTTTGCAAATACATACCAAACTCAAATATATGATTGGGCAATAAAAGTTCAGTACTGAAATCATGTCACTCGGGCCCTAGCAACAAGCATTAAACATAGCAGAAGTGTACCAACACTCAAACAAGAATGTCTACAAGATAAACACCTCAAATATTGATACATATGGATGATTACATGATGGATATCATACAATCCGCATCCTCCTCACATGTCCACGGGGAATTACTCACACATGATGATGCAGGAGGAACTCATGGTCATTGCTGATGATGATGGTGCTGGAGAAGACCTCGAAATCCCACTCTCTAGGGTGGAGAGCAGGACCAATCTGACCCCCGAAACAAAGATCCTGGCTCTGGCGGTGCTCTTTTTTGGGAAACACTCCATGCTTCTAGATACCTAGGTTTTCAGGTATATAAGTGGGTACGCCAAAGGAGAGGCCGAGGTGATGCTCCGCCGCCAAATGGGCCTAGGTGGCACGCACCCTTACTGGGCGCGCCACCTGGTCCCTTTTGGGCCTCGTGGCTCCATCTGCTTGATTCCATGTTCCTAGACTTCATTATTTGGTGAAAAACTGCTATGGTATTTTTCCTCGATTTTATTTCCTGTGAAAACTGGCAGAAAGAAGACTTTTGCTAAAAACAACGTTAGATTCAGCAATTTTATCCAAGTATGGGAAGATTCCAGATCAAATCATTGAGCAAAGTACTTGAAAAAGTAGATACATTTGGGATGTATCAGCTCCCCCAAGCTTAGCTCGTTATTTGTCCTCAAACAACTCAAACACAATGTAGAAGCAACAAAAAGACTTTGACAAGAACTTTGCTCTATTCATGCATAACACGTTAACATGGGAAATATTTGAAACATAGCTTTATCAATGAATAGCAAAGTAATAATAAGAATCTACTATGCTGGTGTACAAATGATTATACATGGTACAAAGGAGATAATATATGGCAACACTATTTGAGCATGATTACCTAGTAGTGGCAACAAACAAAGTTCTCACGTCGCATTTGGTTGAATCATTTGTAAGGTTTTTGAGACCTTTGATTCTTTCAATTGTTGATAGGTAATTCATCATGCTTGCATCGTGAACTAAATACTTTGGGGACACTATATCAGTCTAGTCTTTCAACATTTAAACACTCATAGAAGACCCATACATGAGTAAGTTGCTAGTATCTTTAGCTGACATCAGATGGAGTCGAATAGGATATGTGCTTTTTGGGTATGTTTCTCGCACTTTTCCATGAGTGGCAGGATTTTGGTTTCCGCTTTTTGGGCTTACAAGTCTTTTTTCATTCAGCTTTGAGTGGATTTTTGTATCCATAACATCAATATTTTTGATTATAAGCATTTAAACGAATAAGCATCTCTTGATTTTTGCCTTTCTTTGTGGGAACTTCTTAGTTTTAGCCCGTTTTCTTCCGTAGAAGAGCCAACTCATTGGGATATTTCATTTTTTCAGGATAGGGGTTTAAAGGATGGGTGCCCACCAACACAATGATGGCCATGTTGGTGGAATTAGCTTAAAGGCTAGCGGAAAGGCTTAGTTGTCAACTAAAGATACTATAAAATCACTAACATATGATTCGAAGATGAGATTCACAATTTGAAAAACTGGACTATCATACGAGCCTCAACCTCCATATTTCAAAGACACATAGGAACATAAATATTCATTATTGAATATGTGCCAAGTCCACATCAACAAACATAATGGGATGCATAGACTTTTGTTTAGGGCTACTACCATGCAATAAAGTTAAAATAATGTTCCCTAATAGCATCTCATTTGCCTCATTATATAGCCAAAAGGGCACAAACAAAGTAACCATCCATTACCACTTCCCTAAGTATTAATGAAACTTTGCTCGACCATTTTCTAATGTTAACTTGCATGCATAAGTACATCAAAGGAGCCATGCCTATTTTATCAATACATACACATTGATTCATCATTGTTGTTTTTCCTTTCCCATCTTGAACTTCACAATGTGCTCATATATGTTGAAATAAAGCGAATAGATATAACTTGGTTCATTCCATATTCCATTTTCATCAATTTCAAAAATATTGCTGCAAGATTTTCCATTAACCACTTCTCATAAAAATGGTGATCTATAGTGGCTGTGATCCATATTTTATCATAACATTGAATTAGGGATCATTTACAAGTCAACTAGCCACTTTTAGTGTTAAAAATTGAAATCTGCCAACAAATTACTACGGAAATGCAACACAATATTTCCCTACTTAAACATCCCAGGATTTTTTTCCAATTTTTGTGTGTGTGGGGATGAAAAGTTATAGTTGCTATATAAATTTCAGCCTAATCGGAGTTACAAATGAAAAATAAAAAATAAAACAGTGAACAACATCATGCAAATCTCTGCAACTCCTTCTACGTGCAACTTCAAAAACAAATTTTTTTTTGGTTTTCAGTTTTAGACAACAAAAGAAATCAACTTAAAGGCAAGCTAACTACATAAACAAACAAAATCTTTTTGGGTTTTGGATTTTACAGAAATGAAACTACAACTCACATAATTTAAACAATTCTAATCATGGCATATATAATGAAAAGGAAAGGAGGAAATCATACTCCCCCAAGCTTTGGTGAAACCTAGTAGCCCGGATAGTTGGGATCATGCCCCTAATCATATTGTCCACCTCCATAATATGGTGGCTATTGCCCCCATGATGGCCTTTGTGGCGGTGCATCCTCTTCCTGCTGCTGAGAAGAGGAGCCTTCTCTGACGTGATAATCAGGTGATGCAGGCATGCTATCCCATGTTGTATGTGCTGGAGGTTGAGAGTAATCCACCATATTGCTGGTGAAGATGATTCAGCAACCTCTCCCCATTCATACTCGTTGACTAGGGCTGCCCACTTCCCTCTTAACCTGTCAAAATAATCAATACGAGGAAGCAAAGTGGATTCCAACCTACCACGGTTAACCATATATTGATACATCATGTGAACTATGCCATATTAATTCACTCAATATCCCCATGCGTACCAACATGTTAGTATCCAAAATAATGGGTCTCGGAACCGGAGTTCCCATGTATTCAAATTTCCTTTCATTCTTAAGGTATTCAAAATGTGGCTATTGCTCCAGCATGAAGAGGTTTGGTGCTATTATGTTTTACAACATATGACAAGGTTCTAGCCATAATCACACCCACGTTGTATTCAGGAGCTACACCTTCCTTAGCACATTTTAATAAATAAATTATGGGGCCCATGCATCCCGTTGAGTTCTTCCTAGCAAGAAATCCTCTAACAAGAAACAATGCAAAATATCTTAATGCAGGGTGTTGAATATGAGTAAACTTTCCTCTATGAATATCCTCAGGCACATCTACACTTATACTCCTCCAAAATGAATGGAGGCTCTCATCAGAATCAGTAGGAATAGCTTCCCATTTTCCTTCATTAGGGACATGTATGGCATTATCGAATTCCTCTAAGGGCATGATCAACCTTTGACCCTTCATGAAAAACCTCACATCAAAAGTGCTGGGAGTTTCTTTACCTCTGCTACTTACCTTTCCTTTGGTTTGTACAAACCTAAAGGTGGCTAGGACCTGACTGCTCATCTCGTAGTAGGTTGGTTGAGGATGTCTTGCAAGGTTTTATGCAAGAAATAAGTAAAATCTTCATAATGCCTTCATTGCATTGGGATCAGGCCATTTGGTAGCCTTCACCTTCAAGGCCTCCACCTTAAACATCATCTCATCTTCCCATTCTTGCTCTTCATCGTAATTGGTCAAGGATCTTGAGCCTCTCCTTGGCCTCAAACTCCTCATGAGGCTTTTTCCCTTGTTCATCGTGGACGAGAGCTTGCAGTACTAAGAATAAAAATCACTAAACAATTAGATGTATCAAGTTATAAGCATCTAGAGATACTCCAAAAAGTTTCTACCAAGCATTACTATAAATCATTTCCACTAGAAGCTTAAAAACCATGGATTTTCATGCATGAGATGTAGCTCCAAGAGCAACATTTTTCTCACAATATAAAGGATTATATCAAGAATAACTTGGATGAGTGGTGGAGTCACATACCAATGAGTAACCCCTCCAAAGAAATTTGAAAATGGCTGCCAAAAGTTGGAGATTGAGAAATGGGAAGCAAGGGAGCAGAGGAAAAAAATTCAAGTGGTACATGGTCGGGTTCTGAGAGGAAATGAAGAAACTGGGAGGTTGGAGGCCACCTAACTCCTCCTGGAGGGCCCATAAGGGTTGGGGCGCGCCCACCCCTGCTAGGTGCGCCACTAGGCCTTTCCTGGCCCCTGTTTGCTTTCTGGCAGTGTCCTTTGGCAGGGTGGATCCTCTGTGCACAAAATGACTTGGGAATGCTTTCGTAATTTTTGGAAAATATTTTATGTGTAAACTTTCGTGAACTCAAAAATCATCAAAAACAAACATAAAATAATTAAAGTAACTAATTCTAAATGAAGGAATTCATATAAATTATAATATACTGTAGAAATAACTTAACTGGTGATCACCATCCCATCATTATCATGTTAGAAATGAGGTTGACCAAGGCTCATTAATACTATGATAAGGATATAAACAATGGTTCACTTTATTTTTTTAAGAGGGAGGAGTTCAAGGTACCTCATAATGGATTAGAATAGTTCCAATCATTATTATTTCATACTTAGGACTAGGAGGGAGAATAGGAATCTCAAAACTGCCAATTATAAGAACTTTTGGTTCAATGACATTAACACCTCTCTTGGGTAACTCAATAGAATTCTTCTTTGGAAAATATATAGTGTGCTCCTTCCCTTTCACATTAAGTTTTACTTCGCTTTCCGTAAAATTAATCACAACCCCTGCAGTATTTAGGAAAGCTCTACCAAGAATAATAGACAAGTTATCATCTCTAGGCATATCTAACATAACAAAATCTATGGGGATCTGCACATTAGCAATCATATTAAGAACATCCTCACATATACCAATAGGAATAGCAGTAGATTTATCAGCCATTTGAAGTGAAACTTCCATAGGTACTGATATGTTGCTAACGTATCCATAATTTTTATGTTCCATGCTTGGTTTTATCTACTTTCTTATGGTTTGTTCCAACTTTGGAGTACTTTCTATACACTTTCTTGGACTAACCTATTAACAAGAGCCATAGTGTCAGCTGCTTGTTTGTTGCTATTTTTGGTTCCAAGAAAGTCAGAAAAAGAATATTCTCAGAATTGGACGGGACAAAAGCCAAAGTTAGTTTTTCACCGAGGGGCACAAGGAGCCAGAATACGAGACGGAGAGGGGCCAAGGGGCCTCCACACCACCTAGCCGCGTGGCCGAGCCTGGCCCATGCCAAGGGGTGGTCTGGCCAACTCTGACACCCCCTGGGCCTCCCCTTTCGCCTATATATCGCCTCCGATACAAAAACCCTAAGTACCCGATCAAAATTCCACGAAAGAGTCTGTAGCCGCCGTCATCTCCATCCCTGGATCGGGAGGGATCTAAAGCTCTTCCCGGCACCCTGACGGAGGGGAGAATTCACCCTGGAGGCCTTCTTCATCACCATGCAAGCCTCTGATGTGATGCGTGAGTAGTTCATCCTTGGACTACGGGTCCATGTAGTAGCTAGATGGCTGGTTCTCCACATTTGTGCTATCATGTTTAGATCTTGTGAGATCCTTTCATGATCAAGATCATCTATTTGTAATTCCTACATGTTGTGTTTGCAGGGATCCGATGGATATTGAGATGCTATTTCAGATTGATTATTGATTCTATTATGTCTTTGTTATTTGTGATCTTGCATGCTTTCCATTGTTAGTAACTATCTTGTCCAAGTAGATGCTAGCAACTCCAAGAGTTAGTATTTATGCTCGATAGTGGGTTCATGCCTCTAGTAATCTGGGGAAGTGACAGAAATCTCTAAGGTACTAGATGTGTTGTTGCTACTAGGGAGAAAACAACAATCCTTTGTTCATAGAACAATCATATTGTTTACTTTACACACAATGCGTAATGCAATTATCTGTTGCTTGCAACTTAATACTGGAGGAGGTTCGGATGATAACCTGAAGGTAAATTATTAGTCATAAATGTAGTTGGATTACAGTCTATGTATAATGTTGTAATGCCCAATCAAATCTCAAAGGAGTCCAGATGAGTAGTATATGCGTATTGCTTTCTCGATGTTTGTCAATTGCCCTGCTATAATTTGTTCACCCAACATGTTATCTATCTTTAGGAGAGCCACCACTAGTGAACTATGGACCCCAATCCTTTCTTTTACCATCAATCTACAACTGTTTACTGCTTTCTGTTTACTTTCTGCAAACTATTACTTTCTTCCACACAATACGTTTAATCCTTTGTTTTCAGCAAAACTGGTGAGATTGACAACCTCACTGTAAGTTGGGGGCAAAGTTCGGTGGTTGTGTTGTGCAGGTCTCCACGTTGCTGCTAGCACCGGTAGTGCGCCCTACCAAAGTTCAGCTAGCAACACCTTTGGGGTGTTTCCTTGCTCCTACTGGTTCGATTAAACCTTGGTTTCATAACTGAGGGAAAACTTGTTGATGTGCTCATCATACCTTCCTCTTGGGGTTCCCCAACGAGCTCGAGATATCTTGGGCCATCAAAGCTTTTTCTGGCACCGTTGCCGAGGAACGAAGAAGAAGTAGCTCCCATATCAACCACACGCCATCAAAAGTATTTTTATGGCGCCGTTGCCGGTGAGTCAAGGACATCTTCACAAGGGGAGTCCCTCATAACCAATCTCTTTACTTTGTTATTTTTGTTTTGCTTAGTTCACTTTTTATTTGTTTGCTTGTTTCTTTATCAAAAACACAAAACAATTAGTTTTACAAGTTTTCTTTCTTTATTAAAAATACAAAGAAATGACTACTCTGGAAAACACTAAGTTGTTTGACTTCACTAGCACCAACAACAATGATTTCATGAGCACACCTATTGCTCCACCTGTTCCTGAAGCTACTTTCTTTGAAATTAAACCTGCCTTACTCAATCTTGTTATGAGAGAACAATTTTCTGGTATTGGTAATGAAGATGCTACTGCTCATCCAAATAACTTCGTTGAACTTTGTGAGATGCAAAAGCATAGGTATATAGATGGAGATATCATTAAGCTTAAATTCTTTCCTTTCTCTTTGAGAGGAAAAACTAAAGAATGGTTGAATTCCTTAAACTAGGAATAGTACTGATTCTTGGACAAAATGCAAAGATGCTTTCATTGGGAAATACTATCCTCCTGCTAAGATTATATCTATGAGAAGTGAAATAATGAAATTTAAGCAATCTGATAATGAACATGTTGCTCAAGCTTGGGAAAGAATGAAATCTTTGTTAAATAATTGTCCCACTCATGGACTGACTGCTTGGATGATTATCCAAACCTTTTATGCAGGATTGAACTATTATTCAAGAAATCTATTGGATTATACTGCTGGAGGTACCTTTATGACCATTACTTTGGGTGCTGCAACAAAGCTTCTGGATAATATGATGGTTAACTATTCTGAATGGCACACTGAAAGAGCTCCACAAGGTAAGAAGGTAAATTATGTTAAAGAAACCTCTTCCTTGAGTGATAAAATTGATGTTATTATGTCTATGCTTGTTAATGGGAAATCTCATATTGATCCAAATCATGTTCCTTTAGCCTCTTTGGTTGCTCAAGAAGAGCAAGTTGATGTGAACTTTATAAGAAATAACAATTTTAGCAACAATGCCTACAGGAATAATTTTGGTAACAACAATTATAGGCCATATCCTCCCAATAATGGTAATGCTTATGGAAATTCTTACAACAATAATAAGAGTGCACCCTCTGAACTTGAAGTTATGCTTAAAGATTTTATTAGTAAACAAACTGCTTTCAATAAAACTATTGAGGAAAAACTCTCTAATGCTGAAAGAAATATAGCATCTTTGGCTGAAGCTCAATCTTCTTTGAATAAAATGGCTGCTAAACCTAAAACTAATGACGCTTTGCTGCTACTAATGCCATACAAGTTAGAATTGATGAAAATGTTAGACTATTGGCTGAATTGCATGCTAAGTGGGAAAGAGAAGATGAAATTGCTAGAAACATTAGTGTTTCTACTATCACTACCACTAGTGTTGAGGCTAGCAATAGCTCTACTACTTTAGATGATAATTATTATTTTGATCTTGGTGGTTGCAATATCTCTGAAGTTATTAAGTTCCTACAAAAGCTTGCTAAAAGTCCTAATGCTAGTTCTATGAATATGGCCTTTACAAAACACATTATTGATGCTCTCATAAAAATTAAAGAAGAAAAGATGAAACATAAAGCCTCTATTCCTATAAAACAAGAAGATGGTTGGGAACCCACCATTAATATGAAAGTGAATGATTTTGATTTCAAAGCTTTATGTAATCTTGATAGTAGTGTTTCTATTATGCCTAGAAGGATTTATGATATGCTTGATTTGCCACCATTGGAAGATTGTTATTTGAATGTCCCACTTGATGATAATGCTAAAAAGAAACTCATGGGGAGTATTAATGATGTTCTTATTATGGTTAACAATGCCTATGTCCCTGTTTATTTCTATGTTTTGGATGTTTAATGCAATGCTTCTTGTCCTATTACTTTGGGAAGACCTTTTCTTAGAACTGTTGGTGCCATTATTGATATGAAAGAAGGCACCATTAAATATCAACTCCCACTCAAGAAAGGTATAGAACACTTCCCTAAGAAGAGAGAGAAGATTTCTTTTGCCTCTCCTATGAAAACAAAATTTGCTCTTAATGCTTCTTCATTTGAGAACACTTGATCCTTTTTCTTGCTTCTTATGCCTAACTTAAAGGCATTAAAAAAGTACTTATTGGGAGATAACCCAAAAAATTTAGATGAGTCTTGGAAGTTATTACTTTAGTAATAACCGCTCCTTATCCTTTTTATTTGCTTTTTGTGCCAAGAGTAACCTCTAATGAGAGAGAAGTTATGATTGATAAAGTTGCTGTCCCGGAACAGATTTTTGTGCTTCACCGTAAAAATTCGTGTAAAATCTTTGTACGTCCTTTTCAGGCGTGAATTTTGTCCTTCTGACCCAGATTGTTATCTAACTTTCGTTAGTGCAACACTTTTCGATTTGAGCAACAGAAGGTCTTTGCAAAAATTCGTCTTTACCTGCTGGTCTGTTTTGATAGATTTCTGCCATTATTTACATTTGCTTCTTGTTGGTTCCTTTTTGAGTTCTTTTGGGGAATTGAGCTTTTTGAGGGAAGTTCTGCAGTAGCTTGTGTTTTAATGGAAGTTTTATTGGTGTTGTAACTGAACCTAAGGACTTATTATCTTGAGTGCACTAATGTTGCTAATAAAGATTGTGTGAAGGAAAAATTTCAGGTGTATGGAAGGAATGAGTAATGAGATGAAGAGTGGACTAAATCTCAAGCTTGGGGATGCCACGCGTGTCACCCCAAGAAATATCCAAGAAGTACAAGCGTCAAAGCTTGGGGATGCCCAAGGCATCCCCTTCTTCATCAATAAAAATCCCAGGTTTCTTCCAAACACTTAATTTTTATTGTTTCATGCACAATTGTGTTGTTCTTGGAGCGTCTTCTTTTTTGTTTTCGTTTTGGTTTTTCGTTTGCTTGGTTTGCTGAATAAATTGGTTGGACCCTCTCTTTCATACATTGGTTTTCAAATAGTTTTGTTTGGATTGGAAAATAGTATGAAAAGTTCATGCTTAAGTGGTAAAGAGAGCTTATTTTTCACTGTGGCCTATGCTTTGTCATGCCATGCTTGATATTGTTTTGGATTTATGCTTAGTATTCTTTGCTGTAGCATGACTTGTTATAAACAATTGAGATTTCTTAATTTGCCTTGTAAGAATCATGCGTTGTTTTAGCATATTAAAGCATAGTATTCTGGTATTCTCCTTTGATGTTTTATTTGGGTTAACTTGGCACATGCTCACACAATGTTTTGACTATCCCAAGTCACCATAGCCTTTATGATCCTTTATTTTTCAACTTGTAGTATCACTTTATGCTTTGATTAATGATGTTTTGTTGCTCTGCATGATTATGGCCATTATTGCTCTATTAGTTGGTCGCTCCCAGTCTTTTGCTAGCCTCCATAACCAAGTGTGAGTTCCACTCATGCATCCAACTCCTAAAACCAAGTTATTCCAAAGAGTCCACCATACCTACATATTAGCATTTTATATTCCAAGTATATTCATGTTTTTATCTACCTTCCAAATTAAACTTGTTATGTGAAAATTAGTGATTAAAGCTCTCACGAACTCGATGGCACACTTTACTTTCTTGCACTTAATAAACTTGAACCATTCGTCCATCTTTGTTGCGTATATGCTTGCGCTTTATAAGTTGAAGTTAGCAGAACCATGTATCATGGGGAATGCTTTCAACATTGCACTTGTACTTTGTACCTAGTTGATATCATGTTCTTTTGCTTATGGATCCCGGTGGTGTGAAATAAAAGGGGCCTTGTAAGATCATGGAGTTTGTATCTATGTTAGAGAAACGCCTGGACCGCTAGCCTAAGCCATGCCTAATCATGGTGGAAACTTGCAGCATAACCATAATGAGCACTCTATGAAGCATCCTCAATAAAAACCTATATAAATAGCGAATAAAAAGATCATTGAGATGCTCATTGTCTGATTGACTTGTCATTTTGATTATGGGATAGCTCCTGTATCATGTGCAAGGGGTACCCCGTTGGCGGTTCTCTATGATACATATGTACTTACAATGACAAGAGATTACTTGTGACTAAAGTTGAGTAGCATGAGGTTCGGTCTTCGTAAGTAAGGGGCATGAGATTTCAGCTTATAACTTATCAAGCATATCCTCTTAGTTGTGTCACTTTAACCTTAATCACCTAAAGATGCTTATGATAGGGGCAATGAGAGCTGAAAACTAATAAGTACCATATTTTTTGGAAGATCTTTATGAAACTTGAATCCCTACTTCCTTCTATGAAGGCCTTTCTTTTACTTTTATGTTGAGTCTCCACCTTCTATCTTTATTCACCTACTTTGAGAGCATAGTGTCCATTCTTAGTTCTATGTCCATTGTCCCAAGACTTGTTGACTGATGCATCGTTTTGATATTGCTTGTTTTAAACTATTTGTATCTAGTCACTCTTATGAAATTTGAAGGTGTCCTATGCATTTATATTTGCTACTCTATGAGGGACAAGCTGAATGCCACTATACTATGTTTTCTTTATGTGAAACAAACAAACGTCTTGCAAAGCATTGTTATTCATGAATCTTTTGTTTGTGCCTTTTCATGTAGCAACATAGTTGCTTTGTCTTATTGTTAGAACTCTATCTTTCATGTTAGGATTGAAGTACTATGATCCCAGCTATCAATGTTTTACAAATGCTCTTATCAAGTTTATGATGGTGCATGTCACCTAAAAATTATTCTTTCTTTTTATCACTTACCTACTCGAGGACGAGCAGGAGTTAAGCTTGGGATGTTGATACATTGCTAATATATCCATAATTTGTGATGTTCCATGCTTGGTTTTATCTACTTTCTTATGTTTTGTTCCAACTTTGGAGTACTTCCTATACACTTTCTTAGACTAACCTATTAACAAGAGCCACAATGCCAGCTGCCTGTTTTCTGCTGTTTTTGGTTCCAGGAAAGTCAGAAAATGAATATTCTCGGAATTGGACGGGACAAAAGCCAAAGTCAGTTTTTCACCGAGGGACACAAGGAGCCAGAATACGAGACGGAGAGGGGCCAGGGGGCCGCCACACCACCTGGCCGCGCGGCCCAGCCTGGCCTGCGCCAGGGGTGGTCTGGCCGCCTCCAACACCCCCTCGGACTCCCCTTTTGCCTATATATCGCCTCCGATACAGAAACCCTAAGTACCCGATCAAAATTTCACGAAAGAGCCTGTAGCCGCCATCATCTCCATCCCTAGATCGGGAGGGATCTGAAGCTCTTCTCGACACCCTACCAGAGGGGAGAATTCACCCTGGAGGCCTTCTTCATAACCATGCAAGCCTCCGGTGTGATGCGTGCGTAGTTCATCCTTGGACTACGGGTCCATGTAGTAGCTAGATGGCTGGTTCTCCTCCTTTGTGCTATCATTTTAGATCTTGTGAGCTCCGTTCATGATCAAGATCATCTATTTGTAATTCCTACATGTTGTGTTTGCAGGGATCCGATAGATATTGAGATGCTATTTCAGATTGATTATTGATTCTATCATGTCTTTGTTATTTGTGATCTTGCATGCTTTCCTTTGTTAGTAGCTATCTTGGCCAAGTAGATGCTAGAAACTCCAAGAGTTAGTATTTATGCTCGATAGTGGGTTCATGCCTCTAATAATCTAGGGAAGTAACAGAAATATCTAAGGTACTAGATGTGTTGTTGCTACTAGGGAGAAAAGAACAATCCTTTGTTCATAGAACAATCATATTGTTTACTTTACACATCATGCATAATGCAATTATCTGTTGCTTGCAACTTAATACTGGAGGGGGTTCAGATGATAACCTGAAGGTGAATTATTAGTCATAGATGCAGTTGGATTACAGTCTATGTATAATGTTGTAATTCCCAATCAAATCTCAAAGGAGTCAAGATGAGTAGTATATGTGTATTGCTTTCTCGATGTTTGTCAATTCCCCGCTGTAATTTGTTCACCCAACATGTTATCTATCTTAAGGAGAGCCACCACTAGTGAACTATGGACCCCGGTCCTTTCTTTTACCATCAATCTACAACTATTTACTGTTTTCTGTTTACTTTCTGCAAACTATTACTTTCTTCCACACAATACGTTTAATCCTTTGTTTTTAGCAAAACCGGTGAGATTGACAACCTCACTGTAAGTTGGGGGCAAAGTTCTATGGTTGTGTTGTGAAGGTCTCCACATTGCTGCTGGCACCGGTAGTGCGCCCTGCCAAAGTTCAGCTAGCAACACCTTTGGGGTGTTTCCTTGCTCCTACTGGTTCGATTAAACCTTGGTTCATAACTGAGGGAAAACTTGCTGCTGTACTCACCATACCTTCCTCTTGGGGTTCCCCAACGAGCTCGAGATATCTTGGGCCATCAGGTACCAACTTGTTTAAATTAAGTTTCTTATAAAGTGAGAAAGGCATGACACTTACTCCAGCTCCAAGATCACATAAGGCATATTTCACACGAGTATTTTTAATGGTGCAAGGAATAGTTGGAATACCTAGATCCCCTCTCTTTTTATGTACTTTTCCCTTTAAAGAGTAATCAGCAAGCATGGTAGTAATAGCTTCATTGAGTAACTTTCTTTTATTAGTGACAATATCTTTCATATATTTGGAATATGGAGGTACTTTAATAGCATCAACTAAGGGAATTTGCAAGTATAAACTTTTTATCAATACAATAAACTTATCAAACCTTGCATCATCCAAAGTTTTCATTACCTCTTGGGGATATGGTATTGTTCTTTGTACCCATGGATCCATTTCTTTACCTTTTTGTTGTGGTGGATGTTTCTTCTTCTTATTTGTATCCCTTGATGATTGAGGGTCCTCACTTACAATAGGCTCAGATTCTTCATTATTCTCCTCTACTTGCGATTCTTCATTTGGTTGGGACATTTCCACATCATATTCTTCATTATTATTGTCCTTAGTTTTAGCATCAGAGAGAGATACATCATTTTGTTGATCTTCAGAATTCCATTATCTTCATTTTCATTGGGAGATTTTCTTGCAATTAACATCTTCTTAAGAGCCTCTTGCTCTTTCCTTTTTGGATGTCCATAAGGATAATCAGGATCCCAAGTGCTAGAGCCTCCCATTGTATTAACTCCACATATTTGCTTATTCTCATTAAGAAGCTTTTCATATAACTTATTTTGAAGAGAAATCATTTTTTCAACTTGATTATTCATCATTTTGCAATTCTTAATAGTCATGTGAAGAGAGTCAACACAAGAGCCTACTCTCTCATGGAGAACATTTATCTTATGACAGTTCTCTATTATTTCTCTTTCAATATTATGATCATATGTTTCTTGATGAGGAGCAAAATTGCTAGAATGATCAACATAAGATATTTCAGTATGAGGTGATACCTTTCCATTGCTTTGAAAAGAGCATATATCATGAAGTTGAATAGGGAAACATGGTTTATCAATAGCCTTATCATAAAGTTCCTTTAAATGAGAGGATTTAATACCCTTTCCCTCCATAGATTTATGATATTATTCCATATCTTCATTAGATAATATGAGAACACCTTTCTTGTTATGAGTCTTCTCACTTTTCTCTTCTTCTTCTTCTTCAGTATGCCAATCATGATAATTCTGAGTAATAGTATTCAATAATTCCTTAGCTTCCTCAATAGTCTTGTCCCTAAAAATATTTCATGCAACACTATCTAGATAGGTTCTAGAGCTTTCAGTTAGTACACTATAAAATGTATCAAGCAATTCATTATCCTTAAAACCATGTGCAGGAAATCTCCTTCCAATAGCACAAAATCTCCCCAAGCTTGGGGAATACTTTCTTCTCATTTTGTGTGAAGTTACTAATTTCAACTCTCATAGCATGTATTTTACTATCAGAAATATACTTATGTAAAAACACATACAAGCACGACTCCTTACTAGTAATGGACTTAGGAGATAATGATATGTACCAAGTTTTTGCATCTCCTCCTAAGGAGAAGGGAAACAATTTTAAGAAACAATAACGTTGTTGAATCTTAGTTTTTCCAAATAAGCAAGAAGTATCTTATAAATTTATTAAATGCTCATAAGGAAATTCTTCTTCCTTACCATGGAACTTAGATGCTTCCACTCTTTCTATTATTTCAGGGTCAATTTCAAAATCATAATCTTTATCTTTAATGAATATTGCAGGTTCTTTACATTTACTAGCAACAGGAAATAGTCATCCTAGAGAAAAAGTACTCAGAGTTTCTTCAAATTTATCCAAGTCATCTAGATCAAGATTCATAAAAGCTTTAGTGAATGGAATATCCTCTTCACTAGGTGCCTTTTTAGAACTAGTGGCATTATCTTTTTCATTGACATGTTCATCTTCATCATATTCAGATTCCATATCATCATTGGACAAGGACTTAGATAAATCAGGCGTCCCCTCTTTATCTTGGCCATCATCCAACAAATATTTTTCATTGTTATTAGACATCCTAGACAATGGTGAACTTGCTAGGATAGTATTTTTGTTTTTAATAGAAGGAGTAGTAACAACATTAGGTGAAAAGTTTGTCCTAGAGGGCAAATTCGTACCTCTTCTTGTAGTAGAAGGCATAATATCCTTCTTTGCAACATCCTTACTCTTTCGCATGATGAGAGACAAGTAAGTACATCAAGTAAATGATATCAGATGGTCTTACCAATAAAGCTAGGATCCCCAACAACGGCGCCAGAAAATGTCTTGATGCCCACAAGTATAGGGGATCGCTGAAATCTTCGATGGGAAGTATAACCCAAATTTATAGTTCGACTCAAGGGGAACACAAGAATACCAAAAAGACTTTAGAAATTGAGGTGTCACTCTCAATCACACCTGTGTATCAATAAACTTGCAAATAAAGTGGTGATTTATGGCTGTTGATTCAAAGCAGTAAAACAAAACAGTAGATAAAGCCACCGATTTCTAGATTTCACTAGAATTAATGGTGTGAAACTTTCAGTGGCTAAAACACAGGCATGAGGTGATAGAGGGATGTTTCATGAATGTTTGATATCCATCATATAATGTATCATACTAACATGGCAATTATCTCTAATTCAGTTGTGTGTAGGTGTGTGTTCTAGACATAATCATGCATGTAAGTTTGCATAATATCTTTTGTCCTGCCTGCCATTTCACCGGGGCCAACTTAGTACTACAAGAAATTAAGATCTACCTTTTCAAATAGACCAGAACAAAGCATTAACACTTCATGAACACAAAATATCCTCAAACTATCATATATACCCATTGTTTTCCCTAACGGTCACCTTAGGGTTCACAGGTTCAATGTAATAATAGGTAATACACTTTGTAAATACATACCAAACTCAAATGTATGATTGGGCAATAAAAGTTCAGTACTAAAATCATGTCACTTGGGCCCTAGAAACAAGCATTAAACATAGCAAAAGTGTACCAACACTCAAACAAGAATGTCTACAAGACAAACACCTCAAATCTCAATACATATGGATGATTACATGATGGATCTCATCCAATCCCCATCCACCTCACATGCCCACGGGGAATTACTCACACTGATGATGGGGGAGGAACTCATGGTCGTTTTTGATGATTGTGGTGGAGAAGACCTCGAAATATCACTGTATAGGGTGGAGAGCGGGACTAATCTGACCCCCAAACGTAGATCGTGGCTCTGGCGGCGCTCTGTTTCCCGAAACGCTCCGTGCTTTCGAATACCTAGGGTTTTCAGGTATATAAGGGGGTACGCCAAAGGAGAGGCCGAGGTGACGCTCCATGGACAAGTGGGCCTACTAGGCGCGCCACCTGGTCCCTTTTGGGCCTCGTGGCTCCATCTACTTGATTCCAAGTTCCCAGGCTTCATTATTTGGTGAAAAGCTACTGTGGTATTTTTCCTCAATTTTATTTCCTGAGAAAACTGATAGAAAGAAGAATTTTGCTAAAAACAGTGTTAAATTCATCAGTTTTATCCGATTATGGGAAGATTCCGGATCAAATCATTGAGAAAAGTACTTGGAAAAGTAGATACATTTGGGATGCATCACTAAGTCTGGATTGCGTGAGCAGGAGTATTCATCACCGTGGAGCACCATCACGCTGAAGGATTCGGATCTAGAAGCTCTACTTCCGCAACTAGTGCTGGATCAGAGTAGCGAGAGTCATCGTTAGCCACCGGATGTGTTTAAGTCCCTCAGAGGTGCAACACTTGGGGCACTAGAAGTCGTTGGAGCCGCAGGAGCTGTTAGGACTTCAACACGACCTTGAGGTTGGATTCGATATGACTACATCAACCATGCTCCCCGAGCGTTGATAACGCTTTTCGGTCTTCAAGGGTAAGTTCGCGAAAAGCCCCTCCCATTACTGCATTACTAATAGATAGGTCCTAGCATTAGGGTTCTTGGCATATGGAAAAATTATTGTTTTCATGTGCGAACCTCTACAGCTCCCAAGTCCATGACCCAGCCACCCTGCTTGAGGGTAAGGCTGTTCAGTGCCACGATAAGCGTCGAGTTATCCCAGGTTGGTGACGAGGATGATGACGGAGCCGATTGGGACAGTGGGGCTATGGTGGTGTGGTAGGCCTGAGGGTGAGGACCGAGGATGCCTGGGCCGTCCGGGGAGCGCCACTGTTTGGAGCCCAGCGAGAAGCACACCCAATGGCCCAACGGAGCGGTCATCACAGAGCGGGAGGTGGTGGAACCACCACCCTTCCTTGGCTTGGTCTTCTTCGACTTGGTGTAGGGTTTTCCCGTGCCGCTAGTAGAGGAGTCGCTACAGCATACCGTGGTAGTGCACGTGGCCGTAGGAGGGCGTGCTTGGGCGACAAGGGCGATGGGCGCGGCGTTGGCGGCATTGTTGGACTGTTGCATCTCCTCCATGAGGAGCATGCTACGCACACGGATGAATGTGGGAAGTGGATCCGTCATGGAGATGAAGGTGGTGGCAGAGGCGAACCAGGGACCAAGCTCGCACAACATGTTGAGGACAAGGGCACGGTTGGAGATATGGGGTCATTTTTGGCGAGGGCATTGGCGATCTGCTTCTGACAGCGACAATACTCCGCAATCGAGGAGCTGCCTTGGAGCAGCTGGCGAAAGTCGTTATCGAGGTAGATCGCTTTGCTGGCCTTGTTGGCGGAGAAGTGATCGAGGAGGCCAAGCTAGAGTTGGCGGTCTGTCTAGTCGCGGGTGAGAACCATGTCAATGATGTCTTCATCGATGCACACATGGAGGTGGTTGAGGAAAGCATAGTCGTTGGACGACCAAGCCACATCGATGGGGTTTCAATAGTGGTGCCATTGACATGGCAGATGAGTCCAGCGGGACCGAGGGAGGCTTTCATGTAGATGCTCCACTTGGTGTAGTTGGAGGCATCGAGGGAGAGGGTGATGGCCGTGTTGCCGCGCGCGTCACCGATAGGAGGGAGACCATCGGAGGTGGATCCAGCGGCAGAGGAGACGAGGGCACCAGAGGTGGCCATCTAGGGAACCAGAGGTGAAGCAGCGGAGGCGCACTAGGGTTTAGGCGACAGGGGCTTAGTGTTGGATCAGACCAAATGGATACCATGAAGAAGGGTTTTAGGGAAACCTCACGCAGAAATAGCCGTGGGGTTCCAGTATATATATAATAGGCACGTGGTCTGTTAGGGTTTAGTACAGGAGTTGGTATGATACACGTGTGAATACAAATATACAATCTAACAGTTACTCCCATATCTATTCCGTATGCGTTGTCACTATTTCCGGCCTTTTTTCCCAAACAAATCTCATCGATCGACTGCCCCATGCCTGTAAACCAGTCGTTGCTCCTTTGTATGGGTGTTGTGTCTAGCGCAAGGAGACAAACATGGCCAAAAAGGGATAGGCCCAGAAATCACCATGTAGTCATCCAATGTCGTTGTTCACACTCCCATCATCGCCGTTCACCATCACGCCATCGTTCTGGTCCTGCCCACGAACTAGGGTTTAGGCTAGGCGGGCAGGGGTTGGCTAGGGAAAGAGGGACAGGTATGGGCGGGAAAGGGGCGGCCATGGAAGAAGGAGGCCATAGGGAGGTCGTCTAGGGAAGGGACGGATGGGTAGGGGCTTACATGTGCGCCACCATCGGGGGTTCTGATTGAACAGTGGCTTGTGGGCTCTAATGAGTAGACCGTCTTTTAGAAGAAAATAGAACCTCGGGGGCTCATTCAAAAATATGCGTGGTGACCTGGTAAGCCTCGTGGGCCTCACTGCCGACGTGGCATTGGTCAACTCTGGTCAAACCGATTTAGCACCTAAGAGCATCTCCACTCGGGGGCCCTAAAGCCCCCCTAAAGGGCTATCGGGGGCACCGGCGCTCAAAATCACACCCCAATCTTTTTTTCGCGCCAGCGCGGCCTATTTGTTATCCGGTGCCCTAGGCCGAACCAAACCCACATAGGGGGTAGGGGGTTAGCGGGCTTGCTGGATGAAGATGAAAACAACATGGGCCAGCCCTGGTAGTGGGATGGACGGCTCGTCTCCTAAACATCGACCCGTTGACGGCCATGCGGTGGCGAAATTGCTCGCCAGCGTGTTCTCCGGCCATTCCCTTCCCGCCTTTTCCACAACTTCCCACCCGGGCTTCCCGCCCTTTTCTCGCTATATGTAGGCACGACGACCCTCATCATTGCATATCTACACCATGCCCACACCCTTCTCCTGCTATATCTAGAGAGGTGATGGCTGGAGGTGCTATTAAAACGGCCTCGTCGGCACCGTTCTTCACTCAACCTGCCCGCAATCTTTACCGTTGAAACCGTAGCCGAAGCCCCGCCGCTGATGGAGCATTTAATGGAAGATGGGTCCTCCATCAACAACTTTAGGTGGCGGTGCCTACGCATCCATGAGGCGCATGCGCCTTGGGATGCCCAGTATCCAGTCCCTCCGGACTCTCAGTTGCCAAGGGGATGGGTGCTCAGCACTGGCAGTCTGCCAGTGCCTTCGGTGCCGGCCGACACTGCCCTAACCACGGCCATCTTCGTCCACTTCTGGTCCGGCCTCACACGGAGGAGAGGGACAACCCCTAGTTGCATCCCGACAACCACCATAGGTGGACCATCTTCTTTGAACAGCAGCGTGCAGGCCGCATCATCGCCTAGGACGGTGCCAGACCGTCGTCGGAGGACAACAATATCCATGGCAGGCGACGATGGTGAAGCGCACCAGGGCGCACAATCGACTAGGTGCTCGACTACATCGATGTCGGGAACCACCCGCATCTAGCGATGCCACCGCCACAAGCGAATTAAAAGGCCTGCTACGGGCTCCTCCTCGCCGTGGCTGCGAGTAGTTCCATCTTTTTTCCCTTGTTTGTTTAAATTATGTGCTTGTTTAAACCACCTATGAAATTATTATTTTAAGGAATTTGTCAATAATTTTAAATGATCAAACTTTTTGTATAGGGGGCACGGCTAGTAGCCAACGCCCCCTGTAGGCTCCCCGGATTAACCATCCGAGAAATCCCTATTATGTGTATATCCACGTTCCCATGATCAGTGAGCCGTGGAACGTAACCGACATGTATCATTACAACATCCGAAACATAACAAATTACAAGACTTACATAGATGCCATTATGGCTACACCATCCTTAACAGCGGAAAATCATCATGCGCAGAGCCCCAATCGTGCCTCAACCTACAGGCAGCTGACTGGGAAGACGACCTAGCTCGCTGGACGTCACCTAAATTCTTTCGAAGTCGAACCTCTGAAAGTCTGGCCAAGTAAATAGCCAGGGACAAAGCCGTGGGTACTTTTGAATGTACTCACAAACCACCAGGATAAATGAAATAAGGGAATGCAAGTGTGGCTGTGGCGAGATAGCTCTATCTAGGGTTATTTTGAAAAGCCTAGACTACCTCTTGTATCTATGGCATCTCCATATCTTTGTTGAAGAAGAGTTTTGAAAACATGCCTTTGTTTTATAAGTCAAGACATCTCCATATCTTTGTTGAAAAAGAGTTTTGAAAACCTTTTTTGGAGTAAAAACCCATTTTAAACCTCTTTGACCACCTCGGGTCAAAGCAAAGCTTTCAAACTCGGGTTCCCCCGGAACCTTCATTCATTTAACCATTCTTTCCAAACAAACACCGTTTGGGTACTCCTAGCCAACACCTTTCCAAACGTCCTTGACCATGGACACGGCTATTCGAGTAGATTATACTCTGCAGAGTTTGCGCACTTTGCCCACAAGAATCAATACATCCACCGGGATACAACCACGGCCTACTACCACTGTAGATGGGGGTCCGGATAATCGAAACTAATCTTTCACTTGTCGACCCTAGCAAAGGCATGCTTTTCCTTTTGGGTTTGTTCTCCCCGGCAAAGAGTATGTGGCTCCCAGCCATAGTCCTGCCTTCCGTACACGCGCATACCCAAGCCACAACTTGGCGTATACCTTGAATCTGGTGACTCCACTTCCTTCCGTACTCCAAGTCATACCGTCCACGGGAGACCCAATTGTTGCATCGGCCTCCTACCAGAACAGGCTCACTCTTGCCGAAGCAAGCAACAGGCTTCAGATCCGAGATCTGGTAGTGCCTGCCCGGAATTCCAGGGATCACTCCCTATAAGCATGGTACAAGCTGCCTCGGCTAATGCAGACAAACTACGAGCTAAGCCCCAGCACCTGGGGTAATGTGGTTGCACTGATAGAAGTTGTTCCGGTAAAGGCGTAGAACATCCCTTCACTTTATTATCTCTCATCATTACCAATCTTTTGTCAAAACATCCGCTTGGAACGATGCCTCTTCCCAAGGGTTTTATAAAGTCTTTTCGAAACCTTTGAAGTGGGGTAAATCCCCAAAACAAGTTATTTTCTCAAAACCGGGGTTTTCAAAGAGGTACGATGCTAGCCATCATACTCTCAATCTAAAGGATAAGATGGTAGGTACATCGGGGTAGTGCCACGAAGGACACAAAGTCATAACTTGGAGGAGCCAAGTTATTATCGCAGTATTTGTAAAACAAGACATGTAGGTAGATAATACAATTTATAAAGAGGATACAAAACAGGTAAACGAGAGTAGGACATATATCAGAGTTCAGGAATGGTGGCTTGCCTGTGATCAGCAATAAGTCCCTGGACTTCTTTAGATAACCAGAATACCCAATCAAATAATAATAAGAAGTCCCTTCCTTCTTGTCGTCAAACACTCACACTATCGTCGTCATCGGGTATACATGCAAGCAGACAAGTCCACAATCAATACAAGGCATTCATGCAACAAACCATAGAGCAAACAAACATACTGAATACTACTGAACTAGGCAGGTTTGGAGGAATGGGCTACTAGGAGGGGAATTTTACTAGATTGCCATTGTAGTGTTTTTCCATTGGGAAGGTAGTGGTCAAGGTTAAATACCTTGACTTGGATTGGGGGTCTGAGGTCTATAGGATACCAATGACATCCTCAGATAGGTCTTGACAAAACAAAACGAACACAAGTGGTTTCACTTGATTATCAAATACCTAGATTTAATTATGATTTTTATAGTGGTAATAACTCTAGTTTGAGGAAATAATTCACCAGAAGCGTTCTGGAGCTCCAAAAATTATTTCCTTGGTGGTTAGGTTTTTTTTGGTGTACCGAACCACCTAGAGTTGGAATCAAGTCTAAACTATTACCAGAATGCCCATAGTAAATCATCAAAGGCAGTTCATTATGGTTTTTCTCTCTTTCACCAGATTAATTCTACAGAAGATCTTGAGTTGATTCCAAAAGCAGGTGGTAGGCATGTGGAATACCTTTATGTAGGAATTCGATTCACTCTGTTTGGAGTTGGGAAACTCCTGGAGTGATTTATTTAGTGAAAATACCTCCTGTAGAAGTATTTAAATCACTAAAATTCAACCAGAGCTTAATAAATTCTGACCTGCTGGGGTTTGATAGATTTTGATACAAGAGTGTATTGGGAGGTGGAATCAGGCAATACCACATTTGGTTGACCTGGAGAATTTATCTAAGGCAGGAATTTGTTGTTTTTGTTATTTCTGTTAAAGACACACTTCTGTTCACCTTGGCATAATGCCTATGCTAGATGATAGGTATTTTAAATACCTCTCAGTAGAGATTTGTTCCATATCAAATGAATATGTAGAACTCACTGAGGAATTTAATTAGGGTAAAGTACACCTGGCAGTAGAACCATTACCAGCAAATAATGAAATTTATTTTTGACTTGAGGTTGCCTCTGCATGTTTGAGAAAACATCAGGGAAAGACCAGGAATTTAGATTTTGGTATTTGGACTTGATTTACATTTTCAAAAGGATTTAATCCTATGGCTACAAATCTGGATCTGAAAATAAAATAAAAGGAAACAGGGCAGGCTAGGCTGGCTCTAGGGCTACTGGGCCGGCCGGGAGGGAAATCGGCCCACGGCGCACGGGGCGATGTGCGGGAGAGGCGCGGTTCAAACCTGACTGGCGGGGCCCGCCAGTCAGCGACGGAGGGGCGCCGAAGCGGTATAGGGAAATAGTGGTCATCCGATTAAAGAGGAATCGACGGCTCCGCGTCGTCGTCCTCGGCTGAAAAGAGCCAGGCGGCGGCGGAACCCTAGGGACGGCGGGGCTCGGCCGGGAGGCTCACCTGAGGGCTCGAGGGAGGTTGGGGAGGCGGCAGGGCGACGCGGTCAACGATGGCAAGCAGAACGAGGGGCGGCACGGTGGTGGTGGCCACCGGGAAGTGGCTCGCGCATCGGAGGCCGAGGGTGACCTTGTCGGAGCTCAGTGGCAACGACGGAGGAGTAGTTCCTGGGCAAGAAAAAGGGCACTATTAGAGGGAGAAGAAGGAGACGGTCACCGTGAGGTGACATGCAGGAGGAGAGGAGCAGAGATGAGAGCTCCTAGCTCGATTTTTGAAAGAGGCCGAGAGCTCCTCTTCTTCTTCTTTTGGACAGATCTGAGCAGGGGAGAGGGAGTGGAGCTAGGGAGGTGCGTGCATTGGGAGAGGGAGCAAATGAGGGGCAGATGCTCACTAGGGGTGGCCTCTGGCCTTTATATCAAGGAGGAGGAGTGGATGGTTCAAATGTCCTATTTGGACAAGGGGAGGGGATTGCTGGCCAGGGATTGGTCCAGGGGACGGTGGGGAGGGGTAGGATTGGTATTTGGTTGTGCTGGATCATAGAGGGAGGGGGTGGCAGCTGTGGTAATTAATTGAAGTAGATCCTTGTAAGATTGGGGTTGTTTCTTTCTCTCTCTATTAGTACAAGGGTAAAATTGGCAATGCTATGGTGGAGCTACAGTGCTGGTCGACCAAGGGAGTGTCCTGGTGTTGAGGATAAGCATTGAGCAAGATTGGTGGGGATTTGGTATTAGTTTGGTTCAAGTTTGATTGGTTTGCAAAATTTCGATCACAAGAGGTCTTGTGAAGGAAGTTCAAAAACTTGCATTGGACCAGAGGAGGAAATGGTACTGGGAGATACATGAGGTTAAGGTAGACTCCTGAGATTTAATTGAGATTTTTATAAGGGGTTTTAGCCCTTATAAATCCATTTATTCAAAAAGGGCACAAGTGGTTTCTAGGAGATCATTTGATATATTTACATTGTACAAGGGTGGATTTTGATTTGAGATGGTCCCATAGGTGAATATACACTTAGGGGAATTTTCCCAAGATTTATTGTGGCTTAAAAGTATTTAAAACAATTATTATTCCAATTCAGCCATTTAAGAAAATGGGTAAAAAGAAATAATGAAGCTTCTAAAAAATAATTATTTTTGAGTTGGGAAGATATGATATGATATATGGAGCTCACCTGAGCCAAATGTTGGAGAAGTGTTTCGGAAAAAACCAAACTTTCCTTTATGGAAGAAGTTTTGGAGATTTTGGCTAATAAAGAGAGTAATTAGATTTGGAGCCATAATAATTATGGATAAATTTTGATAAATCTTGATGATCAAGGTAGAGGGTGTATACAAGGTGTATCAAGCATTTTCAACCTTGAGAGATGGAGATCCAACTTGATTTTGGTGGAGTACCCTAGATTAGGGATCTAGGGTGGTGTTAATTTCATATCATCAAAATATGGTTGTATCTTGGAGTTCAAATATCCCCCTGGGGCATGGGTTATATGATTAGTGAGACCAATTCATATATGTGAACATGTCAGAAAGAGTTTGAATTAATTGCATTTGAGGTGATCTAGAAATGGTGGCAAACCTTGTTGGAAAATAAGGCTGCCATACCAAAAGAGTCATGATGCCTTATAAACCATGGGGGTTTAATAAGCTCAGGGATCCACTTGGAACAATTGAAGTAGATTCTGATAGACCTATATGAGTATGTCACAACCATGTAAGGATTTTGGCCATAGGAGGTTGGATGATTGTGCGAGCTTCTGCCAAAGTTGGCATGATGACTAGATTTGCAGGAAAAGTTATTTTCTTGCCTGGAAAACCATCAAGAACAAGTGGGGTGGAGGAAGATATAACCAATGGAAAATGTGGTCCTTGGTAGTCCTTAGGATGGTTAACAAGATGGTTCAGGTGCATTTCCAAAAATGCACATGGTTTGAGAAAGAGAGGCCTTCAAAAAGGTGATGTTGAAACTGTTTCCAAACTTAGTCAAATTTGGCAGTTTTGAGGGTTTTGACTATAGTATGAGAGGGAATGTTCTTGGAGGGGTTGCAAGGTATCAGAGCATCAACAAGTGGATGATGTTGAAGTGTAGATTGAGTAGCAGCGATCCATGCTTGATCTTGCTCTTTATTGACTTGGAAGCTTCTAGAAGGGATCACTGCAAAATTGATCTAGCTAAAGGTTTTAGATGATCACTTAGTACCTAGTGAGTTGATCTAGTTTTGTTATATTGCCTAGGATGTGGGGAAATGGGGACCTCTTGATCCTAATGAGGAGGTCCTAAAGTATCTCATACTACTTCCTAAACAAACAAGTCAAACAGTAGATCAAGGCAACTCATCTTACAAACAAAGTAAACCTACTTCTATGGCCACCATCAAGCTTAGCTTGAGGTAGGGATGGTTATTTTGAAGAGGTTGAGTTCTGAATAAGGTGAGAGTTCTTGGTATCTCTACCAAGAGTAGAATTTCACAAGCTTGAAAGGAGGTTTTGGGAAAACTAGAGGTAAGGTAAGTTGAGGGGTCTGTCTTGAAAACATAAGGAGGTTATAATATATATTTCTCCATAGTTTTGACAATAGAAGCTACTGAAATAGTTTTGGTTGCATAAGCATCTTGGCTCATGTTTTGAAATGCCAGAACATTTGAGAATATGTCAAAAGAGCCAGGATAGTTTTGGTAAATAGCTTTTGTCAACTGATGGTGAGGTAATGAGTGGCATAAGGTATACACTCACATACACAAGCACATACAAATAACAAGCAAGCACTGCACCAAAGAACAAGAAAAAAAGTTTTTGTTCCCCCTGATTTTTGCATTCTGGACAACTAATCAGGGTTGCTGACATTGGGATGTTACAGACCTTGCCCTCCCTAAATCTGAGATCTATACGGCGCCCCCCATACGGGTGAAAAAACGGCCGCACCGGACGCTGTATTGGAGGGGCAAGTGGAGATGCTCTAAATATACAATATTAAAGAATAGGGACCAAGCTAAAGGTGCAGGAAGAACCAATAGGATGGTTGACTAGGACCACCCATATCGGACTGTAGAACCAATAGGATGTAAATGTATAAAATCCATCTTAAAAAAATTATTTAACGAACAAGAAAGATTGCTCTTTTTATCCATACAATTAGTACTCTCTTCTATCCTAATTAATATTCTCAGATTTATCTATATTTAGATGTATCTTTACTAAAACATGACAAACTATGAAAGAATCTAGACAAATTTGATAACATTAATTAGAATTGGAAGGAGTAGTAACAGTTAACACCATTTGTGAATTACATGGGTAAGAGGAGTACACATACACCAGAAACAGTAAATAAATTGAACAAATACAGAGAACAATAGGCATCTCCTATGTTCGGCAAACGACCGAACATCGCCAACGAGCGGTCCATTCCTTCAGTTTGCCACTGTGGCGGCCTTGGCCACCGCAGCAGACTGTATCTTCATGGCAAACTCAACCAGCCTGCCCACATCCGGCATGACCGCCTCGACTGCATCCAGCGCGCCGAAGTTGTCCGTCCATGCGGCCAGGAGCGGCGTCGTGACAGGGTCGAAGGTCTTGATGCCAAGCATTGCCTCCATGGCGCGCACCCAGGCAAGGATACCGCCGAGCACCACGTCCACATACCCGGGGTTGTCGCCGCCAAAGAAGGCCTTCCCCTTGCAGCAATCCCTCAGGGCTCCCTCCAGGGTCTCCACCGCCTCGCACATCAGCTTCATCCCCTCGGACTTCTCCTCCTCCGTCCTGCCCCATGACGCCTGGTAATTGGCCTTCATGAGCTGCGAATACACACACAAATATGACCCCTCCGGCCGGTGAGAGACCATCGTCCCAAACTGAAAGCATACGAACACGACGGATCAAACGATCATGTAAAGTATGTATACAGTACCTTGTCGTCGATGAAAGCAGCCCAGAACCGAGCTACGGCGCGCTCGTAGGGGTCGACCGGGAGGAGAGGTCCGGCTCCGCTGAAAACCTCATCGATGTACTGAATGATGACCAACGACTCGCATACGGGCTTGCCTCCGTGGATCAGCACCGGGACCTTTTTGTGGACGGGATTTGACTGGAGGAGCAGATCACTCTTGTTCCTGAGGTCCTGCTCCACATACTCATAGCTGATGCCCTTAATGCTGAGCGCCAGGCGCACTCTCAGCGCTACCGGGCTCGCCCACATGGCTAGCAGCTTCAGATCGTCTCCTCCTCCGGCCATTGTTGGTGTCTGACAAGTATCAACTCAGGGTCTCAACTTTGCAGATAGCTTGTGTGTTTTGGCTGTTCTTGCTTCCTTGGTGTTTCGATTCCAGGATAGTGCATAGAACACGAGGTATATAAAGACTACACACGAGGAATAGTATAGCTGTCTAGCATAGACTCTTCCGCTGGAACTATAGGAAGAACAAATTTGTGTGGTTTAGAACCCTGTAGACTTTTATGACTTAGACAAGTCTTTGACTGAAAAGGCAGTTCAGAGCTGCTTTTCATTGATAATAATAGGGGAAAAGTATGTTACAAGCTAGAGAAAAAAAGATAAAGGGAAATATAGTAGGGGTTCAGCAAGTTACAACACAACAAACAGCTGAAGAAAAAGCGCTTAGATCATCTTCCTGCGTTGCTTCCTGATCGGAAGCTAGCCCTCCGCAAAAAAAAAAGCGCGTCTCCTCCCGCGACGCTCCCCGCGGGCATTGGGTGGGGGGGGGGGGGGGGGGGGGGGGGACTCCTCGGCCGCCGCATCCAGGCCTCACCTCCCCGCCTCCTCCCCTCGCCGCCGCCGGAGGGTGCGGCCGGGAAAAGCCCGTGCAGCGCTGGCGGGGGCGGGCGTCTCCTTCCTCCCCTCTGCGTGGAGCTTCGGGCGGCGCAGGGCGGCCCTCCATGGCGGGGAGCTGGGCTCCGGGAGGCCTCCGGCGGTGGGGGCGAGCGGATCCGGCGGAGGCGTGGCTCCGGGAGGTGGTGGTGCTACGCTGCGGCGGGGGCTTCCTTATTCCGGCGCGGTTGCTGCTTGCGGCGGCGACGGTGGGCGGCGCCACAGGCGCCATGGTGGCGGCGCGGTGATGCTGGCTGCGGCCGGCGGGGTGATGGCCGTCGGGTATCCCTCCTCAGGTAGCTTCGGTTGGCCCAGATCTGGGCCCACTTGGGCCCGATCTAGTTCTGAGGCGGGCCCTGCGTGGTGCTGACACCCTCGGGAGGAGGGGTGGCGGGGTGAGGCGTGTAGGAGGGCGGCGGCGATTGCGGCTGCGCTGCAGCAGTGTGGCGGCGGGGACTTTACGTGTCCTTTTTGGGCCGGCCGGGCTCGAGACCTGGTGTGCCCCTGCTGCCGTGTCCCAGTCGGAAACCGCCATCAGCGGTGGAGGCCGGTCTCCTCCATGCGGCTGTGCCGCTGCCACCATCCTGTGCCAACCAGTCCTCCCCCGCATTGCCGGTCACGCAATGTACCTGGCCCTGTGGGTGCGAGTCCGCGGATGCCGGGGCGGCGACCCCGGATGGTGGTCTACAAGGGCGCCCCTCCGGCGGAGGCGGCTCTGGGAGGTGGTTTGCGATGCCGTGCTCGTCTTGCGGCAGTGTTCTTCGGCAGGCGGCGTTCCGGCGGTGACCTGGATGGCAGCGGGGGGAGGGCGCTGCTGATTAGCGGCGGTGGTGGTAGAGTTGAGCTTGGCCGACGGCTCCAAACCCTAGCTCCGGGCCCTTTGGGTCCGACATGGGTCTGGGCGGGCTAGCTCGCCCTCAGGCCGCTCCCATGGGTGGTGAGGGTAACGCTTTGGGACAGTGGGAGCGACGATGCCAACGCGTTTGCTGCAGCATGGCGGCAGGGACTTCACGGGCCCCTTCTGGGCTCGGTCGGGCCTTGTTGGCCTGGTATGCTCCTGCTGGTGTGATCGGTCTGCTACCGCTTTGGCGGTGGAGGTCGATCCCTCCCACGCGGCAGCGATGCCGATGTCCCTGTCTTCGGTGGGTTCCTCGAGCCGGCCAACCTCGTGGTGTTTGCCATGGTGAGACGCCGATGAAGACAGCAAGACCGTTTCGACGCATGTTGGCGGACGGCAAGTTGGTGGAGTGCTACGATTGGCTGGGGTTTGGGTCGTTGGGGGGTTGGGAGAAATCCTTGCTGGCGTGGCTGGCGCCGGCGCGGCGACATCTATGGGTGCCGCCTTCCTTCTTGAAGGGTGTCGGATGTACCCTCTTCTCTCTCCCCAACGTGTACTAGGAGAAATCCCAGGAGAAATCCGGGCAGCAGCGTCGTCATCGTCGCCCCCCTTCTTGAGGTGTTGCTTGGTACACGGCAATCCGGAGGCATAGGATCGTGGTGGGACTGTTTCGGAGGGCGCAGCGGTTGCGTGTCCTTGTCAGTGGTCGAGCCGGTGTTGTCGTGCATTTCTTCTTTCTCTTTCTTTTGTATTTTCTTTTGGGCTTTTGCTTGTGTTGTTCGCCCCTGCAGTGTTCGGTCTTCCTTTGAACGATGTGCTATCTGGCCCAGCAGCGATCTTACCTGCGTGCTTTTATTTATAAAACAGGATGAAAAGCTGTTTCGAGAAAAAGCGCTTAGGTTAGTCAGATTTCCGTGGCCTTTGGAGAATTTCACACGCCTGTCTTCTTCCTCCGAGCACCATTGGTTTGCTTCTTCAAGAATCTTCGTGCCGTAGAATTTTACGACTTGACAAGTTTTTGACTAAAAACTGAAAAGCCAGCTCAGAGCTGCTTTTCATCGATACTAGGGAAATAGTATGTTACTCCCTCTGTTTTAAAATTTATGATATATTTTAAAAAAGATGTATCTAGATCATTTTTAATGTGTAAGTTAACTCCAAATCTACACGCTAAAAAGTAGGCCTGGGCAAAAACTCACACCGTGCAAACCGGCTCGGGAGTAGCTAGTTCATTTGTCTTCACAATCTCAAACGGAAAGTCCAATCTAGTTATAAAATTTGAACTAATCTAAACCGGTTAAACCGGTCAAACCGAATTGTTTTACCTCTACTAAACCAATAGATACACTCCTTTTACGAAGGTAAAACATCTTATATTTTCAAACGAAGAGAGTAGAAGCTGGAGAAAACAGGTAAAGGGAAATCACAACACAACAAACAGCTAAAGAAAAAGCGGTTAGATTAGTCAGGTTCCCGTGGTCTTTGGAGAAAATTTCGCACGCCCGTCTTCTTCCTGCGAGGAGCCATCGGTTTTGCTTCTTCTAGAATTTTCGCGATGAGTTCCGCGATTGTGTCAGCTCTTGCTTGGAAAATGCGCTTGTTTATCTCCTTCTAGATCGACCACCAAACCAGCTGTGTTAGAAAAATCCAGCTCTTCTGTTTGATATTGGGGAGCATACTGCACGTGCTGGACAGCCACTCAAGCAGTGGTTAACGTTGATTTGGAAGGAAACAGGGTGGAGGGTTAACCAAGTATGAACGTGTATCCAACTAAAATATTTGACCTTTGACAAGTATGAGAGAATCTGCTCCACTCACAAACTTCACCTATACGTACTCCCTCTATCTCAAAATAGATATTAAAAATTTATCAAAACTTAGATATATCTATATAATAAATAGTATCTAGATTTATACAAATTTGATAAATCTGCGACATCTATTTTAAGACGAAGGGAGCAACGTTCTTATTTTCTCATTGGACCATTCCATCATACTCACACCATTATTTCACACACCAGTCATAATTGTTGACGCAAAAAGATCTAGCAGGCCTATTTAGTTGACAGCTCGCGACGCCATAGTATGCCATATTACCTTTTCCCACACTTTGGCAAGACTAATTAAGGGCATGCTTAGTTTGGATTACACACTTCGCCGTATATAAGACAAGTATTTGGTTTAGTATATATAGTGGTGGTGCCACACTTTTTCAACCTATTTGCTAGCTTATATGCACTCATTTGCTAACCAGTAATTGCCACAAGTATGGTGACTTTTTTTTAGGGAAAACAGTGGAAGAGATTCAACAACAATTTTTATACCATCTCAATGAACCATGTCAAGAAAAATAGAGAAGAATTCGGTGAATTCCATTTCAATGAGAGTATTTTGTTAGGGGACATGGAGGTATCTTCCAGTTCTTGTTGATGGCTGACGAGGATTTAACTCATCAATGCCCATTGTTATGGACTTGAGTTTTGGAGAAGGAGAGGAGCGCTGGAAATCTCGGTACGGCTAGCAAACAAGCACACAGGTGACACGAGGTTTTACCCAGGTTCAGGCCTCGTAGAGGACCCTACATCCTGCTTGTCTGCTCTTGATTGATGATGATCCAAAGGATTACAAGGTCGCCGATGGCGGTGGCACGCAGATTGGATCTGGCGTATGTCTAGATCGTAGATCTATCTATTGGGGGAGTCGCGATATCTAGATCTACTGTGGCGTAGCGTGTCTAGATCTATTGTGGCGTAGCGTGTTGCGATTGAGAGGTTATGTCGTGTCCTCCTCGTTGGACTCTCCTAGCCTTTATATATGGGGAGGCTAGGTCTCAGGTACCAATACGAGTTGGTTACAATTTAGATTACAACTCTAGTCTTGAGCTTACCTTGTCTTGTGTGTTTGGGAGTCCGTGTCCATATGGGCTTCATATCAGTCGAACCGTCATAGGCGTCATGGACCTTGGCAATTTGTCGAGTGCGCCTTCCGTCGAGCCACACCAGGTAGGCTGTAGTTGACTGCCTATTGGGCATACCCATGTCAGTAGCCCCCGAGTGTCCATGTGAATCGTAGATTCAGATGGAGACTCAGAAGTCTTGATCTTTGCATTAGGATGTCGGAGTCGACAATTGTGTCGAGTGCAGAGCACTCACCCAGAAGTTCATCGGGTCAGTAGAAATTATAGTAGTTCATAGGGATGATGGTAAACGTGCCTGGTGCGCTCCATGGATCGAGACCAGTTAATTGCTCTAGGGCAAAAACAACGCTACCTACTCAAACTCGAGTCCCCGGACTCGAATCCGGAAATTGCTGGCGTAATTCGACTCATGCCGCGGAGGCCTTACAAGAGTTGAATTCCAGGGTACAAATGTGAGCACTCGACGCGTCCGTCAAGGCATATTCATCGTACCTGCAGGCACGGATATATCTTTGGTAGTGCGCAGCAGATGCGTTGCCAGGCCTTATTCAGGTCTTATCTTCACGCTATAAGCGCGGCATCCGAATTTTTTGTCATCGCGGAGATGATTCGGGTTACCCAGGAGACGTAATCTCTTTGTAGGGAAAATATGAGGCGGAGTCGCCATAGCATTCGAGTGTGGATGTTATCAACACATAGTACGATATACAAGCAAAAATAATCATAGGGTGCGCGGCCAGCGCTCCCTATGGGAGTAGCCCCCGAGTGCCTGGTTGAGTCGAAGACTCAAGCAGGGACTAAATAACTTTTGCGATTGTTGTCGTCTTTTGTTGCTTGTTTCAGTCGAATATGCTTTCAGCGCTCCCTATGGGAGTAACCCGAAGTCGACAATCGAATCGTAGATTCGAGTGAAGGGTTTTCATGATGCTTGGATATTTCCACAAATTTCCTTGGGTGCGCGGCCAGCACTCCCTATGGGAGTAGCCCCCGATTCCTTAGTCGAATCATGGATTCGAGTGAGGACTCAGAGCGTGTCACTCGAGGATCTTATATATGCGCCACCAGCGCTCCAGTTTGGAGTAGCCCCCGAGTGTCTGGCGGAGTCGTAGACTCGAGCAGAGACTCGAGTCTTGTATCTTTGTAGATGTAGTCGCCAATCATGCGAGAAGAAAACATGGGTGAGTCGACGATGCAGATGGAGTCGATGCAGTCACTTTTGTCGGGTGCGTGGCCAACGTCGCATGTGTGTAGCATCAAGCGATGCAACCATCCGAGGAGGGACTCGACTCGGGTCTTGAGTGTATGTCATAGCCAGTTGACCCAATAGAATGGCTCGACGCAGTCGACATCCTTATAAGCTGCATAAAATATTAAGAATTGTGAAGTATTTGTATCTTTGTAAAGAATATTTGCATGCCGGTTTGTAAAGTAAAATTTTGGTGCCAATAGAGTCGACACCTTTGCACTGCATGCTAGGCCTTTTCGTTAGCCTGATTACCCTTAGTCTCAGTACCTTGCCGAGGTGCTCGGAGTTCAAGGATTCGACAATCAGGCAGAATCAGCTACTCGGGCTGTCGCGTATGAGGTGCTCGAGTGCGTGGAATCGATGACACATTAGGTTACTCGAAGAGGGCGCAGCCCCCGAGTGTTTCGAGTGGGATTAAAGTAAGAAAGAAAGCATCTGTAATAGAGGGTAACTTAGCTTTACTGGTAGTCATTGTGGATGAAGTCGATGCAATCGTGAACGTAGTCGATGCGGCAGCAGGTCGCGTGAAGGAGTCGAAGACACATCAGGTCGGCGAAGTCGAAGACCACAGCGCGTTACCGCAGCCGAAGACTGCACCAGGTCGTGTGCTGGAGTCGAAGATTGTAGCGGATTGTCGATGGAGTCGAAGACGGCAGCAGGTTGCGTGATGGAGTCGAAGATTGTAGCGGCTTGTGGTCGAGGGAGTCGAGGGAGCCCACGAGTCGCCTGATATGAAGACCGCAACATGTTGTTGAAGTTGAAGACCGCGGCGGGTCGCCGAAGCGGAGGGAGCCCCCGAGCCCCCGAGTCGTTGGAGTCGAAGATCGTAGCGAATCACCGGAGTCGAAGACTGCAGCAGGTCGCGAGATCGACACCGGACGGGTAATCAACGTGGCGGTCGAAAGTTGTGAAGCGGTCATGTAGTTGACGTAGCAGTGGGTCACGCGGCATTAGAGAGCCGAAGCGGCGGTCCTGAGTTGATGCAATAATGACTTGCGACAGCCGGCGATTGCAACAGGTCGCCGCAGCCGAAGGCTGCAACGGGTCGTAGAGCGGAGTCGAAGACCATAGCGGGTGGCCAATACTGAGGGAACCCCCGAGTCGGTGGAGTCGAGGACCACACCCGGTCACCGGAGTCGAAGAAGTCCTCGAGTCGAACATCATAGCGGGTCATTGAAGTTGAAGACTAGAGTTGACGTGGCAGCGAGTCACTCGGCGGACGTAGTCGAGGCGGCGGATCGGAATCGCGTGGTGATGACGGGTTGCCGTATATGAAGATTGTAACATGCCACATCAGTCGAAAACCGTATCGGGTCACCTCATCCGAAGACCGCAACTGAAGACCGCAGTGAGTCGCGTGATGGAGTCGAAGACTCAGTAGATGGGCAGAGTCAAAGGCCGCAACGCGTCGCCGCAGGCGAAGACCGCAACAAGTCGCGTGATGGAGTCGAAGACTCAGTAGGTCAGCGGAATCGAAGATTGAAGCGGGTCACTGGAGCCGAGGGAGCCCCCCGAGTCATTTGATCCAAAGACCGCAATGGGTCACTCGATCTGAAGACTGCAGCAGGTCGCTAGAGCTGAAGGAGCCCCCGAGTGTAGCATCGAGGTGATTGATTGTAGCATCCCAATTGTCTAACAATTGTAATGCTACTTGGTCTAGTAATATAATGGCTACTTCCTATATATAATTGTTGCATCATAATTATATCATGCTCATGTCATCATGTCACCTTGCATTTGAGCATCATATAAAACCTTTTCCTTTGGGTTCTTCTCTCACATGCATTATTAATTGTATTTGCCTCTTGATATTGTATTTGGTTATTGATATATTTTTTAATGCCCAAGTTGAGTTGGGGGCATCTCTTTTATTCAACTCCATCATTTTTCTTTTCACCACCTTATAATTTCACCATTCCATTTACCATGGGCTTTCATTTCCTTTTGGGATTCAATCTAGCTCATGGGAGATAGGATGGATCAAATTCTATATTTCCTTTGCTTGGCCTTATTCCACTTCTTGTGAATGCATAAGAATAATGCCATATTAATATTATTGTTTTCACAAAATAAAACATGGCATTATTATTTTGCATGGGCCATGCAAAAATACCACCACCTTTAGCCCATTTGATTCCTCCTGGTTTTATTGGTTAGTTTCCTTATGCATCATCTCCAACCCTCTTCACTATCTCCATATTATCCCCAACACCATTTATTCACCTTCATGCATGAGCAATGAGGTCTTTTCTATAAATTCCTCTACTCTCTCTTTTTCTTGGATTCTACTTCCTCTTATCTTGTGCTAATTCAAGCCCTCATTTCTTCTCTTGGTAGGATCTCTTAAACAAGTTTTTAAAACCTAAACCCCTAATCAAAACTAACCTAGCTTTCGCTCTCTTTCTCCTCTAACCCTAGATCTACCTTAAAACCCTAACCTCTACCACACCTCTCTCATCTCCCCTCTCACCATGCCAATGGCCTCTCCCTGCCATGCATGGCCCACCTCAGCTCACCCCTACCCCTCTCTCCCTAACCCTAACAAAAACCTAACCCGAGACCACACCTAGCTAACCCGAGTCCCCTCTCTCTCTCTCGGCCTCTTTCCCTCTCTCACTGCCACAAGGCCCACCTTCCCCTCCTCTCTCCCTGGCCAACCTGGCTCTGATACCAATTGTAACTACCTCGGTGAATTACGCTCTTAGTTACATGCCTGGATGAACGAAAGTGGTTAAAATAGTACGGTGTGGCCCAGGGCCACTCACGGTAGACCTTTCGGCCGTCCTAACCACTTTCAGACATCGGGACAAGAACGAGCGGCGTAATCGGCAGGCGAAGGGATCAACTACATACACAAATGAGTATGTATGCAAGCCACATACAACAGTCCTCAGAGCCATTCCATCTAAAAGAAATAGAAATATCGCAACGCCATACAGCAAGATTCAAATGTCCTAGATAGAGATAATAAGTTAGGATAGCTCCTCATACATCACACATCAGAGTATCAGGCGGAAGCGGAAAACAAGATCCGAGTACGGATAAGAAGCAAATCGGCATAAGATGCCACATAAATAAACACATCCTGCTCACAGATCTGACGGATCCCCGTTCCCGGAATCTCTACACCGAATGATCGTTGCCAACATCATCTGTCTCTTCCACCCAGTATCCATCTTGCGGGTACACCTGTTCATCTGAATCAAACAATTTATCGTGTGAGACCCTAGGGGTACTCAGCAAGTCTTTATGCCGCTAAAGGGGACACAACCTGGGGTGACGCAATTGCAGCAAAAGATAATATCTAGCAATTCTATAGATACTCGCTAACCATCCGCCTAACCAATGATAGATGGATGTCTGTTAATTACGAACAACAGTTACAACAGTATAATTAACAGATCCATCCTCCTTCTCGCTTACCAACGAGGAAGCGGACGAACAACCCCCATCATCCGTTGGCAGTTTTATTAACCATTCCATGAGTATTGCACTATTTAGTAGTCAAGTACTTAGTCAAATTAAAAGCGGTACTTTAGTTGTACTTGTCTATGATCTAGCAACTGTGCTCCAAGTCGTCCATAACCGCGGATACGGCTTTCAGAAAGATTTACCTTGCAGGGGTGCACGAATAGCAACACACACTCGATCAACCTCGGAAAAACCAAATAAAAACCCAACGAGGCATTCACGACAAAGCGATCACAGGATTCAGTAATATTTCAGGGGGCCACCCCATTAAGCTACCCGCAACAAAGTTGGCCGGCTCCGAGACGGACCCAGGGTTTGCGACGACGGCTATAAACGACTGGGAACTCGAAAATATGACTGGGCTTGTCGATACCGCGAAAACGTGGCGCGATCCAAAACAGTACAGGTGCTCCTCGCACAATCTTAAATAAAGCAGTAACATGGCATAAGTACAGGATAATAATAAAGCCCCAAACTAATTGTGGCCCCACAAAATAAGAAGGAATCAAGCTCTGGCTCAAGGGGGTCCATAAGGCCTCCCGGATGTGGATAGTGCGTCAAGGAACAGGAATCAAGTACTCGGGTCCTACGGGACACAAGTGAGCATGAAAAACCAAATAGCAGATATTGCTCACCGGTGCCTCTTTCATTAGTTATCCCATTACTACTCCGGTTAAGTTGTTTAGGTACCTCATTGTTCATCAGACAATCACATACCCTACACATGCTTTTCTACGACTCGCATGGCTCAAACAACTCCTGTAGTAATGGCTCATGGGATGGAGGAACAAGCTTCGGTGGAGTTTAAAAGTAAAGGCTATGCAGTACTTGGGGTTCAATTTAATGCAATCGCGACTCAATGATGCAAGAATAAGATAGAGGCAATAGGTACTAAATCTATGCAAGCATGTGGTAGTGCTTGCCTAGCAGCTCAGTTGAAGCGAGAGATGGATCTGGGTAGTACTCCTGTGACTCCTGGTAATTCTCCTGCTGGGCGTCTATTCGAAGAAGAACCAAACAAACAAGGGCCAACATAAATAAAGTGCACAAGCATATGAATTAAAATGCGACAAGCAAACAAGCATGCCATGATGAATGATGCACAATTTACATGGCATTAAAGTAGCATGGCAAGGGTGAGGTGTGGTGCAAGAATTAAAGAATTTTATTATTTATTTAGTCCAATTTTTATTGCCATAAACAGTTCAGGTTTTTAATAATGACATGATGCATGCTTCAATTCAGAACAAGGACTGCATAGATAGAACAGGCTCGTCGTGCTGATCGATTTAGACATATTATTTGTCAAATTTGGAGTTATAAAATTAAAGTTATTAATTTATCAAGAAAAGGGCATTTTATTGTAATTTTAATCATCCCGAAATTTTAAAGTGCTCAAACCTTAATTTGAATGACATATTTGAATTCCTCACATTTTTCTGATTCCAAAACATATATCATTTGTATTATTTGGATTTGTATTTTAAAAGTTATTTAAATCCGATTTGAATTTGAATTTAAATCAATTTGAAAAAGGTTTAAATAAAACAGGCACAGGAAAAACTTTTTTCACCCAGCTCGACCCAGCCACAGTCACTGACGGGTGGGCCAGCTGCTGGCGGGGCACGTGCGCGCGGAAATTCTTTTCTCACCGAGGCTCTGGCTAGCCCAAGCGGTTGACAAGCGGGACCAGCGGCTACGACCCACGTGATAGTGGTGGGGAACTGCAGAGACTGACAGGTGGGTCAAGCTGGACCGCGGGTTAAGTGTGATGAAAAGACGGGGGCCTATTTGCAGAAAGAGCACAGTGGCTGGCAGGTGGGGTAGGCTGGACCGCGGGTTTAGGAAATAAAAAGGTTGGGGGGGTTTTCTGAAAGACGGCCACGGCCCCACTGTTCATCTGTTTCCTCTGAACTATCTAACGGAAAAGCAGCGCGCGGCGACAGAGCGACGTGACGGGGGCTCGATCCTGCGACGCGGGCGCGCGCGCAGAGAAGCGATGCCAGTGCGGTAGGGCGGGGGTAGTTGTCAGGGAGTAGCTACGCGACCAGTTGAGGCACTACGCAGCGCGAGAGCATGCAGACAACGGCGAGCGGCGACGCACTGAGGGCGTTCGGCGCAACACCTGGCGCGGCTAGGGCTTTACGACGGAGCGGATGTTGTCTAGGAGGTGGAGGGGCTTACCGCGGGGAGGTTGCCAGTGTCAGATCGGGGTGAGGCGCGGTGGATCATCGACGAGGCTGGCGGCCGGAGATCTAGGGTTTGCGTCGGGCGGCGCTGTTTCTGGCGGTGCTGGTGCTCCTTGTCCTCGTCGGCGCGTACGAGGCGAAGCAGGGGAGCCTCCTCGTTCTTCTTGACCACCTCCACGTCGTGCTGGCCGGCTAGAACGAGGAGACGACGCGGTGCTGGCGTCGACCGGCGGCAGGTGCTGGCGACGGTGAAGAAGAAGGGGAAGGAGAGGGCAGGCTTGGGGCGGATCTGGGCAAGCCAGGAGACGTGTGGGAGGAGGAAAAAGTGAGGGAGAGGGAGGAGGGTTGCCGTGTGGGTGTGGCTCGGGGTAAAGTGGCTTCGACCACTTTCCTCCTTCTCCCCGATCACGTGCTCGGGCTGGGGCAGGTAGGCAGGGCAGGGGTAGGGTGGTGGAGGCTGCCAGGTAGGCCAGGGAGGGAGGAGAGGAAGGTGGGGCTGGCACGGCAATTAGAGAAGAGAGAGAGGAGAGGGGCTCGGGTGTAGCTAGGGTTAGCTTAGAGGGGGCTCGGGTTAGGGCTTGTTAGGGTTGGGGTAGGGGTAGCTGAACCGGGGAGAGAGGGTGGCTAGGTGGGCCCAGCATGGTAGAGAGAGAGAGGTGAGAGAGGTGTGGTAGGGTTAGGGTTTAAGTAGAACTAGGGTTAGAGGAAAAATTAGAGAGAGAGAAAGATAGGTTAGGTTTTGATTAGGGTTTTAGGTTTTTGAAATTGTTTATGAGATCATACCAAGAGGAAAGTGGGGCTTGATCTAGCATAAGCTAAGGTGAAGGAGAAACCAAGAAAAAGAGAGAGAAATGAGATATGTAGAATGAGCCTCATTTGATCATGCATGAAGAAATTAAAATGGGATTGAGGAGAATATGGGGATGGTGGAGAGAGGGATGAAGATGATCCACAAAGAAAAGACCCAATAAAACCAAGAGGACTCAAATGGGATAAATGTGGTGGTACTCTTGCATGGCCCATGCAAAAATAATAAAGGCCATGATTTATTTTGTGAAAACAATAATAATAATATGGCATTATTCTTATGCATCCCCTAGAAGTGGGATAAGGCCAAGCAAAAGAATTTAGATTAGATCCACCCCACCCACATGAGCTAGAATAAAATCAAAATAAAAAGAATTACAAGCTCATGGATAATAGGATGGTGGAATTATAAGGTGGTGAAAAGCAAAGTGATGGAATTGAATAAAATATATGCCGCCCTTCAGGGTCTCAGCCAAAATGGTCATTGTCAGTCTAGCAAATATTTTTGGTAGTTATGTATACGAAGGAAAAACAAACGTGAGAGTAGGACTGCTTCCATTTTTCTTCTTACCCACCCACCCACCCTTTTCTGGTAAGGAAGTGTAACGTTTTCAATCCTCTTCTAAAATTCAAACTAGGATTCACGTGTTCTGGGTTCCGTAGTACCATAGGTTGTGTGTGTGTGTGTGAATTCCTTGTCTATCTGTTGCATCCAAATGTTATCACTATCTGCCTTTTGGTTATCAACTGTTGGTACATTCCATATCGATAGGCCTTTGTAAATCGACGCGATCTATCTGATTCGTTGTATACCGATGCGATCTATCCTACTCTTTGTTATCCAACGTTATATTGTTGGGGTGTTCTTTTTCGTAGTTACCAATCTTTAGGTTCATCTTAAGAAGAAGGTGTTGGGATATGTGTTTTACTGATTCATGTGCGGAGTAATGATTTGAGTGCAGGATGGAGTCGCGACCATACCACTAATGTTATCATTTGCTCTTGTATGTTGAACTAGTAGAGTTACTAATCTTGATTCGTGAAGTGGTTTTGCGCATATGGTGGTATTTTAATGCCGAAATTTGCGGAATTTTTTTCTTTGTAGTTTGTGTACCACACTCCTTGTTCAGTCGTGTGTGTTATGCTTAATATCTTCTAGTTGCCTTGAACTCTGTTGATATTTTAATATCATCTCAGTGAATTGCATCCTTTAATCTTGATTAATTCCATTTTGGTACTATTTTGGATTATTATCATTCGCCATTATAGTACTGACTTGTGTTTTATATCAATCACAGGATGGCACCACCACGCCGTTCTGAGGAGGACATACCACCTGAACTTGGGGCTGCTTTGGCAAGTATTGCAAATGCTTTGGGCACTATGCAGCAAAACCAGCAGTGCTTCGAGGAAAGCGTGAGGAGGAATGAGTTTGTTCCGCTACCTCCACCTCCCAAGCAAGGAGACATCAAGAGTTTTCTCAAGTTCAACCCGCGTCAATTTGAAGTGTCTGATCAGCCACTTGATGCGGATGACTGGCTTCGTGAAGTGTCAAGGTTGCTGATGACTGCGGATGTTCCCGAGCAAGAATGGGTCAAATGTGCTACTCACCTTCTGAAGGGAGATGCAGCTCTCTGGTGGGAAAATTACCTCAAGGCAGATCTTTCTGGTTTTTAGCCTACTTGGGAGCAATTCACTACTGCTTTCAAAGAGCAATATCTGTCAGAAATTGTCATGGAAAGGATGAAGGAAGTGTTTCTCAACCTCAAGCAGGGCACTGACAATGTCAACACCTACATCAGAAACTTCTTGAATCTTTCTCGGTATGGTGGCGATGAGATCTCTGATGACAAGAAGAAGCAAAAGAGGTTTAGGCAAGGCCTCAATGCTTCCATCAAATATGCAATCACTCATGCAAGGCCGGCGTCTTTTCTGGAACTCCAACACACAGCTCTACAGGAAGAAGCAAGTAGGCAAGTGTTTGAGGAGTCAAAGAAACATAGCCATGATACAACAAGCTCTTCTGCTATGACAGCTCCTTCTAAGCGTCGTGTCTGGGTTCCTAACACCCCACCGTCGCTCCCGGCTCCACCAAGACCGTCAAGCTATGCACCAAGGCCACCAAACTCCTTCACTGCGGCTCCCAGGGGCTACAACCACAACTACCCTGGAGCGCCTGGCGGAGTCCCTGGCTACGTTGCTCCACGTCCACCTGGTGCTTGTTATACTTGTGGAAACACTGGGCATCAGCACTAGAATTGTCCAATGAACAACAAAGCTCTTCCACCACCACCTCCAAGACCTGCGGCAAGTGCTCCTATGAGTCGTGCACCTCCACCTCGGGCTCTCAACATCAACACTAAGCCTGGGTCTACGGTTGCTCATGCCAAATGTGTCAATGTCGCTCAAGCTGAACATGCATCTGGAGTTGTGATGGATATGCTTCCTGTTAACTCAGTTTCTGCATGAGTTTTGTTTGATTCTGGTGCTTCGCATTCTTTTGTTTCTCACAAGTTTGCGCATGAGCAAGATCTGGCTATGGTTCCTTTATTGCATCGTCTTGTGGTACAATCTCCTGGGTCAAACATGAGGGCTGCTCATATCAGCCATGGCAATCAAATTGAGATTGGTGGCTCTTTGTTTCCGGCTTCCTTAATTATTCTGGGCAATTCTGATATTGATGTTATCTTGGGCATGGATTGGTTAACAGCAAATGCAACTGTGATTGACTGTGCTGAACATTCGGTTTCTCTGAAAATTCCTGAAGGCCATATAGTCTATTCTCCAAGTCTGACTCCTGCAATTCAGCTTTATTCTTTGGCGGATTTGAATGATGATGCTATGGAAGGTATTCAGAGTGTTCCTGTAGTCTGTGAGTTCCTAGATGTTTTTCCTAAAGAGTTACCGGGGATGCCTCCTGATCGTGAGGTTGAGTTTGTCATTGAACTTGAACCTGGTACCGCTCCTATCTCCAAGCGGCCTTATAAAATGGGTCCTGCTGAGTTGGCTGAACTCAAACGTCAGTTGGATGAACAAGAGAAGTTGGGTTTCATTCAGCACAGTACTTCTTCTTGGGGTAGTCCAACCATCTTTGTGAAGAAACGAGACAAGACTGATAGACTTTGTGTTGACTATCGGGCACTCAATGCTAAAACAATCAAGAATAAATATCCCCTTCCGCGGATTAATGATCTCTTCGATCAGCTAGCTGGAGCTGTGGTATTCTCTAAGCTTGATTTGAGAAGTGGCTATCATCAAATCAAGATCCGCAAGGAAGATGTTCCTAAAACAGCCTTTACCACCCGCTATGGCCTGTACGAGTAGACGGTCATGTCTTTCGGTCTCACCAATGCACCTGCCACCTTCTCGAGGCTTATGAACTCGGTTTTCATGGAGTATCTTGATAAGTTCGTTGTGGTCTATCTGGATGACATTCTAGTCTATTCTAAGTCAAAAGAAGAACATGAAGAACACCTTCGGTGTGTCCTAAACAAGCTTCGTGAGAACCGCCTGTATGCAAAGTTCTCCAAGTGTGAATTCTGGCTACCTCAAGTCACCTACCTTTGTCACGTCATCTCTGCCAAGGGCATTGCCGTCAACCCAGAAACTATTAAGACAATTATGGACTGGCTTCCACCCATAAATGTCAAAGAAGTCCGGAGTTTCCTTGGTTTGGCTAGTTACTGTCGTCGCTTCGTTCAAAACTTCTCGAAGATTGCGAAGCCTCTTACCGATCTCCTCAAGAAATGCAAGAAATACCATTGGACTCCTGCATGTCAAGCAAGCTTTGAAACACTCAAAGAGATGCTCACTTCCTCACCAGTCTTGGTTCCTCCAGATACATCAAAGCCTTTCCAGATTTTCTGTGATGCTTCATTGCAAGGATTGGGTGCGGTCCTTATGCAAGAAAAGCAAGTTGTTGCTTATGCATCTCGTCAGTTAAAGACGCATGAGATCAACTATCCTACACATGACCTCGAACTTGCAGCAGTTGTCTTTGCTTTGAAAGTATGGAGGCATTACTTGCTTGGCAACTGTTGTGTGATCTTTTCTGATCACAAGAGTCTGAAGTATATATTCTCACAACCTGATCTCAACCTTCATCAGAGGAGGTGGATTGAAACAATCAATGATTTAGATTTGACCATCAACTACACCCCGGGCAAAGCCAATGTCATGGCCGATGCTCTCAGCCCAAAAGCTTATGTCAATAACCTCATGGTGGAAGAACAACAGCCTCTCTTGTGCGAGGAATTCCGCAAGCTCAACCTTGAAATTGTGGATCAAGGGTATCTTCTGAACATTCTAGCAACACCTCTTTTGGAGGAAAAGGTCCGTTCCATTCAACTTGGTGATCCTTACACTAAAAAGATCATTTCCAGCATTCAGCTTCCGAAGTATGAGTCTTTCCACGTAGATGACCAAGGCACTCTTTTCTTTCAACACCGGATGTTTGTTCCGAACTACCCGGGTTTAAGAGAGCAAGTTCTCAAGGAGGCGCATGATTCTGTTCTTTCTATCCACCCTGGCAGCACTAAGATGTACATGGACTTGAAAACACAATATTGGTGGCCTGGTTTGAAACGATATTGTGCCAAGTATGTCTCGGAGTGTGATGTTTGTCGTAGAGTTAAAGCTGTCCATCAGAAACCTTCCGATCTTCTACAGCCATTGAAGCCTCCGGAATGGAAATGGGAGAAAGTAGAGATGGACTTCATCACTGGTTTTCCAAGGTCGCAGAAGGGCAACAATGCAATCTTTGTTGTCATTGGCAGGCTTTCCAAAGTAGCTCACTTCTTTCCAGTCAAGGAAACAATTTCTGCAATTCAGTTGGCTGAGCTCTATATCAATAGAATTGTCTCTCTGTATGGAGTTCCTCTTGAGATCAGTTCAGACCGTGGAAGCATCTTCACTTCCAAGTTCTGGGGAAGTTTCCAAAATGCTTTAGGAACAAAATTAAACTTCAGTACAGCTTACCACCCTCAGTCGCAAGGACAAGTTGAAAGGATCAATCAGATTCTGGAAGATATGCTCCGTGCTTGCGTTATCTCTTTCGGCATGAAGTGGGAAGAATGTCTTCCTTATGCTGAATTCTCTTACAACAACAGCTTCCAGAAAAGTCTAAAGATGGCACCATTTGAGGCTCTCTATGGTCGCAAATGCAGAACTCCGATTGGTTGGTCGGGCGCAGGTGAAAGAATATTGTTTGGCCCCGACATTGTAACTCAAGCGGAGGAGAAAGTTCACATCATTCTTGAAAATCTGAAGATTGCTCAAAGTCGCCGAAGAGCAATTATGACAGAAAGCACACGGACATGGAGTATGTCCCTGGTGATCTCGTTTACCTTCGTGTCACTCCCATGAGAGGCACGCACCTCTTTGGTATCAAAGGAAAGCTGGCTCCTAGATACATCGGTCCTTTCAAAATTCGTGGAAGAAGAGGAGAAGTTTCTTATGCTCTTGAGCTCCCTGAACAACTCAAAGTCCATGATGTTTTCCACATCTCTCAACTCAAGAAGTGCTTCAAGGATCCCGGCAGGACCGTGGACCATGAACTCATCAATCTCCAAGAAGATCTGTCTTATCAAGAACACCCCATAAAAATTCTTGAAGTCGCAGAAAGAAGGACTCGCAACAAGTCCATCAAGTTCTGCAAGGTGCAGTGGTCGCACCATTCCGTTGATGAAGCTACTTGGGAACGTGAAGATGAGCTCCGTGCCAAGTATCCTACCCTCTTTGAGTCTTGTTCTTCCTAGAATCTCGGGGCGAGATTCCTGTTTAGTGGGGGAGAGTTGTAGCATCCCAATTGTCTAACAATTGTAATGCTACTTTGTCTAGTAATATAATGGCTACTTCCTATATACAATTGTTGCATCATAATTATATCATGCTCATGTCATCATGCCACATTGCATTTGAGCATCATATAAAACCTTTTCCTTTGGGTTCTTCTCCCACATGCATTATTAATTGTATTGGCCTCTTGATATTGTATTTAGTTATTGATATATTGTTTAATGCCCAAGTTGAGTTGGGGGCATCTCTTTTATTAAACTCCATCATTTTTATTTTCACCACCTTATAATTCCACCATTCCATTTACCATGGGATTTTATTTCCTTTTGGGATTCAATCTAGCTCATGGGTGATAGGATGGATCAAATTCTATATTTCCTTTGCTTGGCCTTATTCCACTTCTTGTGAATGCATAAGAATAATGCCATATTAATATTATTGTTTTCACAAAATAAAACATGGCATTATTATTTTGCATGGGCCATGCAAAAATACCACCACCTTTAGCCCATTTGATTCCTCCTGGTTTTATTGGTTATTTTCCTTGTGCATGATCTCCAACCCTCTTCACCATCTCCATATTATCCCCAACACCATTTATTCACCTTCATGCATGAGCAATGAGGTCTTTTCTATAAATTCCTCTACTCTCTCTTTTTCTTGGATTCTACTTCCTCTTATCTTGTGCTAATTCAAGCCCTCATTTCTTCTCTTGGTAGGATCTCTTAAACAAGTTTTTAAAACCTAAACCCCTAATCAAAACTAACCTAGCTTTCACTCTCTTTCTCCTCGAACCCTAGATCTACCTTAAAACCCTAACCTCTACCACACCTCTCTCATCTCCCCTCTCACCATGCCAATGGCCTCTCCCTGCCATGCATGGCCCACCTCAGCTCACCCCTACCCCTCTCTCCCTAACCCTAACAAAAACCTAACCCGAGACCACACCTAGCTAACCCGAGTCCCCTCTCTCTCTCGGCCTCTTTCCCTCTCTCACTGCCACAAGGCCCACCTTCCCCTCCTCTCTCCCTGGCCAACCTGGCTCTGTTACCAATTGTAACTACCTCGGTGAATTACGCTCTTAGTTACATGCCTGGATGAACGAAAGTGGTTAAAATAGTACGGCCGTACTATTTTAACCACTTTCGTTCATCCAGGCATGTAACTAAGAGCGTAATTCACCGAGGTAGTTACATTGATGGAGTCAAAACGACGTTCATGAGACAATACGGTGGACCAGAGTCAACGTGGCAGTGAGTCGCCGAAGCCAATGTCGATAGCGTGTTGTTGCAATCGAAGATTGTAGTAGATCACCGCAATCGAAGGCTGCGGCAGGTCATCGGAGCTGATGGCGGCAGTGAGTCGCCAGAGCCCAAGGAGCCCCCGAGTCACGCGGTAGATTCGTGGAGCCCCAGGCGTAGAATCAATGTGGCAGACATGTAGTCGAGGTAATGACCGAAGTTGGCATGGCAGTCGAGTAATTAATGTCGATGGAATCGACATAGCTGTGGATCGGCGCAGCCCCGAGTGTCGAGCTCGCAAAAGGCCGTCGAGGTGCGCACCGTGTAGAAAGCTAGCTGATTTCGAGTCGGTGCGTAACTATTGACCCATGAAAACAAATTGTGCTCGTGCTGGTTTTCAATTTGACTTGTCCTTGCATATACTCAAGTCCAACTATCACCATATACGTATCTGGTTAAATTATCTTTGTCATCGGTACTTGATCCTCGATGGATTTCTTCATGCGTTTTTTTCTTGCTATCCCAGTCGCGTATCGAAGTATCTTCATGTGATTAGCCATTTTGCTTTTTTCTTTTCTTTAGCTGGTCCACGTGAGGACTACCCCTTGCATGGTTTTTCTCTGATCTTTCGGCTGATCTGATTGGAAAATCGAGAAAATTTCCGATGGAACGAGCCTTGCCTTGTCGAGTTGGATCTTGTGGCATGTTGCGTCTTATTTTCCTTTGGCGTATACTAGCTTTTTGCTGGCTGATCCGGCATGCGTTAATACATGCGATTAGTACCTCCGGCCGCAAAATACATGCAACTGTATGTACTGATTAGGACACAGTTGTCTAGCTTCTCCTTTTTTTCTTCTTCTTGAGACCCGATTGCTGAAGGCACGGGTGCTGGAGTTGTACTCGTACACGGACTAAATATCTTCACGATTGGACCGATCGGAAGAACCAGCGACCCGTCTAATCTTGGCTGATCTTTGACTTCATGTCCATGGCCATCGTTGGCTTCACGTCCATGGCCTCCTTGATTTGTTTGGATGCTTCTTCCGAGACCGCACGCACTGCGCCTCCAGCCGGAAGATTCTGTGTCTCCAAATCTGCGGTCGGGTGTGATCTTCGTCTCTCGGGGCGAGAGCTGCCCGTGAAGCCGTGAGTGTCCCCCGCGTCTTTGTTGGTGCAGATGAAAAGTTGCCGAAGATGGAGTTCCGCGCTGATGTAGATGGATCAGCCAAAAACAAATATGTCCTGTAGAAGACGATGAATCGTAGATTGCTGGCGATGGAGCCGTCGAGATCGCAACATCGGCGCTCCCAGTTCCCACAGACGGCGCCAATTGACGAGGGTTTAACTCATCAATGCCCATTGTTATGGACTTGGGTTTTGGAGAAGGAGAGGAGCGCTGGAAATCTCGGTACGGCTAGCAAACAAGCACACAGGTGACACGAGGTTTTACCCAGGTTCAGGCCTCGTAGAGGACCCTACATCCTGCTTGTCTGCTCTTGATTGATGATGATCCAAAGGATTACAAGGTCGCCGATGGCGGTGGTACGCAGATTGGATCTGGCGTATGTCTAGATCGTAGATCTATCTATTGGGGGAGTCGCGATATCTAGATCTACTGTGGCGTAGCGTGTCTAGATCTATTGTGGCGTAGCGTGTTGCGATTGAGAGGTTATGTCGTGTCCCCCTCGTTGGACCCTCCTAGCCTTTATATATGGGGAGGCTAGGTCTCAGGTACCAATACGAGTTGGTTACAAGTTAGATTACAACTCTAGTCTTTAGCTTTCCTTGTCTTGTGCGTTTGGGAGTCCGTGTCCATATGGGCTTCATATCAGTCGAACCGTCATAGGCGTCATGGACCTTGGCAATTTTTCGAGTGCGCCTTCCGTCGAGCCACACCAGGTAGGCTGTAGTTGACTGCCTATTGGGCATACCCATGTCAATGGCTAAATGAACATCATTTGGAGATTTTCTACATCTTTCTACATAATATCTAGGGGGATTTCAGCAAAATTTCCATCATAGGGGGGGAGGGGGGTGGCAAGGCCCTTGCTTGCACCCCACTGGCTCCGTTCCTGCAAGTAGGGGCGGAGCCAGGCCCAGAGCAACCTGGGCCATGGATCGGAACACAGCGCAAATTCCTGCTTACCATCTAAGAAAAAGAAAGTTTGGCCTAGGGTGTTAGCCAGAGTGGCCCATCCCTCATGGCTCGTTCGAGGGTGACTCCTTGAGGAAACCTCCTCGCTCACAGCCAGCAAGTCCGCCTCCTTCGCTATAGGAAGCGCGTAGCCACCAGCCAGGCCTCCAAGGCCACGTCGATGACAGCGACACGCACGGTGGCGGGTTGTTTGCAGCCCTTTCCCCGTCCTCCTTTGCTCCCCTGACCGACGGACCTCCCCTTCCCTCGTCCCTTGATCCCCCCTGCCTATCCGCCGCCGCGGCGCCACCAGTCTTCCACGCCTCGCTAACCACCCTGCCTGCCGGGCCCAGTGGCCCACCTGCCTGGACTTTGGTTCATGTTACAGCTCCTTCCCACCCTCATTGTGATCCTCTTCCTCCTCTGCTCATGTAGGTAAATTTCAATTAGGTAAACTTCATTAGTAATTTAATTGGATACACTACTAACTGATTCGAATTTGGATACCTGGATTTATTTGTTTGTAATCGATTTAATGTTGCAAGAACACAAGATGAAGAGATTTTATCCATCGATCTCAAAACCAAACCAATCAACAAATGCAAAATTTATGAAATATTCATTCTTTCTTGAAGGTATTGGTCCTTCTTGTACTATTAATGATGTTATGGGAGCCTCGGATAAACTAAACCAGTGATTTAGTACTATCTTTTGTATTCGGTGCTACTATTTCTAGCTTTTAGTCATATTTTATGTACTTTCTTAGATTGTTAACCGATGGACTTTAAAATATATGTTCCTGTTTTCTATAACACGAAATTTTATATGCTAATACAAGAGTTTTCTTTAGTATTCTTTTACGCTTAGGGGCTTGCTCCATTTCTAGGTCCGCCACTACCTGCAAGTACGTGTGTGACTCGTATAACGTCTAAGGTGGCAGAGGGCGCATTAGTAGACTATGTCGATGTATACGTGGGATGTAAATATTTTTCACAACCTGCTCCAATCATGTAAAGACATCCAAAAACAGGCCGTGATCTTCTAGATGCTGAAAAGCGAGCACAAACGGAGCCAATAGGTACACCACACCAGTAGATCAACTGCAAAAGAGATGAATTCTTATTATCGATGAACGGAAGTTTCACACAGTAAAGGGGTAGCCCGACTAGAATCTCCAAGTGACACATTGATATGGGAAATGCGACGTTCCTTCCTAGCCTGAGCGACCCACCTTACTTCTTCTCTACTCAACGTGGTGGAGGCCCTCTGGTCGGCGGTTCTTGTTGAGAGTGGGGGTTCGATACCGTCCTAAGGGCCATTCTAGGTAACATGCCTTCCCGGAAGGCCATCCTTGCTATTAGGCAGGAGCGACACTAGGGATTTGTTGTAGGCGACTTATTTCTCTAGTGCGTACTGCGGTGTCCCGGGGCGAACATAGGCAACCACGGGACAATGTGCAATAGTTATTGCTAGGAGGGTGGATCGGAGAGTGCAAACTATGGTTGTGGCAATGTTGGTGATGGCTCCGTCGACGTCGTTTGACTCCTGCAACTAGGTTATACCTCCCAACCGCGAGGGTAGCCTTCCCGGGTGGTGCTCCTTGGATGTTCCCATCATGGTGTTTCCCTAGGGTGGCTCACTGGCCTCCTAGTATGGGGTATGTCGATCTCGCCGATTGGCGGGATGGTGCATCTTGTCACGGCCTCCCTAGCAGGAATCCAAGTCTCACCGAGGAGGATGAGTGGAACATTGCGGTGTAGAGGACGTGATCAACGATGATTGTTTCACCGATTCCCACACGCACAGATTCCACATGGAATGCATATCCGAAGGTCACTTGTGAAAGATCAAGGATGTCGCCTAGAGGGGGGGTGAATAGGTGATTAAAACTTCTACGAGATGGGCTTAACAATGGCGGAATAAAACTAACGTTTTCTTTTGTTAAGCACAAAGCCTAGATATACTAAGGTTCACCTAGGTGCACCAAGAACTTATGCTAAGCAAGACAAGCAACAATAAGATAGAAAGATAATTACTTCAAGCACGATGGATATCACAATGTAAAGTGCATGCGTAAAGAGCTGAGGTGTAGAGATAACCGAGGCACGTGGGGACAACGATATTTTACCGAGTTCCTCCCAACAAGGGAGTACGTCTCGTTGGAGGGGTGGGCGGTAATAAGACCACCAACACCACAAAGGCCTCACCCTATTCTCCCGAGCACCCACCACGCGGGCAAGCACTTGTTCCACTATGGGACACTTGAGGATGATCACCAAACCCGTACAAGATTGGGGCTACCTCCACAACTTAATTGGAGGCTCCCAATAATCGCCACCAAGGACTCAATCTTGGGAGAGCTTCACAACTTAATTGAAGACCCCAAGAACACGCCACAAAGTCCATACAACCGTCTAGGGTTCCAAGAACCCAAGATGGACAAGGTTCAATGGATATCACCAAACAAATCCTCCGGAGAGCACACATCAATGCACCAAATGCAAAAAGCAAGAAGACCACAAAGATTCCCCAAATCTCCACTCTCAATTTCCAACAAGTCTACTAAAGCACTTGGGGGAACAAGAGAGGAAGAACACAAAAGGGGAACACAAATTGCCCCAAAGATCTAGATCCCAAAGATGCACTCACAAAGAGGAGATTTGGTTTGGTCAAAACAAGGATCTAGATCTCCTCTATCTACCCCTCAAATATTGGCAAGAATTAATGGAGGGGGATCAAGAAATCAAGCTCAAGAAGATTTAAGTCAAAGGGCAAATCTTGAGCAAAATAGAGGAGAAAAGAACTAGTCCAAAAGATAAGAGAGAAGGCAATTTATAGGGGGCCAAGATATCTTCCCGTTGGGACCAGATCCGGCCTGGGCCAGTAGTACCGCTGAGGCCCGGTACTAGCGGACCCAGTGATGTGACCAGGCGCGCGAGTAGCAAGCCAAGTCAACACAAGCGAGGCAGAAGCAAGCACAGCACGAAGGGAGGGGATCGAGGCTAGCGAGCTAGGCGCGCGGCGGCAGCGCTGCTGGGCCGCGAGCGAGAGCGACCGCTGCGCGTGCGGCGGCTGCTCGAGCGAGCGTGATCAAGGCGCCAATGCGGGGCCAGCTCGGGAGCCCAACTGAGCGAGGCCCAAGCGGGCGGCGGAGGCGGTGGCTAGATGGGCCAGCCCAACGAGCAGCGTAAGGGAGGTGATAGGCGGGCGGGAGCAGTACGCTCGCAAGAGGGAGAGAGGCGGGGGAAGAGTAGGGTGGAGGCTAGCGGGACAAGGCGAGTGGGCTGGGAAGCTGGGCGGCGGCCCGGTAGAGCCAGACGCGCCAGGCGGTAGTACCAGACTGGACCGGTACTGCCGGCCTGGGCCTACCGGGCGGGACAGAGAGCTGCAGCGGGGGATTGGGCCAGATCAGACGCGCCCGGTACTGGGCCCGGCAGTACCAGACGGCCCCAGAAAAAGTTTTTCCTTTTCTTTTTCCAAATAAAACAAAGGCAAATAATCAAATGACTATAAGTTGAGTTAGGAAGCTCTGATCAACATGAAACCAATTGCGTTGGAAAGATGATGACAAGATCACCAAGTGAGAAAGTATCAAGTAGTATAATGTGAGATACCTCACTCGGTGAGAGTCCGGAAAACCGCCAAGATCAAAATCGCAACAAGATATAAAAGGGAGATCCGATTTTGATGAACAAGAGCTTGTTATGAAGATTACCACAAGCTCTATATCACATGGATAAGATAAATAAACAACCAAATACGATGATGCAAGTATGCAAAGGTTTGAGCTCTCTCCGAACGATATGATCGGGATACTCACTCAAGAGCCCTTGTTGATAGTATGGCTATATATCCTAAACCCGGTCAACATGAGACCGGTAAAATGGAAGACCTATCAAGAGTACCTTTTCCTTGAGCATACTTTGGCCTTGTCTTCATCGATCCATAAACACCGAGGATGGCAAGCACCAAATATGAGATCTTGTAGGTATGGCGCATATTGAGCTTCCACAACGCATCTTCTTCTTCATTTCATCAACCTTAAAGCCAACACATACTCCAAGCGATGCCAATAGACAATTCCTACAACTACAACTTAATACACACATTAGTCCATAAATATTGTCATTAATTACCAAAACCACACATGGAGGGCCCACATGCTCTTTCAATCTCCCCCATTTTGGTAATTGATGACAATCCCTTTGAGAGGGTTTATATAATGAATTTAATTAATAAAATGGTAGCCCCAATATCAAATACAACACAAGTATGTGATATTGGTACCACCACAATATATAGAGCACCCCCACACAATCTATGCATGTGTGATGAACTTGAATTTCATTTCATATATTGCCAATCATTATCATTGGTGGAGTTTCCTCTATATATCACATGCTAAGCAACACAAAGATGCAAGAGCATGAAAGGAAAATGCTTAAGAACCAACTCAAAGTCAACTAAAAGCATAAACCAACTTCCCTTAAACCCTCTAAAACTTCTACCCTATTGGCATCGATTGCCGAAATGGGTGACAAGTTCTAGAAGGCCAATATAGTTATAATTTCTCCAAAGGTGTGCATTTGCACATATCCAATGATGAATACTTGGGAGGAAGTAAAAATATATTGAGGACTCAATGATTACCAAATAAATAAACTAACGTACGCATCAACAAATGACGCAAGCAACCACAAGATCCAAAAGAACCAAATGAAAACAACAAATGATACCAAATGAACAAAACAAGATGTTATGATAAGATCAATACTGTGTTTTAAATGAAAATGGAGAAGCCCCCAAGATTTGTGCATAAATAGAATAGTTGCATTTGAATACATCATGCACAAATATGGAATCATTGTTCCCCATAAGCATTTAAAACACAACAAATGAGAAAGAGAAAAGAGCATTATTAAATGAATTAGAGGAGCTCTCCAAAGATTATGCACCAATTATAATAATTATATTTGGGAACTAAGTGCATGATCATGGAATCCTCACTCATACATATTCATTTAACAATACAAGGCATGAGAGAGAGAGAAAAAAAATATGAGTGCCCAAAGATGCAAACAAGAGGAACAAGGACTCATAGACAAATAAATTTGGAAGCCACCGAAGAATCACGGAAAATAGAAAGGTGGTCTCCAAGAAATAAAAACCTCAACTAAAATTATCTTCTCTTATGTGTATAAGTTTCTAACTGGAATGCATCACAAAGACATATGTACACAAAGAAAAATGCACACATAAACGAGATACTTAATAAAGCACATGAAAACCAAAATGAAGTCATAACACACACTACAAGAAATGTGTTGACTATTGACCTTTTCTTAACGACCCTAAGTTTTTTGGTCATAGATCTATGACCATTTCGAACCAACTGGTCCTTAACAAACTATGACCTTTTTGTTAGGAACGTCATAATTTGTTTACATCAGTTGGTCATAACATAGGCATCGCTAGTCCATGACCTTAATTTTCGGGGACTACGACCAATTTAAATGGTCGTGGATGTTATTCATGATAACATAAGAAAGACCGATGCCACCTCAGTAGTTGGTCTAGGTGTCACGTCCACGTGTCAAGTTTCGCTGACGTGTCTGTATATGTGCCATATTCATGTGTCAATTTACGCTGACATGTCATGTCCACATGGCGTTTCTACCAATTGTACTCCTACCCATTGACATGTGGGGCCTGTTTGTCATGTTGGACAATATTAGACAAAAAATCATGCTCCTGGGGGCTTGAACTCACGACCTCACGCCCAAGGACAGTTGAGTCTACCAACTCGTCACCACAACATTCTTGCATATATGCTACTACCACGCGTCTTTAAATAGACGGCCGACCAAATATACAAATATTAGACAAAAATATAGCTCCAGAGGGGGTCGAACTCGCGACCTCACGCGAGGACAGTAAACCTGCGGTCTACCAACTCGGCACAAAAACTTTCTTATATATACACTACTACCACGAATCATTAAACAGACGTTGGTGGACCAAATATTAGACAAAAATAAAGCTCCAGGAGGGGGTCGAACTCGCGACCTCACGCGAGAAAAGTTAGTATGCACGCGGTCTACCAACTCCACACCTAGACCTTTTTGTATTAAGACTACTATCGCGAGACTTTAAGCAGAAAGCGGCCTTCTCAACCCATAGATGCCTCCACCTTGTGGCTTCTTGGGCTGCTCCCTGGGCTCATCTTGGGCTGATGGATGCAAGCGAGCACGCAAGCTTGGCCAGTTTGCCTGGCGGGTTCGCCGAGCCGGCCACATCTAGTTTTTTCTCTTTTTTTGAATTTTTTTGTATCTTTTTAATCATAATTCCAAATTGAGTCAAACAAAATTCAGAGAAATTGTAAAATTTCAGAGATTTTTTTAGGACATTATGGAACACTTTTACTTTTTGGTAAAACTACAAGAATATATTTTTCATATAAATCCTTAATAGGTGTAAAAAGAGATTTTGAATCATAGTTTTGACAATAGGGACTTGATATTGAAATTATTTGTCTATGGGATGAGCCTCGCGAAACTTGCATTGGATTTCTAAAGAAACATCATATTGTGAGTCTAAAAATAATTTTTTCAAAAAAATTATGAGCATTAGATCATCTAGCTGTAGTTCAAATCGGACCTACTTCCTACCGATTTGGCACGAATTTGTCTTTTTCGCTATGGATGGAAGGAAAGGTTTGAGATATCCTACTTAGGACATTGTCCATGTAAGGTGGTATAGTATTTTTGAAAAATATGGCGGTAGCATTATGAATTAGCCATTTGGTGGTTGCTTCACAAAATGCCCCGTTTTTGGCACTCGGAAAATGAAAACTGCATTTTCTGTGGGACAAAAAGGAAAACTTCCTCCTACAACATTGTTCTCCATCCCAAGATGCACATGGATGCACAATATGAGCATATTATCATAAACTATGTCACGATTCTGGCCATAACATTGGTCGTTTGACCTAAAAGCCATGAAACCTCGAACATGATATGTCATTTCTATGAAGGTTTTTTCGAGATGTTCGCAATATACAATGTTTGGTATTTTTTATTGAAAATATGTCACATAATATGACACCACACGAAGGTTTTACATTGTTTGGACCGTCTTTGAATTTTTCATGCCCGTTTCAAACTATGGTCGAAACAGTGGGCACGGAGGTTTATAGATAGGGGATGATCCTCTCTAAACTTGCATTGGATCTCTGAAGAAACATCATATTGTGAGTCTTAAAATATTTTTTCAAAAAATTATGAGCATTAGATCATCTAGCTGTAGTTCAAATCGGACCTACTTCCTACCGATTTGGTACAAATTTGTCTTTTTCGCCATGGTTGGACGGAAAGGTTTGAGATATCCTACTTGGGACATTGCCCATGTAAGGTGGTCTAGTATTTTTGAAAAATATGGTGGTAGCATTATGAATTAGCCATTTTGTGGTTGCTTCACAAAACGCCCTGTTTTTTGCACTCAGAAAATAGAAAATGCATTTTCTGTGTGACGAAAAGGAAAACTTCCTCCTACAACATTGTTAGGCATCCCAATATGCACATGCGTGAACAATATGGGAACATTATCACAAACTATGCCGCGATTCTGGCCATAACATTGGTCTTTTGACCCGAAAGCCATGAAACCTCGAACAAGATAGCTCATTTCTGTGAAGGTTTTTTCAAGATGTTCACAATATAACATGTTTGGTATTTTACTTGCAAATATGTCACATAATATGACACCACGCGAAGGATTTACCTCATTTGGACCTTTTTGAATTTTTATGCCTGTTTCAAACTATAGTCAAAACGACGGGCTTTAAGGTTCATAGATAGGGGATACTCCTCGCTAAAATCTTAATGGATCTCTGAATAAACATCATATTTTGAATCTAAAAATGATTTTTTCAAAAAATTATGAGCATCAGATCATGTACCTGTAGTTCAAATCGGACCCACTTCCTACCGATTCGGCAGGAATTTGTCTTTTTCGCCAGGGGTGGACAAAATGGTTTGAGATACCCTACTCAGGACATTGTCCATATAAGGTTGTATAGTATTTTTGAAAAATATGGTTTTAGCATTTTGAATTAACCATTTGCTGGTTGCTTCACAAAACGCCCCATTTTATGCACTCGAAAAATAGAAAATGCATTTTCTGTGCAATGAAAAGGAAATATTCCTCCTACAACATTGTTAGGCATCCCAAGATGCACATGCGTGCACAATACAGACACATTATCACAAACTATATCGCGATTCTGGCCATAACATTGGTCTTTTGATCCGAAAGCCATGAAACCTCGAACAAGATAGCTCATTTCTGTGAAGGTTTTTTCAAGATGTTCGCAATATACCAAGTTTGGTATTTTCCTTGCAAATATGTCACATAATATGACACCACGCGAAGGATTTACCTCATTTGGACCGTTTTTCAATTTCTTATGCTCGTTTGAAACTATGGTCAAAACGGCGGGCATGAAGGTTATTAGCTAGGGGATGAGCCTCACTCAACTTGCATTGGATCTCTGATAAAACAACATGTTGTGAACCTAAAAATTATTTTTGCAAAAAATTACGAGCATTATATCATGTACTTGTAGTTTAAATTGGACCCATTTCTTACCGATTCGGTAGATATTTGTCTTTTTCACCAGGGGTGGACAGAAAGGTTTGAGATACCCCGATTGGGATATTGTCCATGCAAGGTGGTCTACTCTTTATGAAAAATATGGTGGTAATATTTTGAATTGGCACTTTGGTGGTTGCTTCACAAAACGGCCCGTATTTGGCATTTTAGAAATTAGAAAAATCCATTTTTTGCACAACCAATCACATCGCAGCAAACATCTCTCACAGATCAGCCCAATTTAGAACCAATCTCAGCCATCCACCGCTCACCCCGCCGATCCAACGAAGCTCGCTCACTAGAAGGAAACACACATGACGCGTCAAGAGACGAGATGCACTCACGCACCCAGTCCCCGTGTGCCAGCGAACGCATATTTCCCTCCCACCCCTTCCAATCTTATCCCTTGTTAACCCTAGCCTAGCTCGACCCTCGCATCGCTGCCTCCTTGCTAACCCTAGCCTGAGAACTAACACCGCCGCCTCGCTAACCCTAGCGCTAGCTCGCCCGCGGGACGGCGTCGACAATGACGGGGCCAGGCCTCGGGCGGGTAGTGGTCTTCTACCGGTCCTGGACGGCCAGGATCGACGGGGAGCCGCAGCTGGCTTGGTCGCCGGCGTGCGCGTGCCTCGCTAGGACGACGTGTGGTGCTCCGTTGAGCTTGCCTGCCAGCGTCCGTTGATTAGGGGACGCGCAGCGCTCTGCAGGACGCCGACTCCTTGGCGCCGGTGGCCTGGAGATCTGGCGCCCTTTCTCCACGAGGCCGCCCAGTGGCCTGAAGATCTGGTGATCCCTCCTGATGAGGACACACCCTCTCTAGAAGCAAGCAAGAGCAGCAGGAACCCTGACCAGGAATCCACCACCGAATCCGCCTCGTAGAAGAGGAATTGAAAGGTAAACCAGCTTCGATTCATCACCGCTTCCCCTGCTCCTAGCTAGGGTCGTGTCCCCGTGCACATCGAGTCTGCAGCCTCAGTATTGTCTTCATAATTGGTGACACTACTCTGAATTTCTTGGTAGATATCTCATGCTAGGATCTGGTAATTTTGACTTACATTTCCTTCTACATTGGATATTAATTGACTGTGTATTTTCTTGTGTTCAACTACTACATGATGGTGAAGCTTTTGAACATCACATATCAGTATTCAGTACTTGTTCATATCAGTACCTTATGGACCCTTCTTCCTATGAATAGGTTTACTCATCAGTCATTAGTTATGTATAGATAACATAGAGTGTTGACTGATATATTTTAAATTGATACTTCGAGATTTCTTCTTTGTGCCTGTGTTAGTTGGTGTCATCAAGATATGCATGTGCAATGTGTTCCACTATGGTGTAACTTTAATCTTTGGCGGAGTCCAATTCTTGTTAAACATGGTAAACCTGTTGGAGTCAAATGAGCGAGTAATAACTTATGTAGATAATCTATATGCTACAACTTCATAATTCTATATCTTTGCCACCTCATGTTTTCACGAGCTCATAGTACTGTGTAATATTTATCTAGTTTGATCTAAAAATGTGTTTGTAATAGACCATCTTTTTTTACTGTCAGGTTCCAGCTTTTTTTTTGCTTCGCACGTCGATTCTCTATGGTAACTTGATCCGAGTTTCTGTTCACTCATGGCTATGATGATCGGATTGCCCGAGATGCTCCGCATGGTGCGGAGGAGGTATTCAGCTATCTTTACCCCAGGAACATATATATTTTTGGGGTTATATATAGAGATTCTTGCTTGCAATCACTGGCTGCAGGCCTGAGTAGGAGCAGTTGAGGAAGCAGTAGTACCATGCTTGTAAGAATTTTACATGCTTGATTTTCACTACACCAGCTGGAAGAAGCAGTTGAGGAAGCACTTGTAGGAAGCAGTAGTACTGTTTAAATGGGTGAACCTAATGTATATTAATATTGACTGTCCAAAATCTCACTACTACGATTTGTAGTTCTATTTTGTGACTACCATACCTGTTGTATCCTCTTTGCTGCTGCTATTAATATGGATCTATTGCCTCTACTATAAGATATGAATAAAGTTGAGCACTCTTTCAGTTTCTTCTCTAGTCTGCATTGCTGTATGAGCTTCATATCTCAGTGGTGTTAGTCTTGACAGGTAATCACACCAAGATTATTCGGTGCATGGAGTCCAGTAAATTCTGCTACATTACCGACAACACCTACATAAGCCAGGAGGTGTGTGTTCTTCTCTGGCTTCATTTGTGATTTATTGTGCAATTATGTCGAGATATGGTGCTGATCTGTATTCTCATATGCATTCATAGCTTCTTAACATGGAGAGTGATATTACTAAACATTCTCAAGATATCATGTCATCTCTGTATTCCTAAAATGAATGATGAATACCCATTTTGGTTCAATGATTAATTGTTGTATACTGTTGGTCATCTATTCCTCTTTCACTTATGTTTCTAGGCATGTTTATTTGCTGGCACAAACACATATGTGTGTGATAATAACAGTAATGTCTACAAGTTAGATTAGTTAGCCTACACACATGGTAGAATTGGTTAGAACATCAGGGTGATTACATAACAGATTGTGGCTCAAACTATTTGCTTATTGCATAGAGTTGATTAAACATGCATAATGAAGCAACTAACAGATACACATGTTACAATACTGAATTCCTACCCATTTGCAAATTAGCTTTTGCTTCTTGTGCAAGTTTCATACTGTTCATAAGTAATATTAATAGAGTAGAGTTTCTTGTGCAGGAGTACCTGATGCTAATCTGGAGGAGGACGAAGAACCAGAGGTGGAGGACGAAGGTGCAGTGGCACTTGATGCATCCATCACGACATGGAGGCCTGGAGAAGGAGATGGCTGAAGGCACTGAGGAGGAGCGAGTTCCCTGAGGTCCCGGGGTGTTTATGGAGGTCCTGGAGGAGCTTCAGGCCGGAGGAGGAGCTACATCCTGGACATGGAAGTGTGAAGAAGACGAAAGCCCCACTCAACAAACAACTAGTTATATGTTGTGATATTATCTGGGTTAAATGAACGTATATAAAGATTGTGCTATTAGCCAAATTTGGCCTTTGATTGATAATTTCCATTTTGTTTTCTGTTTTCACTACAATATTGTTTATTTGCTGGAAAAATTACAAAATTGAAATGTGACATGTGGTTAATGAGATCGTGACACTGTTATCTTATATGGGCTTGAATAAGGCTGGCTGTAATGAACATTTGAAGAAATAGCAGAACAAAAAGGCTAAAAAGTAAGAAGCGGTTCTTTAAAAGGCCTAGGTACAACTAAAAATGTGCGCCTAAAAGGCCTAAAAGCCTAAAAATGAAATAGGCTATAGGAAAAGCCCAAAATAAATTGTACAGTACATAGTATCCATTAAAGGCCAAAATGTTGGGCTCGGCCCATTTAAAAGGCTAAAATGGATCGGGCTAAATTTGATGCCACGTAGGATTCGCTGATGTGCCACGTAGGATCCACTGACATGGACAAGGCAGGTTTTCCATGGCCATAATTTCGGTCATAGAGTTTATGACCATTTATATTGGTCATACTAGTCCATGACCAATTTAAAAATAAGGTCGTTAGCTGTCTATAGTGACCCTCGGTATGTGACCTACTCGTTTTGGTCACACAAAGGTCATAGATAGATTACTATGACCTTTCAGTCACCAATATTTGGGGTCACTAGTTAGTACATTTCTTGTAGTGACATACCAATAACATTTTTGCTTGTAAGCATAGCCAAAGGCATAATTTTATCTTATTGTTCATTAATGAACTTCCAATGCCAACACACTACATATATTATAACAATCACCACGGGAAAAGGAGATGGTTGGAATATATGGAGAAAGGCAGCAAGTATCACAAAGGAAAAATCAACTAGCAAAATCTCACTATTGCACAAGATAGAAGTTGAGGAACGGATAGGCAATAAAATTGCTAGATTGACATAATTGGGATTGGTGGATCATATGCATGATTTTGTATAGTCCCAATAATATGCACTCATCTCAACTTACACACATGTGCAATAGGGAGTCCTCTTAAAACCAAAGTTAGAACCACAACAAATACAAATAGAAATAGAAATACAAATACAAATAGAAATACAAAGCATCATGCTAGAAGGCAACCCACAAATGGTTGGAATCAAGAAATATGAGCATGAGAAGGGGATACTTGTTACCAAGATATAATTGGTAGGATGAAGGGGATATGAATTCGTTGATCATCCTATATCTTGCCTCCAATTTCCATGAACGCACCACTTCTTCAAACTTTGAGAGACAAGCATCCAATATATCTCCAATGTACCTAACTACGATACATAGGCGGGACTCCACATAAACATGTGCATGTTAATATGAAATTGAATTTCATGCACATCTTAGCCAATTAGGATTTGGTGGAGTTTTCCCTATATATTGGATCTAAGAAGGCAAGCATGCCATGAAATAAACATGTAGTGAATATGCATGCACAAGGCTTTCAAGAATCAACAAGGAAATGCAATTTGAATAAAAACACCAAGTACACTGATATGGCACTCACAAGAGTGTGACACGATAAAGGTGTCCAAATTGTATCAAAGAACCAATTCAACACATGAATGATCACAAGTTCAACACATGAACTAGACAAACGCCAAAGAGCAAAAGATAGATAAACACACACATTCTCACAGATTTATGTCATTCTAAAAGGTCAAAACACGAAATAAGAAATGAGACAAAACCAACTCCCAAAAGTGCAAGGTTCCAACACATAAACCAAACTCACACACTTTTCATGATGGCACAAAATACCAAAACAAAAAGATCAAACTTCCAAGAACATACAACATGATATGGATCAAAGCAAGAAGCATAAATAGGAGTGTTATAAATAATATAGGAGAGCTCACCCATAAGTCGTACATTATTTAGGATTTTTTATTTCGAATGCATAATGTACACAAATGAGATCATCACTACTACTAACATTAACTAAAACACAATAGTATACCAATAAAATAAGAAGATCCATAGGAGGCAAGGAAATCTTGGGAGAAACACAAAACATTTTCTTGGCCAAAGATAGGACAATAATAAGCCAAGGCCAAAGTGAATATGATCAAAAGGATTCTGCCATATATATTACCAATTGTACAAGGACAATAAGTAATAGGAATAATCTTCCCGAGGTAGTACACACGAAAATCCAAGATCATATTCACACAAAGAAGCATATGACAAAATATAAGGATTAAATTTGATGCTTCAAAATAGATTCTTGGTAGCTTCCAATGGTTACACAATCACTAGTGATTGGAGTGAATTTAAGCTGATGGTTTTCATGAGTATATAAGGATCCAAATATTAGGAAACACATACCAAGAAACACTTTCACAAACAAGATCCAAAAGATGAGCAATAAAAGCATTGAACTTGTTTGAGACAAAGTGTCACATAGGAGCTAGATAATTCAATATCAATTCTAAGTGACACAACCTCGAATTTTCACATTTTCTAGGTTTGTAATATGAACTAAGTATATGACTCCCCCATAATGTGATAACCAATAAATATCAACACGAGGCAAAAAGATTTAAAGGAGAGAATTAATGGACAATATAGAACATGAATTTCTCATAAGACATATACCACATAGAGACTAGATAAAATTTCAATATCACTACAAAGTGGTATTTCTCATGTACACACATTTTTAGGATTGTGGAATGCCCAAGAATAACACTCCCCCAAAATGGGATAATCCATTAATCTCTCACAAGAGCTAAATAAGATACCAAATAAAATTCAACAATAGCTCCAACACAAGAAACACTCATACATGGTGTGCAAACCAACAAACACAAATATACTTGATAACTCAAGATAAGAAAAAGGTAAGAACAACATATACAAAAAACATGCAAGGTACAAAACCAACACTTGCACAAGGGGCGAGTAACTTTCAATGTAATGAGTTAAGCATATGTTACCGCAAGGAGGAACATTGGAAAGATAATAGAGGCAATTTAATCCACATGACTTGGCTTGACAAAAATAATAGATGAAGATCCCTTAACTCTTCATGATAAAACCAAGTCTCCATTGTCCTCCCAAAAACACCTATGGATCAAGTTTTGGCTTGTTGCTCCCTAACCAAGTTGAGTCCTAAGAAGTTAGTCACAATAGGCTTGGCAACCCAAATGGTTCTTTTCTTGACACCACATTGAGTACCAACAAATTTGGCAAACACATTGACAATTTTATCCAAACAAAGAGAATAAGCATCATCAATAATGATTGGGTTGGATGAGGAGATACCACTAGTGCATGAGGAATAAATGTGCCCCTTCTCATGGCAAATGTAGCAAGTTCTTGTCTTGCTAGATTTATCTTACGTGATTCCACAACTTGAGGAAGAGCTCGAGTAGTCCTCTTGGGAAGAGGCCCATCTACAACATGAGGTAGAGCTTGAGGCCGCTTCCCTTGTTGCTTCACACCAAGAGGCTTCTTCTTCAATGGGAAAGATCTAACATGATGCCCTTCTTAATTGCACTTGAAGCAAATAATGTTGGCCGGATACTTCACTTGATCTTGGCCATTCTTTTTGTTGCCCTTGTGCTTCAACTTGTTATTGGACTTGTTCTTGTTACTTGAGTTGAATCCAAGACCACTCTTGTTATTGGGGGATTTTTGCACACTCAAGATATGGTTGAGTGTGGCCTTCCCTTTTTGACCCTTTTCAAGTCATTCTTCAAAGAAGTGACTTGAGCCTTGAACTCTCTAAATTTTCTACATGGTTAGTATCAACAATAATAGTAGAGGAACTAGATGCATCATTGTTAGAGCAACAAGGCACGGAATGTGATTCATCACAAGATGTAGCAATATCATGAGTGGATGAATTACAAGGACTAGCACATGTCAATATCACATTAGGAGTAAAAGTAGTGCTAATGTCCACAAGAGGCCCACTAGATGTTACCTTTAACAAAATGGCCTCATGAGCTAACTTTAGCTTATCATGGGAGACTAGAAGATCCTCATGCGAGTTTGAGAGCTTAACATGACTTTCTTCCAATATCCCATATTTGCTAGTTAGCAAAGCAAGTTGAGCCTTTAGCTCAACATTCTCCTTCAACATCGATGCTTCACAAGAAATAGAGTTAGTAACACAAGCATCATTATTAATGGCTAGAGGTGAGGGCAACTTTGCAAGCTCTTTTGAATATGAAGCTTTAAGTTGCTCATGTGACTCGGTGAGTTTGATGAGCTCACTCTTAACGACTAGAGAGCCATTTTCGAGGTGCTTAAAATCCTCAACGAGTTCAGCATGGGCAACCACAAGTTCATCATTTTTAGTTTTGAGAGAACATGCCACCACAAGTTCTCTATCATGGTTTTCCTTTACTCTAGATAATTCTAGAGCAAAAGTCTCCTCAAGAGATTCCTTGGTGGTTTGTTCTTCCAAATAAGCTTTTCTTAGATCATTAGAGAGGCTTTGAAGTTTTTCAATGGTGTGCTCTTGCTCCTCATCTTGAGCTTGCAATTGCTTAATAATTTTCTTGCTCTCCATAGCAAGAGTCAAGATTTCAACGATGCTAGAGCAAGAAATGTTATTATTAACAAGAGCACGATAAACAACCTCACCCTTTTCATCTAAAGAGGCAATCTCATCCTCATCTTCCTCACTATCCTCATCAATGACATCATCATCATCATCATTATAAGATGCCATGGGATCCAAAGAGGTTACCTTAGTTCCCTTAGCCATAAGGCATATGTGAGAACCGTAAGAAGATGAAGGTGAGATTGAACTTCAAGCTCCATCCAAAACCTTGTCTTGATCCATATAATCTTCGGTTTCCTCTACATGGTTAGCAACACAAGCACTAGAGGAAATAGAAGCATTTTTATTATGGCAAAAAGACAAAGGAAGCATATCATCATGTGGATTATTCAAGCCATTTCTACATGATATGCAAGGACTACCAACACTAGCATATGAGGAATTTTGAGTGCTACAAGTGTTAGAGTCCAAAGATAGATCATTGCAACTATATAGAGATGAAGGATTGTTAATAGTAAGCTCACTATCCAAATTGCAATTTCTATCACCACTCACCATATCATTACCTTGTGAAAAATCACTTGCTGGTGAAGTCGTAGAAGGTGATAACTCATCACGGCCAGAGGTCGAGGGAATACAATCATCCTCAATAATGTTGGACACACCATATTTATATTGAAGCTTTGTCCAAATATCATGAGCACTCCGGTAAGGCATGATTGAGGAAATAACTACATTGCTCATAACAAGTAAAAGCATTTTAGTAGATTGAGCATCTATATAAGAGTTCATCTTCTCCTCTAAAGATTCATTTTGGGGATCCATAGGAGAAGAGAAACCCATATATATAATTCCCTCAACGGATGGGTGAATGTCCTGAAAATAATCTAGCATGCGAGATTTCCACATATCATAATTTGTGCCATCGAATATATAATAGGAATCGTGCACTACTCCACTAGAAGACATCTTTACTCTCAATGAGGTGAAGCCTAAAAGTGAGAGACCTCGCTCTGATACCAATTGAAAGATCACAGATGTCGCCTAGAGGGGGGCTGAATAATCGACTAAAACTTCTACGAGATGGGCTTAACAATGGCGGAATAAAACTAGCATTTTCTTTTGTTAAGCACAAAGCTTAGATATACTAAGGTTCACCTATGTGCACCAACAACTTATGCTAAGAAATACAAGCAACAATAAGATAGCAAGATAATTACTTCAAGCACGATGGCTATCACAATGTAAAGTGCATAAGTAAAGAGCTCGGGTATAGAGATAACTGAGGCACGCATGGACGATAATATTTTACCGAGTTCCTCCCAACAAGGGAGTACGTCTCGTTGGAGGGGTGGGCGGTACTAAGACCACCAACACCACACAGGCCTCACCCTATTCTCCCGAGCACCCACCACGCGGGCAAGGAGTCGTTCCACTATGGGACACTTGAGGGTGGTCACCAAACCCGTACAAGATTGGGGCTATCTCCACAACTTAATTGGAGGCTCCCAATAATCGCCACCAAAGCCTCAATCTTGGGGGAGCTTCACAACTTAATTGAAGACCCGAAGAACACGCCACAAAGGCCACACAACCGTCTAGGGTTCCAAGAACCCAAGAGGGACATGCTTCAGTGAATATCACCGAACAAACCCTCCAGAGAGAGCACACACTGATGCACCAAATGCAAAGGCAAGAACACCACAAATAGGCCCCAAATCTTCACTCCAAGTTCCAACAAGGCTACTAAAGAACTTGGCGGAACAAGAGAGGAAGAACACCAAATGGGAACATAAAATTCCCCAAAGATCTAGATCTGGAAGATCCACTCACAAAGAGGAGATTTGGTTTGGTCAAAACGTGGATCTAGATCTCTTCTATCTACCCCTCAAACATTGGCAAGCATTAATGGAGCGGATCGAGAAATCAAGCTCATGAAGATTTAAGTCAAAGGGCGAAGCTTGAGCAAAATAGAGGAGAAAAGAACTAGTCCAAAAGATAAGAGAGAAGGCAATTTATAGGGGACCAAGATATTTTCCTGTTGGGGCCAGATCTGGCCTGGTCTGGTAGTACCACTGAGGCCCGGTACTACCAGACCCAGCGATGCAACCAGGCGCACGAGCAGCAAGCGAATTCAACATGAGCGAGGCAGAAGCAAGCACAACGCAAAGGGAGGGGATCGGGGCTGGCGAGCTAGGCGTGCAGCGGCAGCGCTGCTGGGCCGCGAGCGAGAGCAAGCGCTGCGCATGAGGCGGATGCTCGAGTGAGCAGGAGCAAGGCGCCAACACGTGGCCAGCGTGGCTGCCCGGGAGCCCACCAGAGCGAGGCCCAAGCGGGCGGCGGCGGCGGCTGGATGGGCAGGCCTAGCGAGCAGCGCAAGGGAGGCGATAGGCGGGCGGGAGCAGTACGCTCGCAAGAAGGAGAGAAGTAGGGTAAGAGAGGGGTGGAGGCTGGCGGGGCAGGGCGAGTGGGCTGGGAAGCTGGGGGCGACCCGGTATAGCCGGGCAGGCCAGGCGGTAGTACCGGACTGGACCGGTACTGCCGGCCTGGGCCTACCGGGTGGGACAGAGAGCTGTAGCGGGGGACTGGGCCGGATCAGATGCGTCCGGTACTCGGCCCGGCAGTACCGGACGGCCCCAGAAAAAGTTTTTACTTCTTTTTCCAAATAAAACAAAGGCAAATAATCAAACGACTATAAGTTGAGTTAGGATGCTCCGATCGACATGAAACCAATTGCGTTGGAAAGATGACGACAAGATCACCAAGTGAGAAAGTATCAAGTAGTATAATGTGAGATACCTCACTCGGTGAGATTCCGGAAAACCGCCAAGATCAAAATCGCAACAAGATATAAAAGGGAGATCCGATTTTGATGAACAAGAGCTTGTTATGAAGATTACCACAAGCTCTATATACACACATGGATAAGACAAATAAACAACCAAATACGATGATGCAAGTATGCAAAAGTTTGATCTCTCTCCGAATGATATGATCGAGATACTCAATCGAGGGCCTCTCTTGATAGTACGGCTATCTATCCTAAACCTGGTCAACACGAGACCGGTAAAATGGAAAACCTATCAAGAGTACCTTTGCCTTGAGCATACTTTGGCCTTGTCTTCATCGATCCATAAACACCACGGATGGCAAGCACCAAACATGAGATCTTCTAGGTATGGCGCATATTGAGCTTCCACAACACATCTTCTTCTTCTTCAGTTCATCAACCTTGAAGCCAACACATGCTCCAAGCGATGCCAATAGACAATTCCTACAAGTAAAACTTCCACACATTAGTCCATAAAGATTGTCATTAATTACAAAAACCACACATGGGGGCCCACATGCTATTTCAACTTGCCCCACTATGGGTGCCAACTATCGTCAAATTGAAGACAAGAACGCCATGAGGGGGTCCTCGAGGCATGGGAAAGGTGGGGTATGAGACTTATGGTGGTATGGATGGTGATCACACATGTTTACCCAGGTTCAGACCCGACTGCAGTGGTCGGATCCTACTCCTGCTAATAATCCAGTATATCGGGAAATCCTATGGTTTACAGAGGATTACTGAAGGGTTCACAACATAGAAAACAAAAAATTCCTATGATAAGAACACCAATTGTGCCAAGATCTAATCTAGTAGATGCCAGTAATGAGTATGAGGATAACCAGAATAACTTACCCTCGTAGACCGATTTAAAAAACTGATTTCGTTGGTGATATAGTCGATCACTTGTCAATATCAAGATCGTGTTGAAGAACTCCACAACCTAGCAGTGTATACGTCCTCGGTCACACGCCCGGCTCCCGACAACCTCCACGCCTCTACTCCAGTAGTACAGCGGAAGGAGTAGATAAATCTTACTCCAAGAATCTAATAGAACATGTAGCTCGCTAATTCGAGGCCATGGGGAAAATTGTAGATGGGGAAGAGAACCTTCACGAGGAGGTGGTGCATATAGAGAGGAGGAGGGCTCCTTTTACAGGGGAGGGAGGGAAGCCCAAAGAGGCATGGCCGCCGGCCATGGAGGGTGCCCCCACCTCTCCCTCATTCATGTGACTGCACTTCCCACTCACATAAACTCCCTATCTGCTCACATGCATTTATTACCCATTAGCATAAATGCATTTTTATCTATAAATAAAACTCTTTTATTTATTTTATTCAGAATTTTTCGTATTACTTTAATTAACAAACATTCACATAAAACCCTTGCATTGTTTCGATATTACACCTGAAACCATTTTCAGCGATTTGACCAAAAACAATTCCGGTGATCATCCAAACAATTTCAGCTCTAACAAATTTATTCTCGAATATGTTTTATCTACCACTTAGTATCGGAGAACCTTAAGTGTGTCACCCTACGGTTCGCAAATAATGCAGACATGATAGAGACACCTCTCTTATCAATAATTAGAAAGCGGGACCTGCAGATCTATACTGACTCCTGCACATTCAACGATGACTCTTGTGATTGTGTGAACCATCAACGTCGTATCCAATTACTTTTGTCTTGTGGTACTTTACTTGTATGAGATCCGATCACAGGTATCAATCATACCCTAGTTTGATCTCATTCCTAACAAGTACACTTTACTCGTTCTGTGAGAGAACATGTTGGAGATATGCCCAAGAGGCAATAATAAAGTGGTTATTATTATATCTTTGTGTTTATGATGAATGTTTACATCCCATGCTATAATTGTATTAATAGGAAACGCTAATACTTGTATGTTTTGTAAACATAAAAGAGTCCCTAGTAAGCCTCTTGTTGAACTAGCTTGTTGATTAATAGATGATCATTGTTTCCTGATCATGGACATTGGATCTTATTAATAACAAGATCATATCATTAGGAGAATGATGTGATGGACATTCACCCATAGTAAACATAGCATAAGATCAAGTCATTAAGTCTGTTTTGATACAAGCTTTCAAATACATAGTAACCTAATCCTTCGACCATGAGATCGTGTTAATCACCATCACGGGATGAGTGCTTTGATGACATCAAATGTTGCTTCGTAACTGGTTGGTTATAAAGGTGGCATTAGGTATTCTAAAAGTATGTGTTGAAGCGCATGGATCAAGAATGGGATTTGTCCATCCATATTACGGATAGATATGCTCTGGGCCCTTGTGGCATCCCGCTAAAACCACTACTAGAAAATCGCTGTGTTTTTGTGCATTGTATCATCATGACCGCATGCTCATGTCATCATGCCACATTGCATTTGAGCATCGTCATGTCATCATGCACTTTGTTGTCTAAAACTATTTTCTAAAAGACTACTTTGATTCCTAAATATTCCCCCGTATTTATTTCAAATCAAAACACCCGTCTCTCTCCCGGGGCTTTTATTTCCCTAAAAACTATTTGCAAAAAACTCTTTTAAAAATAAAAATAAAAACATGTTTTGTTTTTGGGGAGGCAGCCGCTGGCCAGGCCTAAAGGCCCAGCCGCAGCCACCTACCACCCGAGTCGTCCCAGCCCAAACCCCACCTAAACAAAACCTAAACCTAGAATCAACACCATACCCAGCGCCCACCAACCCCTGGCCCCACCACCTTGTCACAGCGCGCCAGCCCGATCCCCGCTACCGCCCATCGTGGCCGCGCTGCACAACCCGCGCTGCACACCACACACACGCATGCACTCGCATGACCAACGCCACCAACCCACCACCCTGTGCCCTGCTTGGCCCCAGCTGCCTGCGGGTCCGCACCCAACCACTCTCCCTCGCGACCTCGTCTCCCCGCAAGCATCGCTCCCTCCCCAATCCCAGGCGCCGCCGCCTCCCTGTTCGCCACCAACCCTGACACCCAGATCCCCTTCAACGACCGGTGGCCTCGCCATGGCGCCTCCGACCACCACCTCTCCAGCTCGCTCGTCTCCGCTAGCGCGGCTCTCTCCGCCACAACCGGCTGCCGGAGCTCGAGCCCCTGCGCCGCAGAGGGCCCTGCGCTCGGCCCCGCTCCTTCTAGGCCATGCCCGGCCACCTCCATGGCCTTGCTTCGTCCTCGGGCCCCACTGCCGCTGCTGCCCGCCTCTCCCTGGTGCCCCTCCTTCCTGCCCCTGTTCCCATAGGGGGGCCCTCCCAAGTGACCCTGCATCCCCGCGTCTCTGCAGGCCACGCCAACGACCCTTCGCCGCCGTGACCTTCGCCACTGCCAGGGCCCCGGCCCTCTGCTTCACCTTCCTCGGCTGCCACCATCGGGCGCCCACCCCCTCCTCTACGCCGCCCTGGTGCCCTGTCCCCAGCGAGCCCGAAGCCACCGTGTGCTCGTCGCCCTCACCCTTCTTCCACAAGCTCTGATGACTGCAGCGCCTCGTCCCCGAGCCCGAGCGCCGCCCTCTGTTCCGGCGTCACCTCGACCTGCACGCGTCCATGTAGGGCCCCGCGCCCCTCTTGCGACCTCGCCGTTCCTGGCCGCATCCACGACCCGCCACCGCGGGCGACCTCCTCCTCTGCCCCGCCATCACTAACCCCCTGCCAGGCCTCGGTCCCCTCGACCTCGCCCTGTCCTCGTCGTGGCGTCGCCGGCCCCGTTCCCTTTTTCCAAGTGCTTTGCAACCTCTGTTCGTGAGCTTCCACCCGTTTGCTCTTGGTGTTTAGTGAATTTTGGTGTGGTGGTGTTGGTGAAAAATACCAAAGACATGCGTCAAGATCTTCTCAAGACTGCGGCATCCAATAAGTCCATCATCGACCACCACAACGCTGAGATCCCGGCTTCCGCCAAGATATTCCGAAGACCGAGCCACGACACGCCAAGACCTCCGTCAGGGAACACCAAGACCGTCTACCCCGAAGACCACGGATCCGATGCTCGAGGACTAGACGCCAAGTTCGCCGAGAACCCGGACGCCAAGGTCATCGACACGGAACGCCAAGTTCTTCCTCTCAGACGCCAAGACCGACCCGGTACGCGGACCCGACAAGATCTTCGCGACGACAAGATCGACACCGACCAGGGCGAATCCAATGTGCCCCCGATGCCAAACCAAGACCTGCGACGACCTCCGAAGACCGATCCCGCTAACCCCGTCGAACCCTGAGACCGAACCCGAACCCCCGGAACCAAGATCTTCTGAACCCAGATGTGTGACCCTAAGCCTCTATTTTTATAATATGACATATACCTGTCGCATCATTAAATCATCATGCTTGCATACATGTCATCTGGTGGGTCGGGTTAAATAGTCGATTCACCTAAATTAAATATGGAGTCTATATGCGGGCTATTCTAGTCTTATTTCGGACTCCATTTAAATTTTCGTAGCGAACCGATGCCATGTTTTGCCCTGTCAAAACAACATTTAAATTGCGGGGTAGATAAATAATTTGAACCATATAACCAATTGTCGGGACACCGGTTCCGCTTAATATTGCCTAATTGCACCGGATCTGTGCCATGCCATGCATCATATCATAATCATGCCGGATCTTCTGCCGTAGTATTAAATATTGTATCTGGTGTTTCTTCTAGTGTTTGCTTCTTCGCGGATTAGGCCGATGAGTTGATGCGAGTATCGACAAGGTCTTCGGATATGACTCTTCAGCAGTGTTTCCCAGGCGAGCATCTCTCCCCCTTCTACCTATCTTGCATTTATAGTCTTTATTTCCTCATGTTGATCTATTGTTATCCGTGTCACGATGCTTTAGTTTCCGTGCACAGGTATATCCCGTGCAGCCTCTACATTGCCATGGACACCTCCTAATATCTGTTGTTTGGTAGATAGCTGGCCTTGCGAGTCGTAGTTGCTTGCTTAGGTGCGATCTCGTATTGTCGACTACCACAATTGTTGGAATGCTGGCATATGCTTAATGGTGGAGATGATCATGACTTTAAATACAACTATTAAATTGCTAGATATAACTAATGCAAAGGCATCGGTGGGAAATAGATGTTATTTGGTTCTTCCACGCTCACTTGTGTCCCGTAGGACCCCGAGTACTTGATACATGTTCCTTGACTATTCGCACTATCCACATCCGGGAGACCCTATGGGATCCCCCTGAGCCAGAGCTTGATTCATTTCTATTTCTTGGGGCCACAAAGTAGTTTGGGGCTTTATTACTATCCTGTACTTATGCCATGTTTACTGCTTTATTTATGATTGTGCATGGAGCACCTGTACTGTTTAGGATCGTGACACGTTTTCGCTGTATCGACAAGCCCAGTCACACTTTCTGGTTCCCAGTCGTTTACAGCCATCCACAAAAACCTTGGGTCCGTCTCGGAGCCGGCCAACTTCGTTGCGGGTAGCTTAATGGGGTGGCCCCCTGAAATATTTATGAATCCTGTGATTGCTTTGTCGTGAAAGCCTCATTGGGTTTTGAGTTGGTTTTTCCGAGGTTGATCGAGTGTGTGTTGCTATTTGTGCACCCCTGCAGGGTAAAACTTTCTGAAAGCCGTGTCCGCGGTTATGGACGACTTGGAGCACAGTATCTTGATCATAGACAAGCATAACTAAAGTAGTGCTATAAATTTGACTTATTATGTGACTAGTAATCAGCTTCACTACAACGGAATGGATAATAAAAGTGCCAACTACTAGTGGAACTGGTGTGTATCGTGTCATGCTATACCTGCCTAGTAAGTATTGCAACTCCAATGGAATGTGATAAAAGTGCCAACAACTGCCGGGTTTTGGGATTCCTCAGGACAATTATATCTGACTAGTACATGTTCCAACTACAACGGAATGGTAATTAAAACTGTCCACTACTTATGCTTCAGGATGACTCGTGCTATCTATATCTGATTTGTAAGTGCTGCAACTATAACAGAATGAATAAAACTGCGAACCGTGTGAGTTTCCTTGGTCCGACTTCCTCATTTGGTCTCGAGGGGGAATACTAGGATGGGTATGATTGGTGTTAGTATCAGGTTGGATCCGAATAGGTCTTTCTTATCTCTCTAGTAGCCGACAGTTAATCGAGTCTCTATAGGTTGTTTAGTGCATGCTGCGCTGCCGCTTCAGTCCACCATACCTATGTAGGCGAGAGCCGCCGAATTCTAGCCTCGCCGTGTGCTGGCCTCAGTACTGACGCTCCTCTTTTTCCTTTGCCCCTTGTCGGCCCCTTTTGTTTTAGCAGGTTTGAGATCGACGTCGTTAGCAGGGTTACCCTTCCGGCTTGGCCTGGGTAGGGTTATGGACGCCATTGGTTATTCTTCAGGGCTCTTAGCCCCATTTGCATCTTGTCCGTAGTCGGACGCTCCATCGTTTCGAGGTGATTTGGATCTTTGTATATTATATCTGTATTCTCGACTCATGGAGTCGCTGTTGTATATATATCTGTTCTGTGGGTCCCATCGAGGACTGTTGTGTAATGGTATTACTTCGTTTTCCACCCGCACGAAAGTGCCTGGTGGGAGTCCTTGAATCGTTTCTATGCGGGTTTGGCGGAAAGGGCTAAAACTTGCATAGGGCCGATTCGAGGGTGTTATAGCCCTCTCAGTGGAATGTCATCCAATTAGCTTGCAAGCATGTGAGTAGGTCACAAGGGATGTCATACCACGGTACGAGTAAAGATTTCTTATCAGTAAAGAGGTTGAACTAGGTATGGAGATACCAATGATCAAACCTCAGATAAGTAGAGTATCGCGTGACAAAGGGAATCGGTGTTGTATGTTAATGGTTCTTTCGATCACGGAGTCATCGTTGAATATGTGCATTATGGATCTCTAGGTCCCGCTATTGGTTATCGATTGGAGAAGTGTCTTGATCATGTCTGCATAGTTCACGAACCGCAGGGTGACACACTTAAGGTTACATGTTGTTTAGGTAGATATGGAATATGAGTTGGAGACTGAATGTTGTTCGGAGTCTTGGATTGGATCCAGGACATCACGAGGAGATCCGGATGGTCCGGAGAATAAGATTCATGTAATGGGAATCTTTTTCTGGGTTTCAAAAAAGTTCTGGAGTATTTGTTTGGAGCTTCTAGAAGGTTTCGGAAGGTTTTATGGAGATTACTTGAAAACCAAGAAAGAGAAGGGGAAGAAAACTTCCCCCCTCCCCTTGTGCACCGGCCCTAGGAGGTGGGCCAAGGGGGGCAACCCTAGGCCTCTCCCCCTCTATATAAAGGGGGAGAGGGGGCGCCTCCCCCTTGCCCCTTCCACCCTGCCCTAGCCACCACCCTCCTCCTCCTTCCTCTTGCTCCGGCTTAGGCAAAGCCCTGCAGGACTTCTACTCCACCACTACCACCACCACCATGTCGTCGTGCTGTTGGGATTCCGAGGGGATCTACTACCTCTGCTGCCCACTGGAACGGGGAGAGGAAGGTCTACATCGACTCTGTACGTGTGACTGAGTGTGGAAGCGCTGTCAGAACGCGGTGCCGGAAGGATCGTCTACGCGATCTTGAGATCGGCAAGTGATCGACTACATCAACCACGAGATCCGATCTCGCTTAAGGCTTTGGATCTACAAGGGTTAGTACAGATCTGTCTCGTTGCACTTATCTCGTAGATTAGATCTTGGCTTTTCCATAGATTGGATCTTGGTTTTGTTCGTTCTTGCGGTAGTAATTTTTTGTTATCCATGCTACAAACCGAGCAGTGGTATCAGAGCCATGTCTATGCGTAGATCTGTTGCACGAGTAGAACACAATGGTTTTGTGGGCGTTGATGCTTTTGTTGTTGTTGTCTTCACGTGTACTTTGCATGTTGCGGGATGGTGGGATGAAGCGGCCCGGGTTAACCCTACATGTCATCGCACATGAGACTTGCTCCAAGCTTGACGTGCAACTTGCATTGCACAAGTGGCTTTGCGGGTGTCTGTCTCTCCCACCATAGTTAAGATCCAATTCACAATTAGTATCTGAAAACACTTGTATCAGCATTGTGGTTCTTGTTCATAGGTAAGATTGGTTCTTATTCGAAAGCCCCACGCCACGTAAAATATGCAAAGAAAATAAGAGGCGTCTGACTTGTTTTTGCAGGGGCATTTGATGTGATATGGCCATGATGTTATTATGAATATATTTGATTTATGCAATGATCCTTATTGTAATATGGAAACCAGCAGGAGCCTAATGGTTGCCTTAAATTTTGTTAAGACCTGCGTATCTATTCATCATGTAATAGCTTCATTCCATGTAGTTGTTACAGTTGCTATTAGTGATGGACAACCATGAAGTGGCGCCACTAACCTTGATGCTATGTTGGTGATGATGGAGATCATGTCCGTGCTTTGGAGATGGAGATCAAACGCAGAAGTAGAAAGGCCATATCATGTCACATATTATGGATTGCATGTGATGTTAATACTTTTTGCATCTTGTATTACTTAGATCGCGACAGTAGTTGTTGGGGATATACTTTTCGGGTATCCTCACAGTTCCTCACTGACCAGGGTGGCCCACTTCGGGTTAGAGCTTTGCTTCACGGGCGGCCCAGTTAGGGAGAGAAGACGGAGTCCAATCCGGCTACGGGAAGGCCTAGAAGACTTACCGACTTAGGCCCATAATGTTACTTGTAGTTCAAGATGTACTCTGTAACCAACTCTTAGTCGTAGCCAGATAGATCTCTCCTGTAAACCCTAGGCCAGATATCTATATAAGCCGTCCTAGGGAGAGACTTTAGGGCAACACTCTAGACAACCCAATACTTTAGACCCTCAACTCGCACAGGCGAAACCCTTGTAACCCATATTCCGGCTCTGCCGTATTACTGGATTGCTAGCAGGAGTAGGATCTGTCCAAAGCCGGCGGATTCGAACCTGGGTAAACTTGTGTGCTCACCATCCCGGAACACCATACGTCTCACACCCCTCTCTTCCACACGCCTCGAGGACCCCCTCATGGCGTACTTGTCATCAATCTGACGATAGTTGGCGCCCACCGTGGGGCAAGTGAGCTTCGGATCTGCGTTTTGAGCGGAATCTGCAAGAATCAGAATGGGCGAGACTATCACCGTCGGTCGCATCCTCTACGCCAGCGACGTCCCTCTCATCATTCTCGGCGAGACTTGGATTCTGGCTAGGGAGGTTGTGACTGCCTACACAATCATGTCTTTTGGCGAGATCGATGTTTACATCGGTTTTGCTGAACCTGCTCCACCCACCCCAACGGTGATGATAGAGGCAGAAGAACCTTCTAGGTCCCCTTTGTCTGCGGAGGCGGCAGAGTTCCGGATCTCAGAAAACCCTAATCCCACCCAGCCCGCACTAGTTGCGGAGATAGTGGAGAAATCCGAGCCTGAAGAAGACCTAGCGGTCCAAGTCGAATCTGGAGTAGATCTTCCTGGAGAAGCTGGATCCCAGATCGACCCACCCGTGGAAGTCGAAATTCAGGAGGAACATATCAATGACACTGATTCTGACTCTGATGACACCGGGACAGACAGGCCTTTCCTGAGGTACACACTACGACGTATGATACTGCAGGGCGCAAGCGCAGATGCAATTCTCGAGACCATCAAAAGTTTCGACATGGCTGATCGCGAAAGCCGCAGATACCTTAGGAAGCACGCATCACACTTTGTCGGATACGTGGGATCCGGATCTGGCTCTGCCGATGCTGGAGAAAACACCGACTCTGTGCTGGAGGCAATTGGAACAAACGCCGACGTACCCGCATCCTCGGATGAATCGATGACGTCAGCAGATTTATGAAAGTTCTTCGCGGAATATGAAGAGTATAACTCCAAAGCTGCAGAAGAAGGAGAAGCCATGGATGAAGGATCTGGGGAACACTCTCCCAAAGCGCAGGATGACATGGACGTCGGAGATAATCCCGAGGTCCAGATGTCCGAAAGTACCGACCAGAGCTTGACTCTGGGAAACGGACCCAAAGCCGTCATTGCTACCGGTGCTGCCAAGAAGGCAAAGAAGAAGAACAAGAAGAACAAGACCCCGACAAAAGACCCTCTGGCAGAAGAGGTGATTGCCGAGGAATACGAAGAAGACTCGGATGGAGCACTTATCCCAGAAGAGCCGAAAAAAGAAGAATCGGTGGATGGACACGTGATCACCGAAGGTGCGCGTAAGCTCATCGATGCTGCATTAACCACATCTATCCCTACAGCTGCAGAACTTACTGCTAAAGAGCTGGACGAAAGGGCCCAAGCCCTAGAAGCGCATCGTTAACAACTCCTAGATGAAGCCAAAAACATCGAGGAGGAGAAGAAACGCATGGCAACTAAGGATTACATGTCTCGGTTGCATCAAAAGACACGGAAGCGTCACACCAATGACGACCAATTCCCACATGTTCGTGCCGTCCTTTTCAGAGATGAGATGGGGAAGCCACGGAAAGATAGCAAAGGAGATTGGGTATATCCAACCCCAGTACAAAATACCGTGGCAGCCCGAGAAATTTTATCGGCTAATCTAGGACCAGAGGAGATCCGTTTGGGTATCAAACTACTCAACAAGGGACTGGAGCAGCAAAAGGTCGCCCTGTCCGGAAGTCAAAAACTGGTCTCGGATTCCGACCGAATGTCGCACAGATCCGACATGGGCTGACGTAAGACCCCATCACGTCCGGGAGCAGTATCATCGCCCCGAACACCGGGAAGACAATTATTCAAGAACCGGATCGTCAGGACAGCATCACAGAACTGCGCGTGACTGGAGCAATGTTGCCCCAGCGGCCGAAAAAGAGGCCATTGCTGCACTGACTCCGAGGAACCCTCCCCGGTGAGAGTCTAATGATCGAAGGGGAGAAGATAAAGAGAAACGTCGGGAAGAGGATCGTCAAAAAATGCCACCTGCTAGACATACAAGCCGTGCGGCTGACCCTCATCGTAGTGGGAATGACGGACGAAGGAACGATGGAAACCATGCTGGCACGAGCTGGCAAGGGGCTCGTCATAGTGCAGACCCTCCCCGAAACCAGAATAATGACGCTCCGGACGGAGGCCGACGATCAGCCGGAAACAATTCAGCTGCCCCACCCTCTCCACCAAGCAGTCATCACAACGCCTCCCAAGGGGGAAAAGGAGGACGACGCGGCGGAGGAGGTGGTGGCAGAAGCCGAAGTCTGGCTCCAAGGCACCACAGCCACAGCTGACATTTGGGACGATCTCTATCCCCGAATGACGCAAGGCACATGATCAACTCCAACATAGAGGCGCGGCGCTACGAAAAGGATGATATCTACGTGGGCCCAAAGTGCTTTGGACCACGCATCAGAGCTACAAGATTACCGGAAGGATTTGCCATCTCAAGACATATCCAAGCCTACGACGACATTGCTCGGCCAGATACCTGGCTTTATGATTTTTTCCAAGCTTGCTGCATTGCTAAAGGAGGAAACAACCTGGTCACAACCCGATATCTCCCACTTATGTTGCGGAAGACGGCACGATCATGGCTCAATGAACTTCCGGAGAACACCATCCATAACTGGTATGACATGCAAAGTGCGTTCTTTCGGAATTTTGAAGGCACATATCGGAGGCCCTGTATGGTCGGAGACCTACATCGTTGCACCCAGAAAGCCGGAGAAACTTGCCGGGATTATCTCGGACAATGGATCGACACCAAAAACTCTTGTGAAGGAGTAAACAATCAAACCGCGAGTGAAGATTTGATTGCAGGACTCCCAATTGGTCTACTACGTCACCGCGTGAAGTGTGACAAGGTCACTGACTTGGGGGAGATGATAGAAACAGCGAGCAAGTATGGAGATGCTGACGACGATGCAGAGGGATTACTCAATGTCCTAGGTGTGCCTCCGTCGGCAAGACAACCAAAGCAACAAGCTCAGAAGCGCAAAAATACCTCGGAAGAGAAACCCAACGCAGAAACAGTGGTGGTTACTACTATTTCCGGGTCTGGAGGACGAGGAGGACGCGGTGGAGGCCGCGGGCATGGTTGTGGGACATCAAGGGTCTAGGGTAGAGGATACCAACAACCAGGAAAAACCTACTCTTGGGCCGACATTGCCAATAACCCATGTGTGCATCACCTAGACGCCAATGGGGGCTCGTCCCACACCAACGCTGAATGTCGTTTCAATGACGACATCAAAAGAGATGACACCGCGGGCTACAAAGCTAAGAGGAAGAAGGGAAAGAAAAATCTCGAAAAAGACAAAGAGACCAAGGAAGATTCCGACATGGAGGAAGCTGATGCTTCAAATCCCAAGCCGGAAGGGGAGAAAACTTTTCCCACCAAGAAGGACACTTACGTCACTTTCCTCGGATCTCAACCAGCAACGGTCAAGAAAGCAGTTCTACACGAGCTCAACGCAACAGTTCCGGCTGTCCCCCAATACTTGGACTGGTCGGAAGTGGCAATCACATTTGACCGTGCTGATCATCCGCCTATGTTGCACAGGCGAGGAAAATACGCCTTAATCGTCAACCCACTTATTGACGGTTATGGTTTCTCCAAGATCCTCATGGACGGTGGTAGCAGCATCAATATTCTCTATGTCGAAACGCTATGCCGGATGAAGATCTCGGAAACCCAGCTAAACCATAGCTCTATGATCTTTCACGGAGTTGTCCCAGGAAGACAAGCTAATTCCCTAGGAGAGATTACTTTGGATGTCACTTTTGGAACTCCAAAGAATTATCGGACGGAGGCACTTTCCTTCGAAGTGGTCCCGTTCAAGAGCGCGTACCACGCTATATTCGGACGTCCGTCTTACTGGGCTTTTATGGCTCGTCCGTGTTACATTTACAATATGATGAAAATTCCAGGTCCCAACGGCGTGATCACCATCAGGGGAGACCCGAAGAAAGCGCGAGAATGCGAGGATGGAAATGTCGCCTTTGCTGAAGCTGTGCTGCATGCCCAGGAGTACCAGGAGATCAAGAAGAGCATAGGTCCGTCCGAGATGCCCGCAACGAAGAAGGAGGTGACAAAGCCAACTCCGGAGTTCAAGGCATCAGAAGAGACGAAGAAGACGCCGTTGAAGGATGACCACCCCTCCAAGGTGACCCAGATAGGCGTAGGCCTAGGTAGCGCATAGGAAAGCGCATTCGTCAAGTTCCTCCAAGCAAATCAAGATATCTTCGCATGGCAGCCATCTGACATGACTGGAGTACCTAGGGAACTTGCCGAGCACTCTCTAAATGTAAACCCGAACGCTAAACCCGTCAAACAGTCCCTACGATGTTTTGGCGAAGAAAAGCGTAAGGCAATAGCTAAGGAACTAGCACGGCTCGAGTTAGCCGCATTCATAGAAGAGGTCATCCACACTGAGTGGTCGGCCAATCCTGTAATGGTCCCTAAAAAGGACACCACTGATTTAAGGATGTGTGTTGATTATACTGCCTTGAACAAGGCTTGTCCAAAAGATCCGTTCGCTCTGCCTAGAATTGATCAAGTTATCGATTCTACGACAGGCTCGGAACTCCTCTGTTTTCTCGACGCATATTCTGGATATCACCAAATCCGGATGAAGGAATTTGACAAAGTCAAAACTTCATTCATAACCCCTTTCGGAACCTTCTATTTTGTTACGATGCCCTTTGGGCTGAAGAACGCAGGAGCTAGGTACCAGCGCACGATGCAGCGTTGCCTCCACGACCAACTCGGACGCAACGTACATGCATACGTGGATGATATGGCGGTTATGTCCAACAATAAGGAAATGCTGATTTCCGACTTGGAGGAAACGTTCGCCAATCTACAAAAATACAACATCATGCTTAACCCGAAGAAATGCTTCTTTGGAATACCAGCCGGAAAATTGTTAGGTTTCATCGTGTCTCAAAGAGGCATAGAGGTGAACCGCGACAAAATCAAGGCTATACTCAATATTTCCAGGCCAACTCGCCTCAAGGCCGTACAAAGATTAATTGGTTGCATCACTGCGGTCAGTCGATTTGTAAGCCGGCTCGGTGAAAGAGTTGCACCATTATACAAACTCCTGAAAAAGACCAAGGATTTGGTATGGACTGACGAAGCTGAAGCTACACTACAAGACCTGAAGAAAGTACTCTCATCTGCTCCTATCCTTGCAGCGCCGGAACCTAAGGAACCAATGTTGCTCTATATTGCTGCGACAAATAAGGTTGTTAGTATCGTCATGGTGGTGGAGAGACCAGAGGAAAATCAGAAACACCTGGTGCAGCGTCCGACTTACTTTGTCAGCGAAGTCCTGACAGAATCAAAACAGCGGTATTCGCACTATCAAAAGTTAGCTTACGGTGTTTTTCTAGCATCTCGTAAGTTACGACACTACTTTCAGGAGCATCCAATTACTGTGGTGACCACAGCTCCCATGAGAGATATAATCAACAACAGTGACGCCACAGGATGCATCGCCAAATGGGGCATAGAGCTTTCAACTTTTGATATTGAGTATAAACCTCGGACATCAATCAAATCCCAGATCCTGGCTGACTTTGTCGCCGATTGGACAGAGACGAAGGAAAATATGATCCTCCCTGAGTCGGAATATTGGACCCTCTTTTTCGATGGGTCTAAGGCTCGAGGGGGCTCGGGGGCTAGCGTGGTGCTCAAATCACCCCAAGGAGATAAACTTTTATACGTCTTGCAGATCCACTTCACAGTGACAAACAATATTGCCGAGTATGAAGCACTGCTACATGGAATCCGGATTGCTAAGGATATTGGCATCCGACGTTTGATGTGTTATGGAGATTCGGATCTTGTTGCTCAACAAGTGTCAGATATTTGTAATGCAAATAAACACATGGCAGCATATAAAGCTGTCGTGGATGATCTATCTAAATCGTTCGAAGGGTTTGAGGTTCAACACATCCCTCGAGCAGAAAATGAGGAAGCAGATGCACTATCTCGGATAGGCTCTGCACGGAAAGAAGTCCCGGATGGCGCTTTTTAGGGCACCTCAAAGTTCTCTCAATAAAGGGAGTAGATGAGGAATATCCAACCAAATCCGACTCACCTTTGATAGCAGTTCTGGCTGTAATTCCCAGCTGGACTCAACCCTACCTCGATTATTTGGTAGATGGCAAATTACCCGAAGACGAGGTGCTGAGCCAGCAGATTATCCGACGAGCAAAAGCCTATACTATTGTTAAAGGTGAGCTCCATTGACGGAGTGTTTCTGGGGTTTTTCAGCGCTGCGTATCTCCGGAAGAAGGAGTGGAAATCTTAAGAGAAATCCATGAAGGCGAGTGTGGTCACCATGCTGTAGCCAAATCTTTAGTGGCAAAAGCTTTTAGACACGGATTTTTCTGGCTTACAGCTCAGGAAGATGGTGAATGATTAGTCAAGACGTGCAAAGGCTGCCAAAAGTACGCCAAACAAGCTCATGTTCCAACTGATCAGCTGCGAACAATACCTATAACATGGCCCTTTACGGTCTGGGGGCTTGATATGGTAGGACCATTTAAACGAGCTCCAAGTGGATTTACTCACCTCTTAGTGATGGTGGATAAATTCACAAAATGGATTGAGGCTAAACCTATCACTAGTTGTGATGGAGCAACATCCAAAAGATTTGTCGAGGGTGTTATAATCCGGTATGGTTATCCGCATAGCATTATCACGGACAACGGGAGTAATTTCTCTATGGGAGAATTGGCAGAATTCTACAACGAATGAAATATCCAGCTTGACATTGCGTCAGTCGCATATCCACAGGCTAACGGACAAGTCGAAAGAGCAAATGGATTAATTCTACAAGGCCTAAAACCGAGACTCGAAGCACCACTACGACGTGCTGTGGGGGCTTGGGCAGAGGAATTACCCTATGTAATTCGGAGTTTACGAACAACTCCAAACAGGTCAACAAGATACACACCTTTGTTCTTGGTCTATGGCACAGAAGCAGTTCTTCCTAGTGATTTGATTCATACTTCTCCTAGAGTGGCCGCGTATATTGAAGAGGATGCCGAGATTTCTCGACAAAATGATCTCGACTTAGTCGAAGAAGTTCACGTCGTTGCTGATATGAGATCTACAGCCTATTAGAAGAAGTTACGCAAGTATCATAGCCAGAGAGTCCGAAATAGATCTTTTAATAAAAGTGATTTGGTTCTCCGGCTTGTGCAGAGAAGAAAGCACAAACTTTCCCTAGTATGGGAAGGGCCCTTTATAGTTAGTCGAGTATTGCACAATGGGTCGTACTACTTAACTGACATGAGGCCAGTCAAAGAAATACCTACTACTAAGAAGAGAAAGAGAGCTGGAGGCAGTACAAATCCGGATGAATTAGATAGACCTTGGAATATTGCTCAGCTACGTCCCTTTTATTCTTATTTTATCCTTCTTTGTAATCATATATATGTACAAGTTCTGAGAGAAATAAAAGTTTTGGTTGCCTCAAGTTTTTCTGAGAAGTTTTTACCATCTTATTACCGAATGATCATGTCATAGTCGAAAATCCCAGAATGCTTGAAAGTACTTTATGCTCATGTTTGTTCTCGTTTAGATTTCCGATTCTAAAATTGCTTCCTTCGGGTATAACTCTAAAGTTTCTAGTCTTTACTTTGGTTATTTGTCTGATTGCTGGATGCGGGCATTTTTCGAGTAGTGAATTGTTGGTACTGGAAGACGGCTTTGTTTCCAAGTTTAAACTGGTTTAGCAATTGAGCTCCGTTGCTCGGCGAAGTTTCCGGCAGAAGGTTTAGCCGGCTCACGAAAGGGACGAGGCGGAAAGCCAGATAAACGATAAGTATAGACGAAAAAATACGAGTGCTTATGTAAACATTTCAGGCACGCAAGAAGTTTAAAATCCAAAAGTGTTGAATAGATCAAAAGTTTAGCACTAGCAAAATTATAGTAATTCATATTTACAAACGCATCATGTTTTTTCAGGATAATACAAATATTTCTAGCAATTTATGATGCAGGAGGAGATGAAGGAGCTGTCGGCTCGCTGGATACGCCGCCTTGGTATCGTTCCGAGATGTCCGCATCCGAGGTGGTGCGTTCATCGTCGGAAACTTCTGCTGATTCTTCTAGAGGAGGAGGCAGAGTATCCACGCGGGTGAAGAAAGGGGTCTCGTAGCTGGTCAAATCAGCCACGTGACACCCATATCCGGCACAGGAGTGCATGATGGCTTGAAGGGCTTGCTCCTGGCCGTCTTCATCTACTTTGGAGTACCCTCTGGTCACTTGCCATATTTCCATGTTTCCATGGTGGCTCATGACCATGGTGAGAGCGTTCTGCGCCGCAGTCCGTGCGTAGGACATGTTCCAGTCCTGAACAAGTTGCGGCATTTCCTTTGCCTTGTCTCGCACCTGAAAATCCGACATGTTGTGCATATCCGGAATCTTGAGAGCTTCGCCAATGTCCTCAAGGGATTGGCGGAAGTCATGAAGCAGGTCACCGACTTGGGTAAGCCGGTGGGTGCGGGGCTTAGCGGAGGTAGAGTCCGTCAAGTTCAGAGGACCTGTAAACAAAAGACAATGAAAGAAAAATCCGACATCGAGAGAAGTCGAAGGAAAAGACAAGTTAGACAGATGGAACGTACCGAAAATGACGTCGTCAATTTTGGTCTTCTCCTCCCGAAGACTCTGGAGTTCAGCCCGGAGCGCCTCGGAAAGGTCCCTCTCTCTGCTAAGCTCATTGTTGAGGTCCGAGATTTGTTGATCGTTAGCAGCGATCTTGCGATCACGCTCATCAGTGGCCATGGAGGAGGATTCAAGGATTTGAGCGATGCTCTTTTCATGATCTGCCTTGAGCTAGTCCAGCTCTTGGCGAAGCTCTTTGTTCTCCACCACCAAGGTCTTGAGGTTCTCGGCCTCTTCAATCACGGCGCATGATTGTTTCACCAGCGCTGTAAGTCAAAAAGAACAACAGTTCAGGAAAAAATCGACATTGAAAATACAAAGACAAGGTTTGAGTCTCGGAATGTTTACCTTCGGCCTCATCCTTGGCAACTTTAAGTTCAGCATTTTTAAGTCGGAGAGCCTTGATCTCTCTCCACTTATCACGGACATTCTTTAATAAATCCTGGTTATAGGAATATACTTTCTGTAAGTCAGAATACCCAAAGTCAGAAAGCTACTAAAGACTCGGGCTAATATTTTTGCTAATATCAGCACGAGCCTTGGGGGCTACACTAGTTCATTCTTTGGCATCCTAATGAAGCATAAACCCGGATTATATATCCTACTTCATGCTTGGGGGCTAGAGGATATGATATGAAATAAAGGAAAAACAGGAGTTGGAATTCCGACTTACATATTGTTTCCGAGTGAGTTTATCCAAACTCGCGTTCACCTCAACGGCAACCTTCTCAGCGAGAGTCATAGGGGTCACAGGAGTAGTTGGAAGCTCCCCGGACCTGATCCTCTCGTTGCGAAGAAGCACTTGTTCAAGAAGATTGGAGTGCTGATGTCCTCTGCTTCTTACGCTTCTTCTTCGGCAGATAAAGTACTTTTCTCTAGGCATTGCCTGGCGAGCCGTTGGATTTCTTCAGTAGATTTCCGGGACAGGCCAAACTTGGCAAGTCCCGGATTGTTGATAAGGTTTTCGGCGAAGGTTTCTGCCGAGGGATCATTACCCAAAGAGGGTTCACCCTTATCTAGATCTGACTGACCCATGGTGACGTCAGTTTGCGATTCAAGGATCGTAGGCTCCGTGGAAGGAGCCGGATATTCTGTGACAGCCGAAGAAGGAATTATCACCAGCGTTGTGGAAGGTTGAGGGGCAGGAGTCGGAGGAGCCACGGCAGGAGAAGCTATGGTAAGCTTCGTCTGTCGCAAGGGCTTCGAAGAAATCCCTTTCCCCTTGCCCTTGAGAAGCGGTTTTGCTCTGAGAATGTAGTAAAGTCGGAAACATTACATCTCAAAAAAATTCGAGTAAAGTACAAAGGCGGAAGTTGTGATTGAAAGATACCTCTTCACGACGGGCACCTCCTTTGTGCCAACGGCCACTGTTGAAGCTTTCCGCTTCTTGAGCACAGCATCCGTCAATGGCACCACTTCTGTCTCCTAAGAAAACTCTAGAGGATATCCTTCGAGCAGAGCAAATTCCGACTCGGGGAGGTCAGCAAGCTGAAAAAAAAGAAAACATATCAGTATTGCGGTATAACTCAAAGATTGAAACACATAAAAAGGTGTACTAATAGAACCTTACCGGCACTACGGGGTTTTCCGCCGTATGCTTCCTTTGGTGACGTGATGGAGTGCATCGGTCGATCTCCGTGGTATTGAAGGGGCTGGATCCGTCGTGAGACCCAACATTGGACCAAGTCGGATCCCTTCAATCCCTTGTGTTTGATCAGATATTCGACCTGCCTCTTAGCGAGGATCAGATTATCACTGAGAGCCAGATCGGCCTCGTCCCAAGACAGTTGGGCCATGGTAGCTCCGTCAACAAAAGCAGGCAAAGCAGTAGCTTTGTCGGGAGCCAGAATATCCCTATGGTAAAAGAACGTGGCTGGCCATTGTTTGCCCGAGTCACTAGCTAGGATTTTGGGATATGCGCGCTCGCGTCTAAGCGAAAAGCTAATGGTACCGGTGATATAAGGAACACCAGCAGTAATAGAGTTTCTCCGGACATGAAAATAGTACCGGAATAGAGTCAAACTCGGCCTAATGCCGAGAAAGCCCTCACACAAAGAAGCGTAAGCGCTCATCTCTAAGAGAGAGTTGGGAGGAAGATGATGGAGTTGAACTCCGTAATGATCAATCACCTCGGAGAAGAACTCCGAGGGAGGAAACGACAAACCTCTGTCGAGGTGGGTGCCGAAGTGGACCCGCTCGCCGGCGCGCGGGTTGGGGATGGTTTCCTCGAAGCCGCTCCGCCAATCGCCGGCGTGGAGGAGCCCTTCCTTCTCCATGTTCTGGAGCTTCTCGTCGTCGAGGACGCAGGTGATCCAGAGCCCACGGAAGCTTTCTTTCTCCGCCACTGCTTCCGTCGCCACCGTCGCTGCCGCTGCCGCCAAGCCGTAGGAGGAAGAAGAAGCCATTTCTCCGGTGGGCAGATGACCTAGAACGGGCGGCGCTGGGAGTTTTTGGGGGAGGAACGAAGGAGCTCTGTGCGCGCAGAGAGATTGGGAGGAGAGGAAAAGGCAAAGGACTGGTGAAAGGAGAAGGAGAAAATCCTAACCCCTTATATCCACCTAACCGCGCCAAGATTCATGCAAATGCTACAGCGTAACTGCCACGCGTCGTGGAAGGAACTGGGAAGGACCCTGATGACCCACAAGTATAGGGGGTGTATCGCAGTATTTTCGAGGGAAGTGAAACCCAATTTATTGATTCAACACAAGGGGAGCCAAAGAATATTTATCAGCCTTAACAACTGAGTTGTCAATTCAGCTGCACCTGGAAACAATCTTGCTCACAACAGTTTATCAGTAGCAATAGTTTTATGGTAGGAATAGTAAAGTAATAGCAGTAGGAAAGCAAAGGCAGTTGTAACAAAAGTAGTAAACAGTGGGATTCGAGTGCGGTACGCATAGGGATGGAGGGACAGGCGTTGCATGGACAAGACAATTCACATAGCAATCAGAACATAGGGCAATTACAGATAAATAAGATAAAGCACCCGAGTACTAGACAATCCTAGGCATGTGTTCCATATATAGTCATACGTGCTCACAATGAGAACTTGCACAACATCTTTTGTCCTGCCAGCCCGTTTGCAGCGGGGCCTGTAGGGAACTACTGGCAATTAAGGTGCTCATTTTAATAGAGCACCGGAGCAAAGCATTAACACTCCGTGAACACATGTGATCCTCACATCAAAGCCTTTCCCTTCCGGTTATCCCGATTTCTGTCACTTCGGGGCCATAGGTTCCGGACAACAACGTGTGTATACAACTTGTAGATAAGACCAAAAACAATACTATCATAATGAATCAATAATAAGTTCAGATCTGAAATCATGGCACTCGGGCCCTAGTGACAAGCATTAAGCACAACAAGTTGCAACAAAGTCATAAAGCACTAAAAAAATATACTAGGCACCATGCCCTAACAATCTGATGCCATTACATGAACGATCTCATCCAATCCCTACCATCCCCATAGCCTACAGCAGGGGATTACTCACTCATAGATGGGGGAAACATGGATGGTCGATGGAGAAGCGATGGTGATGATGATGGCGATGATCTCCTCCAATTCCTCGTCTTGGCAGGGTGCCAGAACAGAGTTTCAGGTGCTGTTTCGTGGAATCTGGTGGTGGCGGCGGAGCGGAACTCCTTCTGGAAAAACGTCGAACCCCCCGAAGTTTTTAGGTCAGAAGGTTCCTTATAGGCAAAGAGAGAGGCCGAGGGGGTGCCTGGGGGGCCCACACCACCCCCTGGCGCGGCCTGGCCTGGCCCGCGCCACCAGGTGGTGTGGCCACCCTAGGGCTCTTCTCCGTCTCGTATTCTGGCTCCTGGAGTCTTCGGGTGAAATAGGATTTTTGGCATATTTTCCGGTATTTTTCTTGATAATTGATTTTCTGCACAAAAAGTAGACACCAAGGCAATTCTGCTGAAAACAGCGTCAGTCCGTATTAGTTGCATCCAAATCACACAAGTTTAGAGGAGAAACAATAGCAAAAGTGTTCGGGAAAGTAGATACGTTTTGGACGTATCAGACCCAGGCGATGATTACGTCGCCTCGATCTCCACGCACGCATTGAAATGGCGCCTCGGTTCCGCTAACCACGGACCCACCAACGGTCGTGCTGATGGAATGCCTGTCAGATGATGTGACTTGACCATGACTTGTGTCAGATGGCGTTAGAGACCAAGTTCCGGCTTAGTTTGAAATCAAGATGGAAAATCCGAGTAACCTGTTGATAGGTCCGACTTATTTTTTAAGACCCGGATCATATTTTTTGTTGTGAAGTTTTAGGAACCCTTCAAGATTCTCCAAGCCGAAGATCAAGCTAGACGATGATAAATCCGACTTTGGATCTTGGAGGCCTCTGAGGGCTGCTGTTGGGGATATACTTTCCGGGTATCCTCATAGTTCCTCACTGACCAGGGTGGCCCACTTCGGGTTAGAGCTTTGCTTCACGGGCGCCCAGTCAGGGAGAGAAGACAGAGTCCAATCCGGCTACGGGAAGGCCTAGAAGACTTACCGACTTAGGCCCATAATGTTACTTGTAGTTCAAGATGTACTCTTTAACCAACTCTTAGTCGTAGCCGGATAGATCTCCCCTGTAAACCCTAGGCCGGATATCTATATATGCCGTCCTAGGGAGAGCCTTTAGGGCAACACTCTAGATAACCCAATACTTTATACCCTTAACTCGCACAGGTGAAACCCTTGTAACCCATATTCCGGCTCTACCGTATTACTAGATTGCTAGTAGGAGTAGGATCCGTCCAAAGCCGGCGGATTCGAACCTGGGTAAACTCGTGTGCTCACCGTCCCGGAACACCGTACGTCTCACACCCCTCTCTTCCACACGCCTCGAGGACCCCCTCATGGCGTACTTGTCATCAATCCAACGATAGTAGCATTATAAGATGATCCCTCTCACTAAAATATCAAGTAATAAAGTGTTTATCCTTAGTAGGCACCATTGCTATGACTCGTCGTTTCGAAGCATCTAGTGATGATCGGGTGTTATAGATTCTACGTGTGCATACAACGGGTGCAAGCCAGATTTGCACATGCGGATACTAAGGTTAACCTTGACAAGCCTAGCATGTACAGACATGGTCTCGGAATACGGAATACAGAAAGGTAAAGCATGAGTCATATGAATGATATGATGAACATGTTGATTGTTCGCCTTTGAAGCTACATCTTCTCTCGTGAAGATCAGACTTGGTATAGTGGATTTGGTTCGTGTAATCACTAAGGCAACGGCAGGGATGTTGTTTTGAGTGGGAGTTCACCTAGTTAATTTAAGAATTAAATTTGAACTCAATTTGTCATAAACTTAGTCCAAACTCTTTGCAAATATGTTGTAGATCATGGCGACCCCTCCATCAACTTTAATGCGTTCCTAGAGAAAGAAAAGTTGGAAAACAATGGAAGCAACTTCACGGACTGGTTCCGTGGATTGAGGATTGTCCTCGGCACTGGTCAGTTGAACTATGTGCTCGATGCACCGCTAGGTGACCCACCTGCAGAGGATGCTCCCGATGATGTTAAAAATGTTTTCCTCACTCGGAAGAATCACTAATCCACAGTTCAGTGTGCCATCCTGAATGGTTTAGAATCAGAGCTTCAAAAGTGCTTTGAGCACTGCGACCTTTTTGAAATTATCAATGAGCTCAAACTGATATTTGAAACTCATGCAGCCGTGGAAAGCTATGAGGCCTCTAAGAAGTTCTTTAACTGTAAAATGGAAGAGGGCAACTCCATTAGCGAGCACGTGCTCAAAATGTCTGGGCAGGCGAACATGATCCAAGAATTGGGAATAACGATCCCTAATGCGTTGGGGATTCATCGTGTCCTCCAATCACTGCCACCTAGTTACAAGAACTTTGTGATGAACTACAATATGCATTGCATGAACAAGACGTTGCCTGAACTCTTCTCCATGCTGAAAACTGCTGAAGTGGAGATTAAGAAAGAGCACCAAGTGTTGATAGTCAATAAGACCACCAATTTCAAGAAACAGGGCAAGCCTAAGAACAAGGGCAGCTTCAAGAAAGACCGCAAGAAAGCTACCGCACCTGCTAAGAACCCCAAGGTTGGCCCTAAGCCTGATACTAAGTGCTTTTACTACAAGGGTGAAGGTCACTGGAAGCACAACTGCCCCAAGTACCTGGCAGATCAGAAGAATAGCAACATCAAGAAGAAAGGTATATTTTATATACATGTTATTGATGTGTATCTTACTAGTAATCGTAGTAGTGCCTGGGTATTTGATACTGGTTCGGTTTCTCATATTTGTAACTCGAAACAGGAACTGCGGAATAAATGAAGACCGCCGAGACACAAGGTGACGATGCACGTTGGAAATGGCTCCAAGGTTTATGTGATCACGATCAGCACGTTCCCTCTTCATCTACCTTCAGGATTAGTTTTAAATTTGAATAATTGTTATTTGGTGCCTGCGTTAAGCATGAAAATTATATCTGCATCTTGTTTATTGCGAGATGGTTACTCGTCAAAGTCTGAGAATAATGGTTTTTCGATTTATATGAGTAATATCTTTTATGGTAATGCACCTAGGATGAATGGTTTATTCTTATTGAATCTTGATAGTAGTGATACACATGTTCACAACATAGATGCTAAACGAATAAAATTGAATGATAATTCCACATACATGTGGCACAATCGTCTTGGTCACATTGGAGTGAAACACATGAAGAAACTCCATACCAATGGACTTCTTGAATCACTTGATTTTGAATCACTTGAAAGATGCGAAGCATGTCTAATGGGGAAAATGACTAAGACTCCATTCTCTGGGATAATCGAGCGAGCTACAGACTTGTTGGAAATAATACATACCGATGTGTGTGGTCCAATGAGTGTAGCATCGCGCGGTGGATATCGTTATATTCTTACTTTCACGGATGACTTGAGTAGATATGGGTATATCTACTTTATGAAACATAAATCTGGAACTTTTGAGAAGTTTAAGGAATTTCAAGGTGAAGTAGAAAATCAGCGTAACAAGAAGATTAAGTTTCTGCGTTCTAACCACGGAGGTGAATATCAAAGTTATGAGTTTGGGATGCATTTAAAGAAATGCGGAATACTTTCACAGTTGACACCGCCTGGAACACCACAACGTAATGGTGTGTCTAAACATCTTAATCAAACTCTCTTAGATATGGTTTGGTCTATGATGTCTCTTACAGATTTACCATTATCATTTTAGGGTTATGCATTAGAGACAGCCGCGTTCACTTTAAATAGGGCACCGTCTAAATCCGTTGAAATGACACTGTACAAATTGTGGTTTGGTAAGAAACCAAAGTTGTCATTCCTTAAAGTTTGGGGCTGCGAAGCGTATGTAAAGAAGTTACAACCCGACAAGCTTGAACCCAAAGTAGAAAAATGCATTGGTACGTCCATTTTGCATCACTATTCTATGTCTTAATTCACTATTATTCATTGATATATTTCGTATTGAGAGGTGATAGTTATGTTATTTTATCTGTTTTAGCATGGTTGATGACTTTTGGAGCATGGACCGTTGCAGTCAGGATTCTGATGGAAAAGGTGCTGTTTGGAGGCAAAATTCGCGAAGATCAGAAAATCTGGGAAAATATACGGAAAATCTTATTTTTCCAGAAGACTAAGGATGCCAGAAGACGGAGTGGAGATGGGCCACAGGGGGCCCACACCACCCCCTGGCGCGGGTAGCCCTAGGCCGCGCCAGCAGGTGGTGTGGCCACCCTGGCCCACTCTAGCCTCTCCCCTCTGGCGTATATCATCCTCCCGAAACCCTAAGACTCGGGGAGCAACCACAGAAAGATTCCACCGCCTCTGTGGGGCAAAAAACACCGAGAGAGAAAGATCTCTCTGGCAGACAGATTTTTGCCGGGGGAATTCCTTCCCAGAGAGGTAAGATCGTCGCCATCAACACCATCATCAAGATGGACTTCATCAGGATCATCATCACCACCATCATCATCATCACCCTCATCACCATCTCCATATTGCTGTAACAATTGGTTGAATCTTGCATTAGTTCATAGGGGAAACTTTCCTGGTGTTGATTACTCATTGGAGTTGATGCTATTGAGTGAACCGTTGAATTATTGTTTATGTTCAAATTGTTATACATCATTATTCCATCTCCGATCATGATCCATATGATGTCTTGTGAGTAGTTCGTTTTGTTCTTGAGGACATGGGAAAAGTCATGTTGTTAGTAGTGGAGTTGTGTTGAGGAAGATTCAATAGATTGTTATTTAAGTTGTGGTGTACTTCTTCTAGTAGTGTCATGTGAACGTCGACTACATGACACTTCACCTATATGGGCCTAGGGGAATGCATTGTGTATTTGGCTACTAATCGTAGCGGTTGCTGGAGTGACAGAAACCTGAACCCCTGTTAGGAAACCATTGCACAAGGGACGTAAGGGTCTTAGAGTTTAAAGTTGTGGTTAGGTTTCTACCTTAATTACTTTCTTGTAATTATGGAAGTTTGAAAGGGGTTTAATCACAAGTATGTATTAGTCCTGGATGGGGCGGTATATTAGCACAGGTTCACCCACACAACACTTAGCAAGCTAAAGAAGATTAATCAACTATATGAAGCGAAAGCACTTGACAGTCTTCCCATGTGTCCTCGAGAACGTTTGGTCATCTTAAGTAATACAACCGGCTTGTCCTTTGCTACATAAAGGATTGGGCCACTTGCTGCATTCATTCCTACTATCTTTTATTTACTCGTACTTTGTTTACTTGCTTTATCAAAAAAAACCTAAAAATCCGTTTGCTAAGTGTTTGCAGAGAATTCCTGATCCATACCACTAGCCAGCACCTTCTGCTCCTCGTTGGGTTCGACACTCTTACTTATCAAAAATACTGCGATACACCCCCTATACTTGTGGGTCATCAAGACTATTTTCTGGCGCCGTTGCCGGGGAGTGAAGCGCTATTGGAGAGTGGAACTGGTAAAGGAAACTTCTACTATGAGTATTGTTTACTTCTGCTAGTTGCTTTATTTTCGTTATGGATAATTCACTGAGTTTCTTATTTGGTAATGCTACTACCACTGCTAAGGTAGTAGATAAGCCACCACCTGCTGAGAATGATGTTTTCAAAATACCTACAAGAATTATTGATCGTGTTATGGATAACTACTATGTTGGGGATGGAACTGTCCATGACGGTGGTCATTTACTCTTTATACACAAATTATGCGGGTTGTTCAAGTGTGCCGGTATTACTACAAATCAAGTTAAGAAGAAGTTATTCTCATTATCACTGAAAGGAAGAGCTGAGGAATGGTATAAGCTGTTGAAGAATGGTCAAGCTCTAGAATGGGAGGAAATAGTGCCTCTCTTTTATTCAAAGTTTTATCCTCCTAGTGAAATTCATAAAGATCAGAATCAAATATACAACTTTTGGCCTCTTGATGGAGAGAGTACAGCCCAATCTTAGGGGAGATTGAAGTAACTAATGCTCAAATGTCCCATTCATGAGCTCCCCAACAATATTATTATCAACAACTTTTATGCAAGGCTCCCTCTACATGACAAAGATTTATTGGATGCTTCTTGTGCTAGATCATTCACTCGCATGGAAGAAGAAGCTAAATGGGATCTTCTGGACCGTATTCAAGACAATGCTGAAGCTTGGGAGAATGACAAAGGTAGAAAGTCAGGTATAAATTATGATTATGAATGCATTGAATCTTTTATGGGAACTGATGACTTTCAAAATATTAAAAATGCTTATGGTCTAGACTCTCAAGCTATTGCTTCTTATTTTAAGGGATTTGCTTCCTATATTGAAGTGCCTAAAAAGAAGTAGAATAAGTATCATGAACCTTATAAAGATATTGCTAAGAGTGTTCCTGCAAGAAATACTGAAGTTTATACTGCTAATCATGTCTTACCTGAACCTTATATTGAGAAAATGCCTTTCCTAGTTAAGGTAAAGGAACATTCTATGATAGCTAGTATGGTTAATGAAGTACAAGTAAAGCTGTTGAACCTAATAAACAAAAGGTTGATGAACCTATAATAGCAAATGTGAAAGACTTTGTTACTAAATATGAAGAAGAGGGACACACCATCCTTTGTAAGGATACCTCTAATATTGTTTCACAAAGTAGTGTTATGAGAGCTAGTATTCCTGTGTTTTCTGTTAGAATGAGCGATCATTTCTATGATGGTTCTTGTGATAGTTATATTGTTAAGTTTATGCATGATACTGAAAGGTACTATGAGAGAGGGAAAAGTGTTCTTATGCATCTCAATAATATCAAGTTTCCTCGTTTTATGCTGAAAGTTTTTATATTGCACTTCTTTTGCCTTCCTATGCAAGTAGCCTATGGTTTCAACAACTTGTTTGTTTACAAAATTCCCTTGCATAGGAAGTGGGTTAGAGTTAAATGTGTGTTTTTTGCTTCTTAATGCTCCCCTTCACTTCAATTCATATTCCTATGTGAGCATCTTCAAAATTATCATGCCCATCTTAATGGCTATAAAGGAAGAGCTTTATGGGAGACAACCCAATTTGTTTTTGCTTTCAGTTTGTTTTTTTTTATTCAGTTTGCCACCAGTGGCCGCTGGTTTAGTACACACCTATTGGTGTACCGACAGAGGGATTGTGACGAGGTCTTTTAGCTAGATCCCCCAAAGATGTGATGAGCCCACCGGGTATGGCGCACGGAACTGAGAGTACATCCCCAAACCGGTCCCCCCATCTGTGCCGAAGGTTCCCCCGCAGGCAGACACCTCATCAGCGGTACAGCGACATCGACACCTAAGGCTGACTAACTTACTTGACCAAGCTAGTGCCCATTATACCATGTGGTTGTACGTTCGTCACAATCTTCAAATCCAAGACTTATTAGGCCCTCATGTGGCACGGACGACGGATTTCCCCCTTCAACTAGTGAAGGGCAGCCAATCGCTCCTTCCTTTGATCCAGCTGTCGCCCGCGCCAGTATTTAGATGGTAAGTTTCACCCATAGTAGAATAGAGTAGAGGAAGCAACAACGGCTAGCTCAACGAGCTCAACAGGTTTCAAAAGTATATATGTGACCCGAGGGTCATCCAATTCCTCCAAAGAGGGGAGATCAAGGATCCTAAATATTATTTAGCATGGCTAAACAATTCTACTCTATAGGATTAATATATAATATCTACTCAGGGTTGCGTATGGCGACAGGTGTATCAAGGTATGTGGGTAACCAAAATAGCAGATATTTATAAAACAATAATAACATGCACTTGTAAAACATGGGATAATTATGAAAGGGGCATGCCTTCGTTGATGAATCCTTCTTCTTCAATAAGTTGATTATGTCCACGACCAAACTCGTCACTCCCTACTCGTTGTAACGCTAGCAAATGAAAACCAAATAAATACCAAGGCAATAAATACCAAATGAAATACAAAACAGAACAAATGTATGAGTTGGTGTAGAATAGGCCATAGGACAATTTGGATAGAATTGAGAAAGGGAGTTGTTATAACTCGAATATGAATCAATCGAATGGATATCTCGGATTCTAGGATGCTAGGATAGATTATCTCAATATAATATTGTGATAAGATATATGGATAGGCCTGCTAGGTTTAGACGGCTTGAGGTATATTGGTTGGTCCACCATTCTAAACTAATAATAACACATGAAACTAATACTTATGAAAGACTGCCACTATAGGTGGCGTAGTTTTTTATGCGGTGCACAAACAATCTACCGACTAGTCTATAACTGCTCATGGGATAGAAGTGTAATGCAATATCTACCCTATTCTCACACCATATAAACATACAACAAGAACAATCCAAGGTATGAATATAACAATATCAACCAAGTATATAACAATGCTAATCATGGATTGTAAGATGAACCACTAGATATGCTAGGCATGCATAGCTAACAATAAATATAACTAGAAGGGAACATGAATAAATATAGAGCATGACAAGCGATCGTATTAACAAACAACCATAATTCATTTCATGAACATATCAATACCAATATATGGTAAAACGATATATACTAAAAATGGATTGAAACATAGAACACATGCGATAATGACTCACTCTAAGATTTAAAGACACGAACTGAAATAGGATGATATGGACCACACCAAGACAACAATGTACACTTAGAACTGGTACTCTAAGAAATTCAAAAAATATAACTAAAGTCTACCATAAAGAGTAACCATGCAAATAACAAAACAAATATTATAATTACTCTACTATACAAACATGCCAATAAAATGTACGTACAACATGACTGACTCTTCTAACGGTAAACCACTATTTTAAAATAGTAGCAAAACCATATAGAGAACACATCACTAATTACACTAAGTAAATCTATCGACAAGTATAACTAGAAGTAAACGTGGATAAGCATGACATGTCAAGAAATCATATTAATAAATATAAACAGAGGTGACAAACCAACTAATATGCTACTGAATGACAAGTAAAAGAATATAAAGAAATAATCTTCTATGTAATAAATCAATATCTAGTGTTAGCAAAATACGATTATAACGACAACAACTCTATTTCTATTTAAACATAACCAATAGATCTGAAATAAAATACAATGAATAATAAACAGTCGTATGATACGTACACCCGACAAGTTCTAATCATGCAAATAATTCAAAATGTATATAGCTAGGTAAATAACAACATGTATCTAGTCTACTACATGCTCTGAAAAACATAAAACCTACAGATGATCTAGTACGTTGCAGACTAGTGTACGTTCACCGGAAAATGACAGTCAACCATATATGCATGTATTTATAATTTTCGAAATCTACCCATAGATTATGAAAAATAATACCAATACCGGTTTTCTAAGATCACCCGGCACGCTTTTGGTGGTGGGCTCGAGTTGATCCGATATGTGCAAGATATACTATAAGTGTAATGCCATCCAGTGGCATTCGGTCTACCGGCCGCTCGACGAACTACAAACTAATAGATGGAGACTAGGTAGACATACGGGTGTACACTTGATGGGTGCAAGGATTTGGCATGGAGCTCACCGAGCGTGCGACGTAATCGTTCGACGAATACGATGAACCGAGTTTGAAGGAGTCGATCAGTACGGATGACTTGGTCGAAGGCTTGATCTACTGATCCAGAGACAAATTCTTGTCCTTCTCGTGATCGTGATGGCGCAGTGGTTTGGTCTCTCTTGGCCGAAGCTGCCGGAAACTCGGGCGCCGACGTAGACGAAGCTTTGTGAGATTGGATCCTGGGGCTAAGAGATACGGGCCATGCGGCTGGTGCGGTGAAAATGGAGAGGACGTTCCGTCAACTAGAGGCTTTATAGATGGAGGTGTGATGGCAACAGTTTCTAATCGGAAGACGTTTCATTGGCGTTTATTACCTGGCTGCTGGCCTCCTGTTCGTGTGTGCATGTATGTGGGGAGAAGAAGAGCATGGCAGCGCTTCAGCTGATTAGGAGTGTGCCTCGAGTCGGTCCAGCCCAGATGTGCGTGTTGTGCTGGGCGATGATGCATGGACCTGCGTGCTGGAACGCGGCTGATCTATCCAGTGGTCAAGACTCAAAGAGAAAAGAAATGAGGACAGATAAAATGGAGAGCTCGGTCGAGTGCATATAGACTCAAAGAAAAAAATAAAGGAAAGCGAGACAAGTAATACAAGTACTAGTGTAGGCGGCCAATCCATGCATGCATGCAACGGCTTGTATATGCATATATATATATATTGGGTCTAGACTCTAGACAGAGAACTAGAGAGAGAGTCTCAGATATAACGTATATGGTACAGTGGAGTGGAGTAGGACATGCAATTGCATGGCATGGCATGACATGTACGAACTGGGTTTAGAGAGACCTGGAGAGAGAAGGGCATATATATGTATATGCTACAGTGAAGTTTGACATGCATGACAAAGAAAGAGAGAAACCGCATATATATACACTAATTAGACATGCAATTTCATGCATGTGCTTAGGCCAAAAGAGTTTGTTTGAAAAGAATCAAATAAGAAGCAAATTGGCAATTTAAAAGCACATCCAATTAACAATACTAAAAGTATTTTGAGAAATATTCTCCTTCTTATACATGTCTAATTAATTCCAATACAGTTGGAATTGATTTAAGAAATTCAAAACAAAATCAAAGGTGCTTATTTTAATATGCTATAAAGCACACAAGAATACAATCCGATTTGAGGACAATAAAAATATAAAATTTATATTCAAGCTGGTATTAAATCATGTTAAAGCCGTTTTGCAATTGAAAATTTTAGTTAAGCCTTAATTATTTAACTGAAATTTTCTAGTCCTCATTTTAAAATAAAAGTTTTTTGAAAACTCTAAAAAAATCAGTTCGTGACACCAAGAGCTAAGTTTGCCATTACCAATTATGATTTACTTTATGTATCTTTATTGTATTTGTTTTACTCATTACAAGTTGAGCTATATAATAGTGAGTTGTCTTCTATTATGATCTATGTATTTGATGAATATGATGCTTCTTGTCCGTACTCTTTTTTCGACTCTCCACTCCATAAACCTGAGGCCATGTTTATTGAGCTCAGTTTCGCTTGGGGACAAGCGAAGTCTAAGCTTGGGGGAGAGTTGATACGTCCATTTTGCATCACTATTCTATGTCTTAATTCACTGTTATTCATTGATATATTTCGTATTGAGAGGTGATACTTATGTTATTTTATCTATTTTTGCATGGTTGATGACTTTTGGAGCATGGACCGTTGCAGTCAGGATTCTAATGGAAAAGGTGATGTTTCGATGCGAAATTCGCGAAGATCAGAAAATCCAGAAAAATATACGGAAAATCTTATTTTTCTAGAAGACTAAGGATGCCAGAAGACGGAGTGGAGATGGGCCACAGGGGGCCCACACCACCCCCTGGCGCGGGCATCCCTAGGCCGCGCCAGCAGGTGGTGTGGCCACCCTGGCCCACACCAGCCTCTCCCCTCTGGCGTATATCATCCTCCCGAAACCCTAAGACACGGCGAGCGACCACAGAAAGATTCCGCCGCCTCTGTGGGGCGGAAAACACCGAGAGAGAAAGACCTCTCTGGCAGACAGATTTCTGCCAGGGGAATTCCTTCCCGGAGAGGGAAGATCGTCGCCATCAACACCATCATCAAGCTGGACTTCATCGGGATCATCATCATCATCACCACCATCATCATCAGCAGCACCCTCATCACCATCTCCATATTGCTGTAACAATTGGTTGAATCTTGCATTAGTTCATAGGGGAAACTTTCCCGGTGTTGATTACTCTTTGTAGATGATGCTATTGAGTGAACCGTTGAATTATTGTTTATGTTCAGATTTTTATACATCCTTATTCCATCTCTGATCATGATCCATATGATGTCTTGTGAGTAGTTCGTTTTGTTCTTGAGGACATGGGAGAAGTCATGTCGTTAGTAGTGGAGTTGTGTTGAGGAAGATTCAATAGAATGTTATTTAAGTTGTGGTGTACTTCTTCTAGTGGTGTTATGTGAATATCGACTACATGACACTTCACCTATATGGGCCTAGGGGAATGCATTGTGTATTTGGATACTAATCGTAGGGGTTGCCGGAGTGACGGAAACCTGAACCCCCGTTAGGAAACCATTGCACAAGGGACGTAAGGGTCTTAGAGTTTAAAGCTGTGGTTAGGTTTCAACCTTAATTACTTTCTTGTACTTATGGATGTTTGCAAGGGGTTTAATCACAAGTATGTATTAGTCCTGGATGGGGCGGTATATTAGCACAGGTTCACCCACACAACACTTAGCAAGCTAAAGAAGATTAATCAACTATATGAAGCGAAAGCACTTGACAGTCTTCCCATGTGTCCTCGAGAATGTTTGGTCATCTTAAGTAATACACCCGGCTTGTCCTTTGCTGCATAAAGGATTGGGCCACTTGCTGCATTCATTCCTACTGTCTTTTATTTACTCGTACTTTGTTTACTTGCTTTATCAAAAAAACCATAAAAATCCGTTTGCTAAGTATTTGCAAAGAATTCCTGATCCATACCACTAGCCAGCACCTTCTGCCCCTCGTTCGGTTCGACACTCTTACTTATCGAAAATACTGCGATACACCCCCTATACTCGTGGGTCATCATGCATATTCATAGGATACCCAAAAGAAACAATTGGGTATACCTTCTATCATAGATTCGAAGGCAAAGTTTTCGTTGCCAAGAATAGATCCTTTCTTGAAAAGGAGTTTCTCTCGAAAGAAGTGTCTAGAAGGAAAGTAGAATTCAACGAGGTTGTTGAACCTTCTCTGAGATTTGAGAGTAGCGCAGCACCGGAAGATGTTTCTGTGCCGCCTGCACCAATAAGAGAGGAAGCTAATGATGATGATCATGAAACTTCAAAGGAAGTTGCTACTAAACCTTGCAGGTCAACGAGGGTTCGTACCACTCTTGATTGGTATGACCCTGCCTTGAATGTGATGTTGGTGGACAACATCGATGGCCCTGCGATGTATGAGGAAGCTATGATGAGCCTAGATTTTGATAAATGGCAAGAAGCCATGAAATCCGAAATAGGACCCATGTACGAAAACCAAGTGTGGACTTTGGTGGACTTACCAGATGGTTGCAAGGCTATCGAGAACAAATGGATATTTAAAAGGAAAACATACGATAATGGTAATGTTACTATCTATAAAGCTCGACTTGTGGGGAAAGGGTTCCGAAAAATTCAAGGAGTTGACTACGATGAGAATTTCTCACCGGTAGCGAAGCTAAAGTCTGTGAGGATTTTGTTAGTAATCGCTGCATATTTCGATTATGAGATTTGGCAGATGGATGTCAAAATAGCATTCCTTAATGGTGATATTGAGGAAGAGTTATATATGGTACAACCCAAAGGCTTTGTCGATCCTAAAGATGCTGACAAGATATGCAAGCTTCAACGCTCCATTTACGGACTGAAGTAAGCATCCTGAAGTTGGAATCAACATTTTGATAAGGTGATCAAAAACTTTGGATTTATACAAACTTATGGAGAAGCTTGTATTTACAAGAAAGTGAGTGGGAGATCTGTAGAATTCCTAGTACTATATGTGGATGACATATTGTTGATTGGGAATGATATATAACTTCTTGAAAGTGTCAAAGCCTATTTCAAATAATTGTTTTTCAATGAAGGATCTTGGCGAAGTGGCATACATTTTAGGAATCAAGATTTATAGAGATAGATCAAGACGCTTAATAGCGCTTTCACAAAGTACATACCTAGACAAGGTTCTAAAGAAGTTTAGAATGGAAGAAAGCAAGAAAGGGTTCTTGCCCATGTTTCCAGGTAAGACCTTGAGTAAGACTCAAAGTCTAGCAATGGCATAAGATAGAGAGAAGATGAGTAAATTTTCCTATGCCTCGGCCATAGGTTCTATCATGTATGACATGCTGTGTACAAGACTAGATATATCACATGCTTTTCGTTTGACTAGTAGATATCAAAGTGATCCTGGAATGGAACACTGGACAACGGTCAAAAATATCCTAAAGTACCTGAAAAGGACTAAGGATATGGTTCTTTCTTATGGAGGTGATGAACAGCTTGTTGTAAATAGTTACATCGATGCTAGTTGGAATACCGATCCAGATGACTCCAAGTCACAGTCTAGATATGTATTTATTCTGAATGGTGCAGCGATGAGCTGGAGGAGTGCCAAGCAAAGTGTTGTGGCAAAATCTTCAATTGAATCAGAATACATAACTGCTTTGGAGGCTGCACAAGAAGCGATATGGATGAAGGAGTTCATTACTTAGTATGGTGTGGTTCCTAGTGTGTTGGACCCGATGGCCATCTACTGTGACAACATGGGTCCATAGCTAATGCACAGGAGCCAAGGTCACACAAGAAGCTGAAGCACATCAAGCTACGTTTTCATGCTATTCACGAGTATGTCCAAGATGGTGACATAAAGGTTTGCAAAGTACACACTGATCTGAATGTGGCAGATCCATTGACTAAACCTCTCCCTAGAGTAAAACATGACCAACACCAGAACGCCATGGGTGTTAGGTATATTACCATGTAATCCAGATTATTCACTCTAGTGCAAGTGGGAGACTGTTGGAGATATGCCCAAGAGGCAATAATAAAGTGGTTATTATTATATCTTTGTGTTTATGATGAATGTTTACATCCCATGCTATAATTGTATTAATAGGAATGCTAATACTTGTGTGTTTTGTAAACATAAAAGAGTCCCTAGTAAGCCTCTTGTTGAACTATCTTGTTGATTAATGGATGATCATGGTTTCCTGATCATGAACATTGGATGTTATTAATAACAAGATCATATCATTAGCCGAATGATGTGAAGGACATTCACCCATAGTAAGCATAGCATAAGATCAAGTCATTAAGTTTGTTTTGCTACAAGCTTTCAAATACATAGTAACCTAATCCTTCAACCATGACATCAAACGCCTCTTCCTAACTGGGTGGTTATAAAGGTGGCATTGATACGTCCATTTTGCATCACTATTCTATGTCATAATTCACTGTTATTCATTGATATATTTCGTATTGAGAGGTGATACTTATGTTATTTCATCTATTTTTGCATGGTTGACGACTTTTGGAGCATGGACTGCTGCAGTCACGATTCTGATGCAAAAGGTGCTGTTTGGAGGCAAAATTCGCGAAGATCAGTAAACCGGGGCAATATACGGAAAATCCTATTTTTCCAGAAGACGAAGGAAGCCAGACGAGGGAGTGGAGACGGGCCACAGGGGGTGCACACCACCCCCTGGCGCGGGCCACCCTGGGTCACGCCACCAGGTGGTGTGGCTGCCCTGGTCCACCTCTGGCGTATATTATCCTCCTGAAACCCTAAGACTCGGGGAGTGACCACAGAAAGATTCCGCTGCCTCTGCGGGGCGGAAAACACCGAGAGAGAAAGATCTCTCCGGCAGACAGATTTCTGCCGGGGGAATTCCTTCCCGGAGAGGGGAGATCGTCGCCATCAACACCACCGTCAAGCTGGACTTCATCAGGATCATCATCATCATCATCATCACCACCATCATCACCATCAACACCCTCATCACCATCTCCATATTGCTGTAACAATTGAGTTGAATCTTGCATAGTTCATAGGGGAAACATTCCCGGTGTTAATTACTCTTTGTAGTTGATGCTATTGAGTGAACCGTTGAATTATTGTTTATGTTCAGATTGTTATACATCATTATCATCTCTGATCATGATCCATATGATGTCTTGTGAGTAGTTCGTTTTGGTCTTGAGGACATGGGAGAAGTCATGTTGTTAGTAGTGGAGTTGTGTTGAGAAAGATTCAATAGTTTGATATTTAAGTTGTGGTGTACTTCTTCTAGTAGTGTCATGTGAACGTCGACTACATGACACTTCACCTATATGGGCCTAGGGGAATTCATTGTGTATTTGGCTACTAATCGTAGGGGTTGCCGGAGTGACATAAACCTGAACCCCCATTAGGAAACCATTGCACAAGGGACGTAAGGGTCTTAGAGTTTAAAGCTGTGGTTAGGTTTCTACCTTAATTACTTTATTGTACTTATGGATGTTTGCAAAGGGTATAATCACAAGTATGTATTAGTCCTAGGAAGGTCGGTATATTAGCACAGGTTCACCCACACACCACTTAGCAAGCTAAAGAAGATTAGTCAACTATATGAAGCGAAAGCACTTGACAGTCTTCCCATGTGTCCTCGAGAACGTTTGGTCATCTTAAGTAATACAACCGGCTTGTCCTTTGCTGCATAAAGGATTGGACCACTTGCTGCATTTATTCCTACCATCTTTTATTTACTCGTACTTCGTTTACTTGCTATATCAAAAACCCCTAAAAATCCGTTTGCTAAGTATTTGCAAAGAATTCCTGATCCATACCACTAGCCAGCACCTTATTCTCCTCGTTGGGTTCGACACTCTTACTTATTGAAAATACTGCGATACACCCCCTACACTTGTGGGTCATCAAGACTATTTTCTACCGCCGTTGCCGGGGAGTGAAGCGCTATTGGAGAGTGTAACTGGTAAAGGAAACACTTCTACTGTGAGTATTGTCTACTTCTGTTTGTTGCTTTATTTTCGTTATGGATAATTCGCTGAGTTTCTTATTTGGTAATGCTACTACCACTGCTAAGGTAGTAGATGAACCACCACCTGCTGAGAATGATGCTTTTAAAATAACTACAAGAATTATTGATCGTGTTATGGATAACTACTATGTTGGAGATGGAGCTGTCCATCCCGGTGATCATTTACTCTTTATACACGAATTATGCGGGTTGTTCAAGTGTGCAGGTATTACTACAGATCAAGTTAAGAAGAAGTTATTCTCATTATCACTGAAAGGAAGAGCTGAGGAATGGTATAAGCTGCTGAAGAATGGTCAAGCTCTTGAATGGGAGGAAATATGGGCTTGTTCGTTTGCGGTACCAAAGTTGGCATGCCAGCGCATGGCGGTACCTAAGTTGCCTGAAATTACCGCGTTTCGAAAAGTTGGGCCGCCAACTTCTGAGAGGGGCCATTTCGAGGCAAACTCATCTCACCCCTGCCAAATTCAAACATTCCGTTAAACTGCCCCGTGAAGTAGAAGGACGGGACCCTCATGTCGGTCATCTGTTCGTGATGCGGGCACCAACACGGCAACCTCTTAGGAAAATCAAGCAGCTAAGTGGATTGGATGCGTTAACCAATTTCACAAATCCATTCCCAGCTTTCCCCTAGCACCGACGGCGACGAAATCCACCCTCCAGGCAGGACGATCCCTTCGGACATTTGACTTCCAGCGCCAAGTTGCTGCGCCCAGTCGCTGATCCCAAGCTCCAATGGCGCATGCCGTAGCCGCCGTTGCGAGGCTCTAGCTCGCCTCTGCCGCCGACGAGCCGAGCAGCTTGGAGGATGGCAGATCCTACTATCAAGAAAGAAGAAGTTCTGTCTACAAGCGGGTGAGCTGCCCTTCTCTTTGCTGACACTAGTTACAACTACTAGCTGGCTACTGAACCTCAGATTGTTTGTTAGCCCAACGCTGACAAACATTTTGTCCACAGTTTTCTGTCAAGTGGGATCTGCACGGACCCCCCTTACCTGGTTACGGTAGTCCTCTATAGGTACGACTCTAAGGACAAGAGGTATGAACACCATTGTTTCATGATGGAAGAAGCGTCTGCGCAGATCTGCACTATATCTGGTATGGTTGCTGCTCCGCGTAATCATGTTGAATTATGGCCGAAGTAGACTACAAATTTCAGCTTCATGGATGAACGTGGCATCATGGTTCCTATAACGTGTGACAGTCAGCTAATTGGGTTGATGAAAAGGTATGCTTCGGCTACCATGTTTGAGATGAAATGTGATGTACTGGATGTGGAAGCTGCTGCAACTAGGAGTCACCATTCTATTCTTGGACAGGGTGGTTGCTCGAACCCAATTAGTTCCTGGTAAGCAAAGGTCGCTTAGGGTTCGCATGTTTGTGCTAAATTGTAATTTTTGTTTTATTTACTCTGTAGATATTGGGCAGTTATGCAACCGTCTTGTTTCTTTGATAGGAAGCGCCGCAAGGTTAGAAACATGACTGCCAGGTCAGTCATTTTGCTGCCCGAAGAAATTAAAAACGTGTGGAAAGATGTCATTTTGTTGCCCGAAGAAATTAAAAACGAGTGGAAAGATGATGCTGGACACGATTCTGGTGCCCATTGTCCCGGCGATGCAGAGTACGTGAAGCTAAGAAAATTAGCACCAAGGAAGAGGAAGAAGGCAGGAAATGAAGAAGCCATTGGACGTGAAGGCTTGGCACCCAGGCTGCGGAAGAAGGCTGCTGGCAATGAAGATGCATAGTAATGTGTTGAACTTGAACCTATATATGTAATTCTGTTAAATTCTGATCGCTCTGTGTGTGGCACGTTGTTGGGCGAAACAATCTACCCACGTTCTCTGAGTAAAATGTACCGCCACTTAGGGTTTGAAAACACCCGAGTCAGTAGTTGAATCCAAAATTGTGATTGTGCCACTGCTATCTAAAAACAAGGATCCACCGGTTCCACGATTGCTGAGGGGCAGGAGGTCTCCAAATACGACGGAATGTAAGTGGCACAGAAATAAATTATTTAAGATGCCACACTCCACGAAGCAGCAACTTATTTCAGATGCTGCACAATGACGTGGCAACATAAACAACAATGTTCTCACCGATAATGCCTAGATGAGGAGGAAATCGGTACCACTTTCTGGCCTAATATTGAGCCCGTCTATCTCACCGCCTCTCTGCTCCTACATCCCCTGCATCTGGCGAAGCTCCTAGATCTCCAGTAACCGGGTGTACGTGCATCCACTTTATAAATTGTGGTTGTGCCATTTTCATGCGGCACAATCCACGTAGATTACGTTTAAACAAACCACCAATGTCAGAATACACTAGAAGAAAATGTGTCTTTGGTCCACGGTCACGTTCCCGATCCAGGACAGAGATCTAAATCGAGGCAGAAATTGATCTAAATCACAAATTCTTCCACAAATTAATCGAGACAGAGATCTAAATCGAGGCATTTCATTACTTCAACCACAAATTTTTCTAAATAAAGGTGCGATTCACATCCTACATTAATTCAACCACTAGTCAACAATTTCACTTCCGCTGCCACTGTCCTCTGAGCCACCGGCTTCCTCGTCGCTGTCGGATGGAACCTCCACGATGTCCGCATTTTGTGTGAGACGGAGCACCTCTTTGCGTCGAGCGGCGGCGATGATGGTGTACTTGGTCCGTCCACTGACGTGCCAGAACCTCTCCCGCCCTTCTCAGTTGCGGAGATCCCGGTGCACCATGTGCCCGTCAACAATGCGGTTGCCAATCTTGGCCTTCCGCTCCTTCTTGAATAGCGCCGGCCAGTATGGGCTGGCCGTCGCGTACCGGGGCCACGCCCTCTTCCACGCGGGCATCTGGCGGCGGCGCGCCGCGATTTTGCTCTCCATCTCGGCTCGGCCAGGGAGCGGAGCCACCAGCACCCCCGCAGAGCTAATGCTCCATCCATGGGGCACCTTCGCGACTGGCGGCGCGAGGATGTCAAAGTTCACGAACATCATCGCCTCGTACAAGTTCAGATCGGGCATCTCCATGGCGGCACGGTGGAGATTGGAGAGGACGAGGGGATGGACGACGAAGCGACGCACTGTGGCGCCTCCTATTTGTACACGAGGACGACGAAGCGACGGGCGGAATATCCAAGGGGCATTAGTCAGACAAAAGAAGTAATGCGGGGTTAGACAAAAGAAGTAATGCAGGGTCAGAGAAATTTTTTTCCTCCCTGTAATCCGGGACCAATAGTTCAGACCGCTAGGTCAACAAGTACAAATATTACAACTTAAAAAGGCACAGAGCTTAAGCTAAATGGAACTAGTTATCACACATCTCCTTGATCTTCCTAATCTTGGCCCGATGTGCATCTTCCTGCGAGAGCAAGGATCGAATTGTCTACTCCTTCCTTTTAGCATCTTCCTTGCACAGCTTCAATTGTTTCTCTGCATTTTTCCTCATGCACTTGTCAATACTCGTAGTTGTGTACTGCAGGACTTTGGCCTGGTGGAGATCATTCCTTGCTTGAGTCAGTTCTTGCTCTGCTTTAGCCTTCAGGGCCAACGCCGCGTCCCTCTCCTTCTCGACTTTGATAACCTTGTCTTGCACCCACCTGAGATCTCACTTATGCTTGGTCATGTCAACTGGTTCCCATAGCTTCGTCTCAACACTGTCAAGAAGTGAGCTGAATACGGATTCTTTCAACTCGACAGTCATTTCCCATAGTTTGTCCAGCATTTTCTGCATCGATTTGGGCCACTCTGGATCTACCCATTTAACAACACCGCAACTTCTGCCTTGCATCATTGCACGATGTCCTTGACACCGTAGAAACCTCCTGCCTATGTTTCGTCCTTCGAACGCTACAAATTTAGCGGGCACATATCCATGTTTACATACTAGAGGACTGTCTTCATCCGCTAAACCGTGATAGTCGGAGTCATACATCGTCTGGTTGGCCTAACACATCATACACACATGAGTAAACATATTAGATTTGCCTCAAAAAATAGATAACTGGCCACAGATGATAGAAATAGAGATGAGACGACTCACATCAAAATCACCGTCCTTGTCGTCACGACGCATTTCCTCGCCGTCTCCCCTTGAACCCATGGCGAGAGGGGAGGGGGGTGGCTGCCGGAGAGGGGATTGGGATGGAGGCACCGTCGGCTTGCGGCTACGGCAGGATGGGAGTGAAGTGGGGAAAGTGGCTTCGAGGGTAAGGAAGAGAAGTACGGGGAGGAAGAGAAGTAATGGGGACGTGACATTGGGATGTGGCCCACAGAACTCGTGAGACGTGACACTCACAACTGGGGAGCGCCCGGTGTTGCCAGTTTGTCCTGAGCAAGCGTGGCCAATCATGCCACAGAATAGCCTACTCGCAGATTGCTCTCACGAAGACCATCCCAATCGTCCAAGCGCCCCAATCAAACGGTATGTAACAATCGTCAAGCAGAGCAACTGTGTTAGTTCGTGCCTTCTAGAAGACTCGGTCTAACGGCTACCCATGCAATGGCACTGATGTATCCATGTGTGGTTTGTGAAAAGAACAGACATGCAATCACACTAGGTGGATCCATATGTGGTTTATGGAAGTAACAGACAAGCAATGACTCTAGCTGTGATTCATGAAAAGAACAGACATGCAATGACACTGGTGGATCCATGTGTGGTTCATCAGAAGAACACACATCCAATAACACTGGTGGACTCCAGCTGTGGTTCATGAAAAGAACATACATGCAATGACACTAGTGGATCCATATGTGGTTTGTCTAGAGGAACACACATTCAATGACACTGGGTGTGGTTCATGAAAAGAACAAACATGCAATGACACCGGTGGATCCTTATGTGGTTTGTGAGAAGAACAGACATGCAATGACACTGGGTGTGGTTCATGAAAAGAACTGACATGCAATGACACTGGTGGATCCTTATGTGGTTTTTGAGAAGAACACACATCCAATGACACTGGCAGATCCTTATGTGGTTCATGAAAAGAACATACATGCAGTGACACCGGGTGTGGTTCATGAAAAGAACAACCATGCAATGACACTGGGTGTGGTTCATGAAAATAACAGACATACAATAACTCTAGCCATGGTTCATGAAAAGAACACACATGCAATGACACTGGGTGTGGTTCATAAAAAGAACAGACATGCAATGACACTGGTGGATCCTTATGTGTGGTTCATGAAAAGAACAGACATGCAATGACACTGCTGGATCCTTATGTGGTATGTCTAGAGGAACACACATGCAATGACAATGGGTGTGGTTCATGAAAAGAATAGACATGCAATGACTCTAGTTGTGATTAATGAAAAGAACACACATGCAATGACACTGGGTGTGGTTCATGAAAAGAACAGACATGCAATGACGCTGGTGGATCCTTATGTGTGGTTCATGAAAAGAACAGACATGCAATGACTCTACCTGTGGTTCACGAAAATAACACACATGCAATGACACTGGGTGTCGTTCATGAAAAGAACATACATGCAATGACTCTACTTGTGGTTCATGAAAAAAACACATGCAATGACACTGGGTGTGGTTCATGAAAAGAACAGACACGCAATGACACTGGTGGATCCTTATGTGCTTCATGAAAAGAACAGACATGCAGTGACAACGGGTGTGGTTCATGAAAAGAACAAACATGCACCGACAATGGGTATGGTTCATGAAAAGAACAGACATGCAATGACTCTAGCTATGGTTCATGAAAAGAACACACATGCAATGACACTGGGTGAGGTTCAATAAAAGAACAGACATGCAATGACACTGGTGGATCCTTATCTGTGGTTCATGAAAAGAACAGACATGCAATGACACTGGTGGATCCTTATGTGGTTTGGTTAGAAGAATACACATGCAATGACTCCGGCTGTGGTTAATGAAAAGAACACACATGCAATGCCACTAGGTGTGGTTCATGAAAAGAACAGACATGGAATGACACTGGGAGTGGTTCATGAAAAGAACAGACATGCAAAGACACTGGTGGATCCTTATGTGTGGTTCATGAAAAGAACAGACATGCAATGACACTAGTGGATCCTTATGTGGTTTGTTTACAAGAACACACATGTAATGACACTGGGTGTGGTTCATGAAAACAACAGACATGCAATGACCCTGGTGGATCCTTATGTGGTTTGCTTAGAGGAACAGACATGCAATGACACCGGTGGATCCATGTGTGGTTCATGAGAAGAACACACATCCAATGACAATGGTCGATCCTTATGTGGTTCATGAAAAGAACTGACATGCAGTGACACTGGGTGTGGTTCATGAAAAGAACACACATGCACTAACACTGGGTGTGGTTCATCAAAAGAACAGACATGCTATGACTCTAGCTGTGGTTCATGAAATGAACACAAATGCAATGACACTGGGTGTGGTTCACGAAAAGAACAGACATGCAATGAGACTGGTGGATCCTTATGTGGTTTGTTTAGAGGAACAGACATGCAGTGACACTGGTGGATCCACGTGTGGTTCAAGAGAAGAACACACATGAAATGAAACTGGTGGATCCTTATGTGCTCATGAAAAGAACTGACATGCAATGACACTGGTGGATCCACATGTGGTTCAAGAGAAGAACACACATGCAATGAAACTGGTGGATCCTTATGTGCTCATGAAAAGAACTGACATGCAATGACACTGGGTGTGGTTCATGAAAAGAACAAACATGCAATGACACTGGGTGTTGTTCATGAAAAGAACAGACGTGCAATGACTCTAGCTGTGGTTCATGAAAAGAACACACATGCAATGAGACTGGGTGTGGTTCATGAAAGAACGGACATTCAATGACACTAGTGGATCCTTATGTGGTTTGTTTAGAGGAACAGACATGCAATGACACCGGTGGATCCATGTGTGGTTCATGAGAAGAACACACATGCAATGGCACTGGTGGATCCTTATGTGGTTCATGAAAAGAACTGACATGCAGTGACACTGGGCGTGGTTCATGAAAAGAATAGACATGCAATGACACTGGGTGTGGTTCATGAAAAGAACAGACATGCAATGACTCTAGCTGTGGTTCATTAAAAGAACACACATGCAATGACACTTGTGTGGTTCATGAAAAGACCATATATGCAATAACACTAGTGGATCCTTATGTGGTTTGTTTAGAGGAACATGCATGCAATGACACCAGTGGATCCACATGTGGTTCATGAGAAGAACACACATCCAATGACACTGCTGGATCCTTATGTGGATCATGAAAAGAACTGACATGTAGTGACACTAGGTGTGGTTCATGAAAAGAACAGACATGCAATGACACTGGGTGTAGTTCATGAAAGGAACAGACATGCAATGAATCTAGCTGTGGTTCATGAAAAGAACACACATGCAATGACACTGGGTGTGGTTCATGCAAAGACCAGACATGCAATGACATTGGTGGATCCTTATGTGGTTTGTTTAGAGGAACAGACATGCAATGACACCGGTGGATCCACGTGTGGTTCATGAGAAGAACACACATCGAATGACACTGGTGGATCCTTATGTGGTTCATCAAAAGAACTGACATGCAGTGACACTCGATGTGGTTCATGAAAAGAATAGACATGCAATGACACTGGGTGTGGTTCATGAAAAGAACAGACATGCAATAACTCTAGCTGTGGTTCGTGAAAAGAACACACATGCAATGCCACCGGGTGTGGTTCATGAAAAGAACAGACATGCAATGACACTGGTGGATCCTTACGTGGTTTGTTTACAGGAACAGACATGAAATGACACCGGTGGATCCATGTGTGGTTCATGAGAAGAACACACATCCAATGACACTGGTGGATCCTTATGTGGTTCATGAAAAGAACTGACATGCAGTGACATGTGGTGTGGTTCATGAAAAGAACAGACATGCATTGACACTGGGTGTGGTTCATGGAAAGAACAGACATGCAATGACTCTATCTGTGGTTCATGAAAAGAACAGACATGTAATGACACCGGGTGTGGTTCATGCAAAGAACAGACATGCACTGACACTGGGTGTGGTTCATGATAAGAACATACATGCAATGACTCTAGTTGTGGTTCATGAAAAGAACACACATGCAATGACACTGGGTGTGGTTCATGAAAATAACACACATGCAATGACACTGGTGGATCCTTATGTGTCGTTCATGAAAAGAACTGACATGCAGTGACACGTGGTGTGGTTCATGAAAAGAACAGACATGCAATGACACTAGGTGTGGTTCATGAAAAGAACAGACATACAATGACTCTATCTGTGGTTCATGAAAAGAACAGACATGTAATGGCACCAGGTGTGGTTCATGCGAAGAACAGACATGCATCGACATTGGGTGTGGTTCATGATAAGAACAGACATGCAATGACTCTAGCCGTGGTTCATGAAAAGAACACACATGCAATGACACTGGGTGTGGTTCATGAAAATAACACACATGCAATGACACTGGTGGATCCTTATGTGTGGTTCATGAAAAGAACAGACATGCAATGACACTAGTGGATCCTTATGTGGTTTGTGAGAAGAACACACATGCAATGACACTAGGTGTGGTTAATGAAAAGAACAGACATGCAATGACACTGGTGGATCATTATGTGGTTCATGAAAAGAACTGACATGCAGTGACACTGAGTGTGGTTCATGAAAAGAACAGACATGGAATGACACTTGGTGTGGTTCATGAAAAGAACAGACATGCAATGAATCTAGCTGTGGTTCATGAAAAGAACACACATGCAATGACACTAGGTGTGGTTCATGAAAAGAACATACATGCAATGATACTGGTGGACCGTTATGTGTGGTTCATGAAAAGAACAGACATGTAATGACACTGGTGGATCCTTATGTGGTTTGTTTAGAAGAAAACACATGCAATGACACTGGGTGTGGTTCATGAAAAGAACAGACATGCAATGATACTGGTGGATCCTTATGTGGGTTGTTTAGAGGAACAGACATGCAATGACATCGGTGGATCCACGTGTGGTTCATGAACACACCTGCAATGACACTGGTGGATCCTTATGTGGTTCATGAAAAGAACTGACATGCAGTGACACTAGGTTTCGTTCATGAAAAGAACAGACATGCAATCACACTGGGTGTGGTTCATGAAAAGAACAAACATGCAATGACTCTAGCTGTGGTTCATGAAAAGAACACACATGCAATGTCATTGGGTGTGGTTCATGAAAAGAACAGACATGCAATGACACTGGTGGATCCTTATGTGGTTTGTTTAGAGGAACAGACATGCAATGACACCGGTGGATCCACGTGTGGTTCATGAGAAGAACACACATCCAATGACACTGGTGGATCCTTAGTAGTTCATGAAAAGAACTAACATGCAGTGACACTAGGTGTGGTTCATGAAAAGAACAGACATGCAATGACACTAGTCATGGTTCATGAAAAGAACAGACATGCAATGACACCGGGTGTGGTTCATGCAAAGAACAGACATGCACTGACACTGAGTGTGGTTCATGAAAAGAACAGACATGTAATGACTCTAGCTGTGGTTCATGAAAAGAACACACATGCAATGACACTGGTTGTGGTTCATGAAAAGAACACACATGCAATGACACTGATGGATCCTTATGTGGTTTGTTTAGAGGAACAGACATGCAATGACACCGGTGGATCCACGTGTGGTTCATCAGAAGAACACACATGAAATGACACTGGTGGATCCTTATGTGGTTCATGAAAAGAACTGACATGCAGTGCCACTGGGTGTGGTCCATGACAAGAACAGACATGCAATGACTTTGGGTATGGTTCATGAAAAGAACAGACATGTAATAACTCTAGCTGTGGTTCATGAAAAGAACACACATGCAAGGACACTGGATGTGGTTCATGAAAAGAACAAACATGCAATGACACTGGTGGATCCTTATGTGGTTTCTTTAGAGGAACAGACATGCAATGACACCGGTGGATCCTCGTGTGGTTCATGAGAAGAACACACATCCAATGACACTGGTGGATCCTTATGTTGTTGATGAAAAGAACTGACATGTAGTGATACTCGGTGTGGTTCATGAAAAGAACAGACATGCAATGCCACTTGGTGTGGTTCATGAAAAGAATAGACATGCAATGACTCTAGTTGTGGTTCATGAAATGAACACACATGAAATGACACTGGGTGTTGTTCATGAAAAGAACAGACATGCAATGACACTGGTGGATCCTTAGGTGGTTTGTTTAGAGGAACAGACATGCAATGACACCGTTGGATCCACGTGTGGTTCATGAGAAGAACACACATCCAATGACACTGGTGGATCCTTATGTAGTTCATGAAAAGAACTGACATGCAGTGACAGTGGGTGTGGTTCATGAAAAGAACAGACATGCAATGACACTAGTGGATCCTTATGTGGTTTGTGAGAAGAACACACATGCAATGACACTGGGTGTGGTTCATGAAAAGAATAGACATGCAATGAAACTGGTGGATCCTTATGCGGTTCTTGAAAAGAATAGACCTGCAATAACACCGGGTGTGGTTCATGAAAAGAATAGACATGCAATGACACTAGGTGTGGTTCATGAAAAGAACAGACATGCAATGACTCTAGCTGTGGTTCATGAAAAGAACACATATGCAATGACACTGGGTGTGGTTCATGAAAATAACAGACATGCAATGACACTGGTGGTTCCTTATGTGGTTCATGAAAAGAACATACATGCAATGACTCTAGTTGTGGTTCATGAAAAGAACACACATGCAATGACACTGGGTGTGGTTGATGAAAAGAACACACATGCAATGACAATGGTGGATCCTTATGTGTTGTTTGTCAGAAGAATAGATATTCAATCACACAGGTGGATCCTTATGTGGTCTTTCTAGAGGAACAACCACACAATGACACTGGGTGTGGTTCATGAAAAGAACAGACATGCAATGACTCTAGCTATGGTTCATGATAAGAACACACATGCAATGACACTGGGTGAGGTTCAATAAAAGAACAGACATGCAATGACACTGGTGGATCCTTATGTCGTTCATGAAAAGAACAGACATGCAGTGACAACGGGTGTGGTTCATGAAAACAACCGACATGCATTGGCACTTGGTTTGGTTCATGAAAAGAACAGACATGCAATGACTCTAGCTGTGGTTCATGAAAACAACACACATGCAATGACACTGGGTGTGGTTCATGAAAAGAACATACATGCAATGACACTAGTGGATCCTTATGTGGTTCATGAAAAGAACAGACATGTAGTGATACCGGGTGTGGTTCATGAAAAGAACAGACATGCACTGGCACTAGGTGTGGTTCATGAAAAGAATAGACATGCAATGACACTAGTGGATCCTTATGTGTGGTTCATGAAAAGAACAGACATGCAATGACACTAGTGGATCCTTATGTGGTTTGTGAGAAGAACACACATGCAATGACACTGGGTGTGGTTCATGAAAAGAATAGACATGCAATGAAACTGGTGGATCCTTATGCGGTTCTTGAAAAGAATAGACCTGCAATAACACCGGGTGTGGTTCATGAAAAGAATAGACATGCAATGACACTAGGTGTGGTTCATGAAAAGAACAGACATGCAATGACTCTAGCTGTGGTTCATGAAAAGAACACATATGCAATGACACTGGTGTGGTTCATGAAAATAACAGACATGCAATGACACTGGTGGTTCCTTATGTGGTTCATGAAAAGAACATACATGCAATGACTCTAGTTGTGGTTCATGAAAAGAACACACATGCAATGACACTGGGTGTGGTTGATGAAAAGAACACACATGCAATGACAATGGTGGATCCTTATGTGTTGTTTGTCAGAATAATAGATATTCAATCACACAGGTGGATCCTTATGTGGTCTTTCTAGAGGAACAACCACACAATGACACTGGGTGTGGTTCATGAAAAGAATAGACATGCAATGACTCTAGCTATGGTTCATGATAAGAACACACATGCAATGACACTGGGTGTGCTTCATGAAAAGAACAGACGTGCAATGACACTGGTGGATCCTTATGTCGTTCATGAAAAGAACAGACATGCAGTGACAACGGGTGTGGTTCATGAAAACAACCGACATGCATTGGCACTGGGTTTGGTTCATGAAAACAACCGACATGCACTGGCACTGGGTGTGGTTCATGAAAAGAACACACATGGAATGACACTAGGTGTGGTTCATGAAAAGAACAAACATGCAATGACACTAGTGGATCCTTATGTGTGGTTCATGAAAAGAACAGACATGCAATGACACTAGTGGATCCTTATGTGGTTTGTGAGAAGAACCCACATGCAATGACACTGGGTGTGGTTTATGAAAAGAACATACATGCAATGACACCGGTGGATCCTTATGTGGTTCAAGAAAAGAACTGACATGCAGTGACACCGGGTGTGGTTCATGAAAAGAACAGACATGCAATGCCACTGGGTGTGGTTCATGAAAAGAACAGACATGCAATGACTCTAGCTGTGGTTCATGAAAACAACACACATGCAATGACACTGGGTGTGGTTCATGAAAAGAACATACATGCAATGACACTAGTGGATCCTTATGTGGTTCATGAAAAGAACAGACATGTAGTGATACCGGGTGTGGTTCATGAAAAGAACAGACATGCAGTGGCACTAGGTGTGGTTCATGAAAAGAATAGACATGCAATGACACTAGTGGATCCTTATGTGTGGTTCATGAAAAGAATAGACATGCAATGACACTAGTGGATCCTTATGTGGTTTGTGAGAAGAACACACATGCAATGACACTAGGTGTGGTTCATGAAAAGAATAGACATGCAATGGAACCGATGGATCCTTATGTGGTTCATGAAAAGAACTGACATGCAATGACACCGGGTGTGGTTCATGAAAAGAATAGACATGCAATGACTCTAGGTGTGGTTCATGAAAAAAACAGGCATGCAATGACTCTAGCTGTGGTTCATCAAAGAACACACATGCAATGACAGTGGGTGTGGTTCATGAAAAGAACAGACATGCAATGACTCTAGCTATGGTTCATGAAAAGAACTGACATGCAATGACACCGGGTGTGGTTCATGAAAAGAATAGACATGCAATGACTCTAGGTGTGGTTCATGAAAGGAACAGACATGCAATGACTCTAGCTGTGGTTCATGAAAAGAACACACATGCAATGACAGTTGGTGTGGTTCATGAAAAGAACAGACATGCAATGACTCTAGCTATGGTTCATGATAAGAACACACATGCAATGACACTGGGTGTGGTTCATGAAAAGAATAGACGTGCAATGACACTGGTGGATCCTTATGTCGTTCATGAAAAGAACAGACATGCAGTGACACCGGGTGTAGTTCATGAAAACAACCGACATGCACTGGCACTGGGTGTGGTTCATGAAAAGAACAGACATGCAATGACTCTAGCTGTGGTTCATGAAAAGAACACACATGGAATGACACTAGGTGTGGTTCATGAAAAGAACAAACATGCAATGACACTAGTTGATCCTTATGTGTGGTTCATGAAAAGAACAGACATGCAATGACACTAGTGGATCCTTATGTGGTTTGTGAGAAGAACCCACATGCAATGACACTGGGTGTGGTTTATGAAAAGAACATACATGCAATGACACCGGTGGATCCTTATGTGGTTCAAGAAAAGAACTGACATGCAGTGACACCGGGTGTGGTTCATGAAAAGAACAGACATGCAATGCCACTGGGTGTGGTTCATGAAAAGAACAGACATGCAATGACTCTAGCTGTGGTTCATGAAAACAACACACATGCAATGACATTGGGTGTGGTTCATGAAAAGAACAGACATGCAATGACACTTGAGGATCCTAATGTGTGGTTCATGAAAAGAGCAGACATGCAATGACACTGGTGGATCCTTATGTGGTTTGTTTAGAAGAACACACATGCAATGACACTGGGTGTGGTTCATGAAAAAAAGAGACATGCAATTATACTGATGGATCCTTATGTGGGTTGTTTAGAGAAATAGACATGCCATGACACCGGTGGATCCACGTGTGGTTCATGAGAAGAACTCACATCCAATGACACTGGTGGATCCTTATGTGGTTCATGAAAAGAACTGACATGCAGTGACACTAGGTGTGGTTCATGAAAAGAACAGACATGCAATGACTCTAGCTGTGGTTCATGAAAAGAACACACCTGAAATGACTCTAGCTGTGGTTCATGAAAATAACACACATGGAATGACACTGGGTGTGGTTCATGAAAATAACAAACATTCAATGACACCGGTAGATCCTTATGTGGTTTGTTTAGAGGAACAGACATGCAATGACACCGGTGGATCCATGTGTGGTTCATGAATTGAACACACATCCAATGACACTGGTGGATCCTTATGTGGTTCATGAAAAGAACTGATATGCAGTGACACTGG